>QRDG01001200.1:86666-311408 GCA_012064385.1 Puccinellia tenuiflora
ATTAATGGCAATCTCTATGGACTAATGTTTGTATTGAGCTATATTTGTAGGTGTGTCCATTGGCATTTCTTGATCTCCATTTGTTGGAATCAAGGCTAGGGGAAGATAAATAAGAAGAGTATTTGTTGATCAAGGCTAAGTGCGGGTTGATCAACACTCAAGTCCAAGTGAAGATATGCCAAAGAGTACCTCTCCCATCTTGGTGTATGGGGGAGCAACATGTGAATCTTCACCAAGCGAACCGCAATCAAGAAAGGTGGTTCGTCTTGAGGAGATGAAGATCGTCTTCATCGACCTCAAGTGGATTAATGCGCAAGGCAAAGGTATGATCTTGATAGGATTTCCATTTACCGGTCTCATGATGTTAGTTGAGAGACCGGGTTATAGGATAGATAGCCGTACTATCAAGAGGGGCTCTCGACCGAATATCTTGATCGTATCGTCGAAGAGAGCACAAACCTTTGCATCCATGCAATCATATTTATTGGTTCTTATTTGTCTCTTATCGTGGTGTGGTCTTGGTGCTTGTCGTGCTTGTCATGACAAGGCTAAGTTCACCGAAAACGGTTTTCATTTGCGTCTTCTATTGCGTTTTCGGTATTGGAGATTTTGCCAATTCATCCGTGCGGAAGATTTCTCTCTTCCATTTCTTTGCAAAATCTCCATTGCTTGTTTGCCATTTCCTAGGGTTGCATTTGTCGTCCTCTTTCCAACAAAATTGGTTTTACTTCATTCGGACTTCAATTGCAAAAGATACGGCATTTTCGGTTTGCGAAAAAGAGTTTTACCTTTCCCCATTTGTTTTTATAATATCTTGTTGGACTATGATGTTTCTCTACATATTCTTGTTGTGCTCGTTGTGACGATTCCAACGAGTCTAAGATTATCGGAAACGGAGTTCGTGGGCGATAGTTATGCAGTTTCAGGATTTGCTGTTTCTCTGTGACCGGTAGTACCACTACGTTTGCCGGAAGTACCGGTGCCAAGTACCGGGCCCACTTCCGGGGCTACTTCCGCCTATTCCTGAATGCTTCTGGATCCTGGCGGAAGTTGGACCGGAAGTTGGTCCAGAACTTCCGGCTTACCGGTAGTACCGCTGTACTTGCCGGTACTACCGGCCCTGCGGGTTTTCACAGTGTGTCGTTGGTGCACTGATTAGTGTAGGGCGGTAGTACCACCCTTTGGGCCGGTACTACCGATCCTACGGGAATCTGTGCCCAACGGCCAGTTTTTTGGGCCACCTATTTAAGGGGCCTTTCTTCCCCAATGGTTCTCTAACCCTTGCAACCCTTTTGCTCTCTCTCTCCTCCATTGTTGCACTTCTTGAGAGCTTGATTCCTCCACTTCCCTCTGATACGTCTCAAACGTATCTATAATTTCTGAGTGATCCATGTTAGTTTTGTGATGTTGTCACATGTTTTTAATATCATATTACATCATTTTTATGCATTTTGTCGGACTAACCTATTGACAAGATGCCCAGTGCCAGTTCCATGTTTTTGTGCTGAAATTGTTGCAGAAAGTTACTTCTGGAAATATTCTCGGAATTGGACGAAAATTTACGGAGATTTTTTATTGAAGAAATGAGGAAGGGAGCCAGAAGGGCGACCCTGGGGGAGGCCCACAGGCCAGGGGCGGGCTCCCACCGCGGGTCTAGGTGGGACCGCGGCCGGGGGTCACACCTGCCCCTCGGGTACCCCCTCGCGACGCCCTTTGGCCTATAAATTGTCCCCGACGCAAAAACCCTAACCCCCGGAGGATTTTACGAAATACGATACAGAGCGCCGTCGGGAGCGAAACCAAGTTTCGGGGGACAGATTGATCCTGTTTCGGCACCCTGTCGGGACGGGGATCGACCTCCGGAAGCCATCTCCATCGACACCGCTGCTTCCCGCGATGAGGAGGGAGTAGTCCCTCACCGGGGCTGAGGCTTGCACAAGTAGCTATGTGGTTATCTCTCTCTCCCATGATGTGATCTTGATTGTGATCATGAGCTTTGTTGATATAGTTGAATACATGATGTTTCCCTTTGTGTAATGGATATGATGTTGCTTGCTTTGTTGATTAATGGTTGGGTGGTGCCCCTAGCTTAAGGCGGTGATGTAGTAAGCAGCAGTTTTCCCTCAATTAATTGAATTGAGGTTTATCGAACCAGTAGGACTTTGAAATCAACAACGAGGTGAATGTTGAAGATCTCTGGCGCTTGACCTTCAACAGACACGGACCTGCACACACTAAACCAAAATCTTTGCCCCCAATGGCGGAGAGGTTGTCAATCTCTCCGGTCTCGCAGAACACAAAGCGGTTAATTGTATGATGAAATGGAATAAATGCAAAAGTGACCAGAGGAGTAATGATGATTAAAAGCAAGTAAATGAGGTTGTAAACAATGTAAAAAGATGGACCGGGGGCATGGATTCACTAGTGGAGTCTCTCAAGTAAATAAAATATGCATGTGATGGGTGAACGAATTACAGCTAGGCAATTGACAAGATCATTACATAAATCCAATTTAGTTATGACAAAAAGAACATGATAATATTTATGGAGGCATCACGACAAGGAACAAAGACCGTTGAGTCCAACTGCGTCTTTGTCTAATAAGTCCACCGTGGGATCGCTATCCAGCCTGTCACCCAACGGTATTAAGTTGCAAGCAACAGACATATGCATTAAGTAAAGCGCATGATGTAAGCAACACTAATATCAAATGAGACACTAGCGCCGCTGTTTTACCCTTAGTAGCAACAGCACACCCTCGCCCTTAGACGTTTCTGTCACTCGTGCCCAGGAACAAAAGGGGCATGAACCCACTATCTAGCATAACTACCCTCTCTTGGAGATACACACAATCACTTGGCCAAAGTAACTACGCACATCGGAGAGCATGCAAGAACATAAATAACACATATAAGAATCATGCACAATCTGAACATAACTTCATAATCCATCGGATCCCAGCAAACACATCACATAGCATTACAATAGTCGATCTTGATTCTTGATCATGTTAGGCAGCTCACAAGATCATAAGACATGAAGCACAAAGGTGAGAGACTACCATCTAGCTACTGCCCTGGACCCGTAGTCCAAGGTGCGACTACTCACACATCATCCCGGAGGAAGGCATGGCGATGAAGAGCCCTCCGGGATCGATCTCCCCTCCGGCAGAGTGCCGGGATCAGCTTCAGATGGGACCCCGAACTAGGGTTCGAGTTGACGGCGCGTCGGGGTCGAGTTTCTGGAAAATAATGGCCGCCCCCACATTTTTAGGGTTTTAGGAAATTTATAGGCGTCGGAGGGCCGTGAGGTGGGGTCCCACGGGCAGGGGCGGGCCCCACCCGCGGCAGGGGGCGCCTCTGCCCCCTGGGCCTCCCCTCCGGCTCCCCTTCGGTCTGGTACTTGGTCTTGGCGTATAAAAATTCCACAAAAATTTCCAGCGCGTTCCGAGAATATTTCCAGAAGTAAATTTGTGAAACAAAAAGACAGCAAAAACAGGGAATTGGCACTGGGCATCTTGTCAATAGGTTAGTCCGACAAAATGCTTAAAAATGATATAAATGACAGTAAAAACATGTGACAATATCACAAAACTAGCATGGATCACTCAAAAATTATAGATACATCGGAGACGTATCAATGCTCAAGTGATGTTATTTAGTACAATTTCTGGAGTCACCGTTGTGATCACGGTATCTTGGTGACAGTGTGGGTGCCGTGTGTGACTCTATGGATAATAGATTGGAAGGATTTTCATCATGAGTTTGTTCTTTATTTGTTGGATTGAATAGATCATGAGTTTTCTTGATGCTTGTGTTATTGAAGAAAGATACTATTCAAGAAATAGGTTGTGGTGTTTGTTAGTACTATCTTTGGATGCGGATAGTGACAGCATGAACTCTCTGTAGATGTGGAATACGAACTTTAAGGTGTGCTTTTCGTAGCCCTACGCAATTCTTATCCTATTTGATCCACAAAAGAATGATCTCCGAGTAACGTCTACCATGCATGTGTTTTTGTGGGAACTATCATGTGTTTAATTATTTTAATGATGTTGAGAGTAGTCACTAGTGAAAGTATGAAGCCTAGGCCTTGTTTCCAAGCATTGATACACCGTTTTTAGTCACTTGCTTGCTTGCTGACATTTTTATTACAGAATTACAAAATCACCTTTTACCATCATTATCACTTGCATTTTACTATCTCTTCGCCGAACTAGTGCACCTATACAATTAGCCATTGTATTAGGTGTGTTGGGGACACAAGAGACTTCTTGTATCTTAATTGCAGGATTGCTCGAGAGGGGATACATTCGACCTCGACCTCCCGTGGATTCGATAAACCTTGGGTTACTCACTTAAGGGAAATTTGTCGTTGTCGTACAAACCTCTGCGCTTGGAGGCCCAACAAGTCTACAAGAATAGAAGTGTGTAGCAGACATCACCCTCTAATGATTCTTGCCCATTCTTAGGGAAACAAGAGAGGAAATCTAGATCTACCATTCTACCAATCCATTCCTCCTCTAAGTGAGGGGAACCTAGTAGATCTAGATTTTGGAGTTCTTAGTGTTTCTCCTCTTGTTCTTCCTCTTAAATCCCTCCATAGCATTAGTTGTTTTGGTTGGATTTTCGAGAGAAGGATTTGACCACTTGGTGTGTTCTTGCCTCTTGCATTAGTTGCATCGGGTTGTGCTCTCCATGAAGATTCGTGGGATCGAAGTTGAGAAGCTTGTTACTCTTGGGTGCATTGTGTTCCCAAGAGCTTGTGCCTCTTGGGTGCATTGTGTACCCTAGACGGTTGGTGGTGCCGCGAAGCCTTCGAGTTGTGAAGCTTCGGGGAAGATTTGGGAGCCCCCAATTTGGTTGTGGGTGTGTGCCCCAAGATCGTTGTAAGGGCTCCGGATTCCGCCTTGAAGGATTCCGATAGTGGAAGGTGAACCAAACCCTTGGGTGCGGTTCATCGGAGAATAGGGTGAGGCCTTTGTGGCATCTTGAGTAGGCCTATTGTGGCGAGCTCACACCCCTCCAACGAGACGTACTCCCTTAACAAGGAGGAACTCGGGAATACATTCTCGTCTCCGGGTGCCTCGGTTATTTCTATACCCGAGCCTTTTACTTATGCAATTTACATTGTGATAGCCTTCGTGCTTGAAGTTTTATATCTTGCTATCACCTTGTTGCTTGCCTTGCTTAGCATAAGTTGTTGGTGCACATAGGTGAGCCTAGTTTACTTAGGTTATTGGCTTGTTAATTTAAACACATAGTTTTATTCCGCAATTATCAAGCCTTAAACCAGAAAAAATTAATCGCCTATTCACCCCCCTCTAGGTGACGTCCTTGTCCTTTCAGGGGGGGTGGAATCCCCACCACTTGTTGCATTCACTCGAAAGTAGCCTGGCGGGACATGTTCTTACAACAATGGAGAAATTACAAGGGGATACAAGGGAAGAGAAGACAATGAAAATACAAGAAAAAAAATACTACTAGAAACAAGGGGGGAAACACTAAGCGAGGGGTAGCAAATGGAGCCAACCGAAACTCCCGTGAGGCCAACACCTAGCCAACCGCCAGACGAGGATCTCCGGTGAGAACCTTAGCACCGAAAGCAAGTAGCCCGATGGAGTAGGTAGTAGAATACATGGACAACAAAACAGGAGCACACCAAGGGACTTCATTGGCACGGTCGAAGGGTGTCAGATAGTCAAGTCTGTGCGATGACACTGGTGTCGAAGGGCGTCGAATAGCCGAGACAGGGCGTCGGATAGCCGAGACAGTGCGTCGAATAGCCGAAGGGCGGTGCGCCATCGAGACCAAACACAGTCGAAGGGCGTCAGATAGCCGATACTGGGGCGACGACACCGGTGTGCCGCCCCTGTGGTCAAAGGTCAACGCATGCCGAGGCCACCCCATGACATCCTGGGAGCTCTGTTGGGCCACCATGACCGCTGCTCAATCCCACTAGGATATGAGCCAAAGGACCGACGGGAGGCGAGGGACAATGCCGCTTGATGCAGGTCAGGCTCCAAAGCGATACCTTCGAGGAACAACGACGCGGAGGCGATGCCATCGCCTGATCCGGGCAGGCCGGGATCAGGGATTTCTCGTGGAGCACTGACGGGAGAGCACCACACTAAGAGGACACCTCCAGGGAGGAGCACTACACCCCCAGGGCGCCGCTGTCCCTAGGCTTTCGCCCAGCTGTGCCTCCATGATGCATCAGGACGGGTCGACACCACCACCCGTGCAACACAATAGGAGCATAGCAAAGGGCCCTCGGGGGCGAGCTCCTCGCCACCGCGACTTCATACCACCAACAGCTCCGCAACCAAGGGGCTGACCGGGACAACTCTGCCAGCAGCATCTAGGGGATGGCGCGCACGGGAGAGATGCGGCCAACCAGCACACTCATGGGAGTAGGTCAAATGTGGCCCGCTTGGCCCATCCGAGGCCCAGATCGGGCCCGAGCATGGCGTCGCCGCCTACAACCGCGCTGGAGGAACGGCTCTGCCGCTCAGTCCGCGCCCTCCACCGAGCCGAGCGAGTTGAGACCGTTCCTGGAGAGCTCCAGTACCTATGATGAGCGCGTTCACGTAGTGCGGTGGTGGCAGACCGAAGGCCGAAAACTTGGGAGAGATGAGGTGGGGGCACAGGCACACGCGAGTGGGGGTGGGGGCGCGAGAGCAGAGGAGATGCCCCACCGCCGCCATCCGTGGTGGGACGGCTTCCTCCAGTGGTGGTGAGGGAGAGGGGCTAGGTGAGAAGGGCTTTCTTGGCTGCGACGCGAGGCGCGCCTCGGAGTCATCTGGGAAGTGATGCATATAAAATGGATATATGAACTTTGCATTATAATTCTCATATTTCAAACATATTTACATCATATAAGGGTTATATCATGATTTTATAATGATTTTGAGAATATTTCACAGTTTTCCTATTTTTCTGGAATTAACCCTGCACTGGCAGAAACCCCTATTTTCTATATTTTGATGTTTCATGGACCCAAACGACGTCCAAATGACCTGAAAATTTACGAGCATCAGTTTTATGAAGGAAGAAGAATTGGGAGCGAAGGAAGCAAGCGAGCGAAGGCCCGAGGCCCAAAAGGGAGTGGCCCACGTGGCCAGATTCCTTGGCCGCGTGGGGCCCACCTTCTAGAGCCTCGAGGCTCCGATGTCGTCGATCTTTCGCCCATGACTCCGTCTTGACCTAAAACCGACTATAAAAATAGCCCCCCCCCCCCGAGGAGTTTCGTGAGGAGGCGGCCGAAAACAGAGAAACCACGAAATAGAGACCTGGACCTGCAGATCGGAGGGGCAAAACTCCGGCGGAGCACTACCGGCATGGTCTCCATCTCCCCCAACAACGTCTCCACCGTCTCCATGATGAAGAGGGAGTAGTCCACCCCTGGACTATGGGTTTGTGGAAGTAACTTATGTATCTCTCCTCTCTCTTGAGCTTCACTAATTAGCACCGTATGAGCTGCCGAACATGATTATGGTCATCTATGTAATTCCTATGTGGTGGATCTCTCTATGAGTTAATATATGTTTGAAGATTGCAATTGTTTTGTTTCAGTTATGAAAGTAGATGCATATTATGTACCCTGTTCTTGTCTACTTGTTTTGATCAAGCTTGTTTATGAGAGCATGTGTGGGGGAACGTGTGCATTAGTTGGAGTAATGAGGGGGTGGCTAGTGCGGTGAAAGTGAGAGAAGTTTCGTGATCCACTTGGGTATTCCAACCTTACTTTATTACCTCACTAGGGATAAACTAAAATACCATGCTACTAGAGATGTGGGTTGACCATTGCCACTTCTCATGACTAGATCTAGCATGTTCTTATTTTCACTTCGTGTCACAAGATTAAAGCTATGATCTGATTTATCTTAATACTAAGGTGTTATGATTTAGTTCGCATCTTAGTGGAGTATAAGAGAGATTAATAACCAAAAGATCTCTATGTTAGGATGTGATGCCCATATAATTAGTAACTTGTCATAAAACTTTGTGTTGCAATCTCATATGTCAATTCCTATGTTCCACTGTCCACCACAACATTAAAGAGAGAGTGCATTTGTGAAACCATGAACCCCGGTCCATTTTTAATCATAAGAAACAACTTTCCAACCACTTTTTAGCATAGTCTACATTCAGCTATTTTAAAATCAGAAACTACAAAAACACTTTTACTTCTTGCATTCACATATAAAAACCCCAAAATATCATCCATCATTGTTTCCACCATCCTTGCATATTTATTTACCACCATTGCATATTTATTTATTGTTTTGCATTTGTTTTATTTTATTATCATTCTCACACCTTGTGCTTGACAACCACTTGGTGAGGTTGAGGGCACAAAACAATTTACTTTGTTGCAGATTCTCAAGGGAAGGATAAGAAGATAAACCTTTCACTACTGATTCCCCGAGAGTTCGATATAAACCCTCGAGTCATCCCTTGTGGGGAAAACCGTCTTTCCTATACTATACACTCTGCACTTGGAGTCTCAACCTAACCATTGTTTTTTTAACGCAGGTAACTTCACCATCAACAACGTTTTCTGGCGCCTTGCCATCAAGTGTTCTTTGGTGCTGTTGCTGAGTTAAAGGCCATCAAGACGTTTTCTGGCGCCGTTGCCGGGGAACGCACTAAGGATACATAAGAAGACTCTCCCCCGTCAACTCCGCCATCACGTTTTTCTGGCGCCGTTGCCGGGGAATCATTGCTGTAAAGATTTATCCAAGGAGTGTCTCACAACAAAGTCAACTTCATCACCAACTTGGGCTAACACCTAAGCTTGGGGAGGTTGCACCTAAGTGAGCATCATCTTATCCATCTTTACCTGCAAATCATTTTATTTTGTTTTGTTTTTGTCTTGCATATCATCTTCTTATTTCGGTTTGTGTGTTGCATTGCATAATTCGGTTTGCATTGTTTAGTGTCATTTTATTTTCAGTTTTGCATAAAAAATTAAAAAACACATAAAAATCTGCTACAATGGGTGAAAGAACTAAGTTGTGTGACTACACAAACACTCCAAATGATCATTTTATTGCTAGGCCCATTGCCACACCTGAGATAACAGCTGAGAGCTATGAAGTAAGTCCTAGTTTGTTGAACTTGATAACTAGGGAACAATTTGGCGGTAGTGCTATGGAGGATGCCTCTATGCATCTTCATGATTTTATTGAAATATGTGACATGCAAAAATTTAAAAATGTGGAAAGTGATATTCTAAAACTGAAATTATTTCCTTTCTCACTTAGAGGAAAAGCTAAAGAATGGTTGCATTCACTACCTACTGATAGTATTAATTCTTGGAGTGATCTAAAAGAAGCTTTCATTAAGAAATATTATCCTCCTGTTAAAATTTTGCAAAATAGAAACAATATCCTTTCTTTTAGGCAAAATAAAAATGAACATGTTGCTATGGCTTGGGATAGGATAAAACTTATGCTTAGAACTTGTCCTTCACATGGGGTTAATGAATGGACCATATTACACTCTTTTTATAATGGTCTGAACTATATGTGTAGAAATATTCTTGATTCACCCGCTTGAGGAGCTTTTATGGGAAAAACTGTAGTAGAAGCTAAGAATATCTTAGAAAGTATTTTGCAAACTATAGTCAATGGAATACTGAAAGAGCACCTAATCCATCTAAGAAAGTAAACTCCATAGAAGAAACAAATGATTTGTCATCTAAAATGGACACTATTCTTGCTTTTATTAATAAACAAAATATTGAAAATGTCCCTTTGCAAGAACTAGTTGGTAATAATCCTGAGAATGTTGATGTTAACTTCATTAGAAACTATGGTAATAATGGGTATGGTAATAACAATTACAGTTCCTATAATAAACCCCCATATGTTCCTAACAACCGTCCTTATGTTCCATATCCTAATGCTAGTGATAATAAATGGAAGCCTATGCCACCAAGTAATGATAATTATGAGGCTAATAAAATTCTTATGGAACAAGTTGCTAGTCATAATACCATGATACAAGAGTTGACTAAGTCTGTTGCTTCTATTAGTTCTGATATTAAAGGCTTACAACTCCAAACTGCAGAACTAGACAAAGCACTTTCAAAACTAGCTGATAATCAAGCCACTTTATTGAGTATGTCTGCAGGGAAACCACAAGCACCCTGTGGTTGTAATGAATTCTATTAATATTACTGAAAATGCTCCTCTTACTTTGGAGGACACTCTTAATGAATTATTGAACTATCCTGAATATTTGCTGCCATTTATGTCTCAACTTGTTGGTTTAAAAGAAGAAGCTAATGAAACTGAATGTGATGAATCTCCTATGTTAATTGAGTTAGAGAAGAAGGTTGAAGAAGTTAAATGGTTAATGAAGTCAAGGAACCACTACTTGGCTTAGATAAATGTAGCTTGCAAGAATTAATATGTATCTTACAAAAATTTGCAAGTGATTCTTCTATTAATGCCAACCAAGCAGGTTTTGATTCTTATATTGCTAATCATGTGTTAAAAGAAAAGATTATTAGATACAACCAAGAGGCTATGATACCACCTAAGCTTGAGGATGTATGGATCCCCAAAGTACTAGTCACTATTGGAAAAGAGACACATCATGCCATATTTGATCTAGGATCTAGTGTCTCTGTTTTATCTAAAGAATTATATGAAGTACTTGAATTAAAGAATCTTGAAAAATGCTCTATTGAACTTGCACTTGCTGATGATTCCATTAAACATGATTTAGGTAAAGTAAGTGATGTTATGGTAGAGTTGCATATGACATTTGTACCTGTTGATTTTCTGATCATGGATATGGGGAATAAAACCTCTAGTCCTATTATTCTTGGAAGACCTTTTCTTCGTACCACAGGTGCCATTATTGATTCAAAAGAAGGGAATGTGAAGTTTCAGTTTCCACACAAGAAATGCATGGAACACTTTCCAAGGAAGAGGGACATACCAAAGTTCAAGCTCCCTCATGAGCTTCGTCCACAGTAAGTATCAAGTAAGAAGCCTAGCTATATGGCTATAAAGAAAGCGCTTTACGGGAGGCAACCCGGTTGTTTTTATTTTTGATTTTCTTTGTGTCCTCTTGCTGTAACAAGAGACTTAGTTTTTAGTTTAGTTTCTGTAATTTTTAATAAATTGCCAAGTTTTACCCATTTTGGTATGAAAAAGTTGTTATTTTGCATGCGGAGATTTCATTCCAGCACAAGTCTGTGCACGGTTTGATTTTTAATTCTTATTCTGTAACTCCGAATGAGCTTATATTTTTACTGTAACTGCAACTTTTCATTCTCTGTACGCATGAATTGTTTCAGAATTTTTAGACATGTGTAAGTCAGGTAGAAAAATACGTTTTGCTGCTGTCAGTTTTCTGGACAGATTCTGTCCAATATTGTTTGATGCATGTTTTGAACTTTTAACTTGAATCTTGTTGATCCAATTGAGTTTATTAATAGGCATACAACATTATACACTTTCTTGACATTCATATGAATTTTTGTCTAAGGATTATAAGCAGCAAGTAATGCATTTGTCTATCACTACTAATGTCACCCCACAGAAAAGAAATGGGAGAAACAGTGTTTTGAAGTTTTTTCACAGGGATTAGAGGAGATGCACCAAGAGCTATCCAAGGATGGTGAAAGCCATAAGCTTGGGGATGTGAAGACAACCCCACTGGACTAACACACTCTTGGTTTGCACACGTCTAATTCTGTTTTTCTATCAATGCACTTTATCGCATAAACTTGGAGCGTCTGTTATTTGTTTGTTATGTTAGTTTAGTCTTTGTTTTGAGACCACCACTATCATTTATATATGAGAGAGCTACTGGAAGTTTGGGTTGAATTTAGTTGGATGCTATTATAATGATTGGGAAAGGGATGTTTGAGTTGATTTAAAAAGTTACATATAGTTGCATAATTCATATGTTTTTAATGAGTGTCAGTTTGCAAGTGTTTTATCAAGAGCTATCTTATGTTCATGTTTTGATGCTGAATGTTACTTTACTTGGTTTAACATGGATTGAGTAGTTCTATGGACACTTGTGCATGCATTTAGTTGGTCAACTTTCTCCCTTTTGCTAGCCCAAAAATCCCAACAAGTAAAAAACTTGTTTCCAACACCTTCAACCAAAGTTTTTCCAGTGAGTCCACCATATCTACCTATTAGCTTTATGCTATTCCGAGTATGTATATCATGTTACTTTGAGTTATCTATACCTCTGAATTAAAATGCTTATGTTAGTGATTGTTATGTGAAGAATCTGGTTAAACAGCTCTCACATCTTATTATTGCACTTAATAAACATGAACCATTGTGATTAAAATTATGAAGTTGTGAATTTGACAAGAGTCTTGGTTGCTAGTTAGCCCAAATGTGCTGTCACATGGCAAGCTTTCAACATTGCACTAAATATATGTAGTTGATATCATGTACTTTTGTTTATGGATGCTTATCATGGTGCCAAATAAATGTGGAAATTTAGTATGTTTAAGTAGTTGTATAAATGGCTAGAGAGATACCTGGGCCGCTAATCTAAGCCATGCTGTCATGGTAGAAATTTACTTACATGCTATGTGAACCTTCAGTGATGCACCTCATAATAAAAAGCTATACCAATGGTAAATAAAAAAGGTGTTGAGATTGTTCCTTATGTTTGTTTGTCTTGTCATTTTGACATGGGCTTGTTCCATGTCCTGGGACAAGAGGTACCCCAGTTAATCCTCTTTATGATGCTATTATACAATGCTTTTACTTGAACTTGCTTTGTTTCCCAAGTTGACTAACACCATGGTGTAAGTACTCGTATTCAAGGGCATGAAACTTTCAACCATTTCTTTGTCAAGCACACCACTCATATTTGCTTTCAGTTTAAACTTAACAATTAAATATGCTATGATGAGGGGTAATGAGAGCTTGATACCAATGATACAACATTACAAACATTCACTTAAGTAGAAGTATTTGGGAGTTAGATGAAGCTTGTTCATGTTTTTACCTCTACTCATATATATCTATCCAAAGTGTCCACCTTTTATATTCAGTTTTATAAGAGTACTCTATGACCATTATAGGACCTTTTTAATTTTCATTATGCATACATTTGGTCCATAGTACATTCTTCTATGTTACTCTTTGTGAGTTATCATTGAACATCCTTGCATTGAATATTTGATATCACTTTATAATCTATCTTACATATTGCTATTCCTTTAAAGAATGAATCATTTGACTCTATGTAGCAATAATAATCATCTTTGATATCCATTGATAGTATTAAAATGCAAAGTCCATGTTAGTTTTATAACCTTCATACTCGAGGACGAGTATAGGTTAAGCTTGGGGATGTTGATGCATGTAAAATGCATACATGAACTTTGCATTATAATTCTCATATTTCAATCATATTTGCATCATATAAGGGTTATATCATGATTTTATAATGATTTTGGGAATATTTCGCAGTTTTCCTATTTTTCTGGAATTAACCCTGCACTGGCAGAAAACCCTATTTTCGATATTTTGATGTTTTAGGGACCCAAACGACGTCCAAATGACCTGAAAATTTACGAGCATCAGTTTTATGAAGGAAGAAGACTTGGGAGCGAAGGAAGCAAACGAGCGGAGGCCTGAGGCCCAAAAGGGGGTGGCCCATGCGGCCAGATTCCTTGGCCGCGTGGGGCCCACCTTCTAGAGCCTCGTGGCTCCGTTGCCGTCGATCTTTTCGCCCACGACTCCGTCTTGACCTAAAACCGACTATAAAAATAGCCCCCCGAGGAGTTTCGCGAGGAGGCGGCCGCAAACAAAGAAACCACGAAATAGAGACATGGACCTGCAGATTGGAGGGGGAAAACTCCGGCGGAGCGCTGCCGGCGTGGTCTCCATCTCCCCCAACAACGTCTCCACCGTCTCCATGATGAAGAGGGAGTAGTCCACCCCTGGACTATGGGTTTGTGGAAGTAACTTATGTATCTCTCCTCTCTCTTGAGCTTCACTAATTAGCACCGTATGAGCTGCCGAACATGATTATGGTCATCTATGTAATTCCTATGTGGTGGATCTCTCTATGAGTTAATATATGTTTGAAGATTGCAATTGTTTTGTTTCAGTTATGAAAGTAGATGCATATTATGTACCCCGTTCTTGCCTACTTGTTTTGATCAAGTTTGTTTATGAGAGCATGAGTGGGGGAACGTGTGCATTAGTTGGAGTAATGAGGGGGTGGCTAGTGCGGTGAAAGTGAGAGAAGTTCCGCGATCCACTTGGGTATTCCAACCTTACTTTGTTACCTCACTAGGGATAAATTAAAATACCATGCTACTAGAGAGGTGGGTTGACCATTGCCACTTCTCATAACTAGATCTAGCATGTTCTTATTTTCACTTCATGTCATAAAGATTAAAGCTATGCTCTGATTTATCTTAATACTAAGGTGTTATGTTTTAGTTCGCATCTTAGTGGAGTATAAGAGAGATTAATAACCAAAAGATCTCTATGTTAGGACGTGATGCCCATATAATTAGTAACTTGTCATAAAACTTTGTGTTGCAATCTCATATATCAATTCCTATGTTCCATTGTCCACCACAACATTAAAGAGAGAGTGCATTTGTGAAACCATGAACCCCGGTCCATTTTTAATCATAAGAAACAACTTTCCAACCACTTTTAAGCATTATCTACATTCAGCCATTTTAAAATCAGAAAATACAAAAACACTTTTACTTCTTGCATTCACATATAAAAACCCCAAAAATATCATCCATCATTGTTTCCACCATCCTTGCATATTTATTTACCACCATTGCATATTTATTTATTGTTTTGCATTTGTTTTATTTTATTATCATTCTCACACCTTGTGCTTGACAGCCACTTGGTGAGGTTGAGGGTACAAAACAATTTACTTTGTTGCAGGTTCTCAAGGGAAGGATAAGAAGATAAACCTTTCACTACTGATTCCCCGAGAGTTCGATATAAACCCTCGAGTCATCCCTTGTGGGGAAAACCGTCTTTCCTATACTATACACTCTGCACTTGGAGTCTCAACCTAACCATTGTTTTTTTAACGCAAGTAACTTCACCATCAACAACGTTTTCTGGTGCCTTGCCATCAAGTGTTCTTTGGTGCTGTTGCTGAGTTAAAGGCCATCAGGAAGCGACCCGGAGGCGGCTAGATTTTTTTGCAGGCAACATCATATGTAGTTATCTACATAGAGTATTTTACCAACATATGGGTTTGTGAAAATTTGTGGCTTGTAGTGAGGGTATGGGGTTTCATCGCCAGTGATTTGCATGCCTCTCTTAACATAATATCCTTGGTATGCTATTATGTACATTGTATGCCATGAGTTAGGCAGTTTTCTTATTCGTGAGGGTACTTTTGAGTATGAAATGGCATGCGGTAGCTTCTCAAGAAAGATGGAGGACGATCGTCTAATTAGAGGGTGTTTGGTTGGGCTTATAGCCTGGCTTTCCATGTTTATAAGCCTAAGCTGAACCAAACAACAAATTTTAGGCCCGCGTTTCCACACCCAACCGTGCTTATTTGCACTACGAGGTGAAGGGCCACTTCTTTTGGGCTTCTAACCCGGCTGCGAGGTTCCCCATAGCTGAAGCCAAAATGAAGTCTCCTGCTTATTTGGTCCGCAAAGCCCACCAGAAACGCTCGCTAGTGCAATTCGCATAAACTCCTTGCGGTGGGATTTGATTTTTTTTGCCCCACTTTACTTTGGGAATATCCGATTTGCCCCTCTTTACTTTGACCTCTCTTATTTGCCACTAATTACTTGGTAAGTTGATTATTTGCCCTTTTCTGTTAGTTTCTTTTCTTTTGAGGGAATTAGAAACCTACACAAGACAAATATACCCCTACCAATTGGAGACAACATAATCAAATAGAAAGTTCTTCTTTCTCCCTTGTTTGCTCCCAAAAAGCTAATTGAAGAACACAAACTCGCTGTTGCGGTCGGCCGCTCTCGCTGCACTCTGACATCCCGACTCAGGGCTTAATAGGATTGAAAGGATAATCATATCAACAAGTTGCAACTTCTTTTCCGGAAGCTCATTCGCAAAGAACTCCGAGGTTAAGCATGCTTGGCCTGGAGCAATTTGAGGATGGGTGACCGACCGAGAAGTCCTTCCCGGGTGCGCACGAGTGAGGACAAATTGCGCAGAAAAGACTAGTGTTGGTCTGTGGGGACAGTGATAAGGATCAAGCCAATGATCCCGGAGTTTTGCCCGATCTTTCACAGCGAGACAACCAAGGTAATAATTCTCCCAATTACACGATGAACGCAAACCTGGAGAAGAGGAACGAATCCAGCAAGCAACGTGGAGATAAACACCACGCCTCAAAACCTGAGCCTGATAATCCTTGATGAACACAAGAACCCTCGCAGCGATATAAATTGGATAATACGGCAGCGCCGTCCCCGGAGGGATGATACACCACAATCACACGTGATAGTTTAAACCTAATTTTCTGAACCCCCTTCTAACTCGCAGCCCCTAGCCTTATATGGAGGGGAGGGGTGCTACAGGACCGCGCTACAGTACCGCCCTACTAGTGGACCCTACCTTGACTCGGTTGGACAGGCCCAAACCAAGCCCAAACTCATAATTATCAAAACTCTAATTATTTAAAATAGCAACACACGACTAATACATCTAGCTTGGTGGAGTCCTGAAATTGGGCTTCACCTCCTCCGTCGTGCCCATATCATCCTCCCCCCCTTCAAAAAGCATTGTCCCCAACGCGTGTGGGTCTGCTCGAAAAGGTGGAGGTATATAAACAAGAGCATCACGCTTGTTCGCCATCTTCAAGTCTTGCTTGCCTTCCACGCCACATCCTCCCTCTCGGCCTACTTGACTTGATACAGCACTTGGCGCCTCTTTTCTTCTCCACATGAGCTTGGACTTTGGCGCCACTACCTTCTTCTTCTTCTCAAATCTGTATGGAGCCCTTTGTGGAACATGAATCTTCTTTGCACGACCCTGCAAAATAGTAATTCCTGGACCACACAACTGACGAACACGTCCATCCTTGCCTTTATGCATCCGCACTGTTGCTCCAACAAAACGGCTCACAGGTGTGCTGACATAGCTGCGACCGTCTACTCGCGGTACCACATGCACCGAGACACAATCAGCACAATCATCATTGGTTTGAACACCTTTGTCAACACAAACTGGAACACATGCTGTAATATCACTCCTTTCTTCAACCGGCTTGTCACCAACAAGAACAACTAGCTCGTCATCTACATGCATGGCTGAATCAGTTTCCGTACCAACGCTCCTTGCATCATGCTCCTCTTGCTGCAACTTAGCTAGCCTTGGCTTTGGCTTAGCTTTATGCAACTTCTCCTTGCGCACCACCAGCACCACATCGGACTTGATTTGATCATCTTGCATAGGCTTCAAAGTCCGTTGTTTGCCATCATGCACAAACGAATATGTATTTGCTCTTCCAGCATGCATAGCATTGCGATCATACTGCCATGGACGTCCAAGTAACATCCCACATACCTCCAATGGCAACACATCGCACTCTACCTCATCAACATAGTCACCAACTGTAAATGACACACGCACCTTATGAGTAACCTTCAGCATACCGCAGCTATTCAACCACTCAACATGCTTCGGTTCAGGAATACGCCATGTGGACAACCCCAACGCTTCCACTACTGCCTTGCTAATGCCATTACAGTAGCTACCGCTGTCAATCATCAACTTGCATGCTTTGCCTTTGATCATACACTGCGCCTGAAATAAATTCCATCGCTGGCCTCTATCCACTGTCATGCAAGTATCATCATGTACTCTTTTCAGTTGCATATTCAGCCCACTCAAAGGTTCAACCTCCTGCACCTTGTCAACAACATCAATTTTCTCCTCAACCTGAGCTAAAATTGGTGCCACCTTGTTGACTTTAACCAATGGTACAGTTGCCTTATTTCCTGAATTTAGCGCCGATATTTTTGCATTACTCTGCGCAATAAACTCCTGGAGATCTTCGCATTGTTTCCGAATGTCCCGCAACTGTGCCTTTTGCTTGTCATCCCACACAAACTGTGTCGAACTCGTCTTTTGATACTGATCAGAATTTGCCTCACGACACCTCCGTGGCAATGGTATAAATCCTCCTCGTCGCGACCGATTCTCAGTATGACTCTGTAGTGGTGGCAGATCTTGTCGCGGTGGTCTCGCGGTAAGACTGTGTTGTGACGGCAGAGAGTATTCCGACGGAGACGCTGTAGGATACGCAGCGAGATAATGCTCATCTTTAGCACGTAGACCACGTCCTGACTGTTTTAAATCCTCACGGTATAAATTAATTGAGCTGTACATCGTTGCAATCGGATTTTGGCTACTTACGTGAAGGCAGCCAGAAATACTAGTCCAAAGTCTTCACGTCAACCTTTTTTTTTTACTTAGAAAATTGACCGAGTTGACTAGTCACGTATAGAAACTCTTCCTTTCCTTCAACATCCAATCCGATCAAAGCTTTCTTTCCGGCCGGAACACCACGTATTCCTTGATCGAATCAAACTCCTTTTTTTTTATTCTTTCCTTTCCTTGTACGTGACCAACCAGATCCGATCCAGAAGAAAACGTAGAGTCAGCTCTCCTGCCCACGTGAAGCCTGCTCCTGCCCTAGCAAACGATCGGCCCGGCGGCGGCCGAACTGCACACGGAAACAGAGAACCAAATTGATACTCGTGTACTTCACGGACAGAACTGATCCGATCTGTGAACCAACTAGCCAACAGAAACTCCAACAGATCAACTAATCAAGAGATCAGCAGATCAATCCACAAGAACTCGCCGTGAGCAACCCAGAAATCTGATACCACATGATACGGATCAACCCCGTCGATCCTAGAGTTTTGCCCGATCTTTCACAGCGAGACAACCAAGGTAATAATTCTCCTAATTACACGATGAACGCAAACCTGGAGAAGAGGAACGAATCCAGCAAGCAACGTGGAGATAAACACCACGCCTCAAAACCTGAGCCTGATAATCCTTGATGAACACAAGAACCCTCGCAGCGATATAAATTGGATAATACAGCAGCGCCGTCCCCGGAGGGATGATACACCACAATCACACGTGATAGTTTAAACCTAATTTTCTGAACCCCCTTCTAACTCGCAGCCCCTAGCCTTATATGGAGGGGAGGGGTGCTACAGGACCGCGCTACAGTACCGCGCTACAGGAACGCACTACAGTTCCGCCCTACTAGTGGACCCTACCTTGACTCGGTTGGACAGGCCCAAACCAAGCCCAAACTCATAATTATCAAAACTCTAATTATTTAAAATAGCAACACATGACTAATACATCTAGCTTGGTGGAGTCCTGAAATTGGGCTTCACCTCCTCCGTCGTGCCCATATCAGATAGTCTAGAAATCCTAGAGAGTTGTGAGGGGTAACAGGCTCGGCCTGGGGGTGGCCAGGGTGTTACATTTAGTATCAGAGCCGACCCTCACGGTTACACAGGCGTGTGCGGGTCCGATGCATGGACATGTGGGGCATGTGCCGGCACTGAACGCATAGACGGATGCCAAGAGGGGATGTTCCCGGACTGGGGGTTGACCGACGAGGGTGTCGGTCTTCTAAGAGGGGAAGGATGCGACATCCTGCCTCGGGGCTTAATAGGATTGATAGGATATTCATATCAACAAATTACAACTTCTTTTCCGGAAGCTCATTCGCAAAAAGAACTCAGAAGTAAAGCGTGCTTGGCCTGGAGAAAATTGCGTAGAAAAGACTAGCGGGTCTGTGGGGACAGTCTAGAAATCCTAGAGAGCTGCCAGGGATAACAGGCTCAGCCCGGGGGTGGCCGGGGTGTTACATGCACCTTGCCGCTAAGAGCTGGCCCCGCGTCGAGCCTTGCAGGTTGTCACACGTCGTGCACCTCAGCCACTTGCTGTCTGCGCGGTACGGCCACATCGCCACACTTTCCAGCTCATCCAAAATCCATCTTCTACATCTAAATCAAAACAACAGATAGTTAGGAGGAGTAGGGGTACTAGCTAGCTCGTCGCCGACGGCAGGAGATGTCGATGTCGGCCGGAGCACCTAAATCCTAACCCTAGCAGCTTGCCGCTGCCCTTGGAGATGGCGCCGTGGTGTCCAGGAATCCCGCCGCCGACCGCCCTCTCTAGATCTGGCCACCGCGGGGTTGCCGCCACCACCTGCTTGGGGCGGACGCCGGACGGGACCGACCGACAGCTCTGTTCGTGTTCAACATTAACACAAGGGACGACCAGAGTTCTCCACTCTATCGATCCAGGTAAAAGAAAACGAGTATTTTGGTAATTGAGTGTGGGCCCGGTCTGGTGGGGGGGGGAATAATAAACTTTCAAAGAAAAGATGGACAAAAATGAGAGCTCAAAGTAAAAGAGGACAAATCGGATAGGTACCAGGTAAAGTGGGGCAAAAAAATAAAATCCCCCCCCCCCCCCCCCGCGACCTGTTTCCCGAGCTTCTGGCCCACGATACCGAATTGGTATATTGCATTGCCCCCATTTTCAGCTCTATTTACGCAGAAATGCCACTCCCTGTTCTAAATAGTTTACAGAGCAAGTAAAAAGGAAAACGACCGAGTCCATGCTCGTTCCATTTTATTGCGCGAGGTAGGGTTCCGCCCTCCGCCGCAGAGGAGATGATGATTTGTATTCACTGAGATATTTTAAGACGCATCTATAATACTTTACTTTGATTTAGAATAGTGTCGAGGGATCACCTCGACAGTGCCCCTCCTTGAGGGACTTGGGTTTACGGAGAACATCATGGCGTAGGCGACACCGGCAGTTAACAAGAAGAACAAGAAGTCACCGGAGTTTGGATCCCCGATGAACAGATCTCTATATTCTCTGTTGATTTTGTGGTTTACAAGATTTGCCGAAAAGGCTATGGTGGCGATGCGATCTCGAAAACATACCCCCTACCCGGCTGCTCGTCCCAGCCTTTATAGTAGGCTGGGTCTCGGGTATCCTTGACCGGGTAGGTTACAGATTCCAGGGGATAACCCTAACCTAACTTGCTTAGTAAGGAAACTGTGCATCGCCCTTTACATGGGCCTGGGCTGTCTCACAAACGGGCTACCCGATAGGCCTTTCGAGTAACAGATACCGGGTACCCGACAGGTGGGACCCGATATCCATGTCCATGTAAGTAGCCCCCGAGTCTTCAGGTGATTCGCAGAATCGGGTGGAGACTCTAATCCAAATATCCAACATCGGAGCAGGCTCTTTTCATGGCTAGTGGGGATACTGCTTTAGCGAGCCTGGAGCACTCGACGGATCGGGTCCAGCTAACTGCACTCGGGCAAAACAACGCTAAGCTACATCAAGTTCGAGTCCCCAGACTCGAACCCGGAAAAGGCAAGTGCAGTCAGATTCATGCCGCGGAGGCCTTACGGAATTCGACTCTTGCAATGTGTTTGGTACCCAACGCGTCCGCCGGAATTTTCTTCGCACCGTAGGCACGTAAATTTTCTGAGTACTCGCAGTCTGAGGAAAGTCCCATGCCATTGAAGCGGATCCAATGGTCTTACCTTCACGTTGAGAACGTGGCATCCAGAGATCTGTTGCCGCGGAGGCAATCTGGGAAAACGCAAGTTGTCGAGTGCAATTGTTGACCCGCGAGTGGGTGGAACCTGCCCAGGGTATCATCAACTGAGGCATGGTCACACGATGTTAAGTATGGAACTCAAAGTACGAGCCGGAGGCCTCATGACGCCATGGATGATGTCGCCTCTGGGCTCGAGACGGGACGTGACACTTGTGTCCACTGTCAGAACCTTGACCGCTTGACATGGCAGCCCAGCGACGGATTGACCGCTCGTCGCACAAAATACGGAGCGACACCCTCGATCCCCGCGTCGGCGGAGTAGTGGAGGGAGCCGGTTCATTTCCTGGTTGACATGTGGACGGATCGATACGAGGCTCGCAAAGCAACCGCATGATCTACGGCCAAGAATCAACCCTCACAGTCACAATAAGAAAGGAAGGCAGGCCCTCGTCCTCTTCATTCTCGCCATTATCCTTGTTCTTCCTCGCTTCTTCCTTGGCGCTTCCAGTTGATCCAATCTTCTCCCTCCGTTCTTCGCCATGGGCAGAGGCAAGAAAGCTACCTCCACCGGCGACAATGCTTCGCCGAAGAAGATGAAGGGAGACTGGGAATCTTCCTCGATCTCCGAGCGCCAACTCGCCAGCTTAAGGGCTGACGACCGTCTTCCGCCGGCGGCAAGCGGGAAGGTGCGATGCGCCGGAAATGAGGTAATCCCCATTCCTCGTGCCGGCGAGCGTGTTGTGTTTGTGGATTTCCTGACACACGGGTTGTCTTCCCCCTGCACGAATTCGTCTGAGGCATGCTGTTTGCATACGGTGTGCAACTGCATGACCTCACACCGAACAGCATTCTCCACATTGCTTGTTTCATCGTACTCTGCGAGTGCTTCCTGGGCGTGCACCCGCATTGGGGACTGTGGCGCCGCATCTTTTTCGTGAAGAAGCACACTGTTGCCGGAAGGAGCCTAGCAACAGGAGGCTTCGGTATTCAGACTCGCAACGACGTCGAGTATTTTGACTTTAAGCTGAGCGAGTCTGTCCAGCAGTGGAGAAGGCGATGGTTCTACTTCACTATGGATGGCGAGTCACAAGTACCCGATTTCTCCCTTGAGACTCGAGTGAAATCCTGTAGGACCTGGAAGCATGGGTTGGCTCCTGCCGAAGAAACAGAAGCTAACCAACTCTTGTCTCGTGTTGTGGCTCTTCAGAGTGCACTCAATAAAGAGTTGACTGGGATGCAGCTTATCTGTACTTTCCTGAAGCGACGCATTCAACCACTTCAGGCGAGAGTCCATGGTATGTGGGAGTACTCTGGGCTCCAGGACCCGACAAGGACGTCATCCGAGGAGATTTCGGGTGAAGAACTGGAGACGCGAGTGCACCAGATTACCAACCTTAAGAGGGATGATCCATTTGTTGAGGCGACTGCTGCGACCCATTTTAGTGGAGAAAACCCCCTTCCTAAGGTGATCAAAATGTTGACTGCATTTGTACACTCTTCTACGATTTCAACCCTTGTGCACTCATAATTTTTTTGCTATTTTCAGGAACACACCGTCTTGACTTGCTACCCTCCTATCTCTTCGAGGAAAGCGTCAGCGGAGATAGATGACTTTGACGTTGCCTCCGAAACAGATAACCCCGTTGAGGATATTTCCGACGATGAAGAAGAAACCAATTCTCCCCACAAAGTGAACGAGGAGCATACCCGAAAAATACACTGCGAGTCTGCGGACGAGAGTGAAGGCACGGGGAAGGAAGTTCCATCCAGCGTACCTTTTGCTCCCGCAAGTGGTTCGAGTCCGACTCGTGACTCGAGCTCATCCACTCTTGAAGGCATGGAGGTGTTAAATGTGGCTCCTCTCGCGTTTCGGCCACCTCCTCCCGAGGCTAAGAAACCTCGGGTGTCAACACGCTGGAACATCCTCAAAACTTCTGCTGGCGGCACGGCTCCTCCCAGATCTTC
Source organism: Puccinellia tenuiflora (assembly GCA_012064385.1). Classification (NCBI taxonomy): domain Eukaryota; kingdom Viridiplantae; phylum Streptophyta; class Magnoliopsida; order Poales; family Poaceae; genus Puccinellia; species Puccinellia tenuiflora. Next base: position 110,225 of record QRDG01001200.1, read on the forward strand.
CTCACGCCCAGAAAAAACACCTGATCCGGAGCCACAAAAAACGACCACTTCAACTCCTCCTACAACTTCTTCTACTCCTCCGGAGACTCAGCCTGTCAATGCTTCCTCAGACTTGCTTCAAAGACGTGAAGGACATGTTAGTTTCTTTCCTAGTCGAATTAGCTTTGCAAAATCTACGTATTCCTCCCTCAATAGCCCCCGAGTCTGGGTGCAATTGCATGCAATTGGGCGCGGACTCTTAACTTTTCTCATCTAACCTCTTTTGTTATTCATACTGTAGCCCTTTGTGCATAAGATGCTAGATCTGGCTATCGAGTTTGTCCATGTGGAGACCGAGAAGAATAGCCTTCAAGACAAACTGGAAGAAACCCAAGGTGAGTTTTTTCTTATTTCCTTGTGCCAGTTAGTATGCAAGCTGTTCGACTGAGTCCCATATGAATTTTTGCATTGCTGCATAGGGGCTCTTCTTCGCGCAAATACTGAGAACCAGAGCGTTGCTCGTCATGCCAATGATCTAGAAACTTGAGTTGCTGTACTCAAAAAAGAGCTGGCAACTTTGAAGAAGCAGTACGAAGAAGAGTCCCAGGAAGTCGCGAAGCGAGACGAGGGACTTACTTCGCAGGCCAACTCCTTAGCCACCTCTCTGTCAGGTAATTACTTTTTGCCGCTTCTTTTATCTATAGCCCATCGATGCCACTTTCTTACTTGGCGTATGTGCAGATGCTTTGGGCTTGACGCTTGACACTGCTGGCCGCGAGCATGTCGATTGCCTTTCTGACGCCGTCTGTTTGGCAAAGGACTATGGCACTCGCGCTTGTGGCCTCATGGGGAAAGCTAAGAGTGCGTTTTCTTCAATCCGGAAAAGCATGTACCCGGATGAAGAGGACGCGCCCAAAACTTTCAGCCAATTGGTGGAAGCATTCAGCGCAGAAGATGATCCTCTTGGCGAGTACAGTCGTGAGCAAACTCTTTGTGGTGCAGAGACTGTTCTAACTCTGGCTATGGGACATGGGGTGCAGGGCGACTTAGATAAAGTTACCTCGGAGTTCCCGAAGGGACCCGATGGCGTGGAGGTAGACCTTCGACCCCTTCACCCTCGTGTGAGAGCCCTTGCAGAGCAACTGTCGCAAATGCTGGAGTGCCATGCTTGCCCAGTAGACATGCCTGCTGCTCCTTGAACTTAGTCTCTGTTAGGGAAATACTTTAAAATGCTTGATTTTGTAATATGCTTTATGCTACCAGACTGCTACGTAACCTTGAAGATTTGGGCTGCACTCGAAATTTGAACTTGGTTTATTTCTAAGTTCATGCTTGAATTATCTTTTGACGGGTCGTAGCATGCGAGCGTACTGCTGTGCTCCTTCAAAGCAGCAAATCACTCGGGCTTCTCCTGGCCAAAATGTGAAATTGATGTCTTTCTTGGTTTGTATCCAACTGTCCACCAGGCTAGCGGTGCGCGGAGCCTATCCACCCCACCGGGTTGCAGTAGGCCACCACATACCCCTGCGAACTCGATATTAACGGAGGATGAGTCTTTCCATTTCAATCGTTTATGGGTGCGGGCTGACGAAGCCGAACGTCGACTTCAAGTAACCCAAGCTGATGCTACAATTCTGAAATCGAAATAGGCCGCCATGGTTGATCGTGAGAATTTTTTGCTATGTGAAATACGGCAACCGAGCGACCATCTCCTTTGTAAGTTGTTTCCTTTGTAAGTTGTTTCCTTTGTAAATCGTGACGATGATTCTTCTGCAGGTGCCCAACTAGACCCTGGTGCAGAGGCCAGGCGGGTTAACCTTAAGCTCAATTCGATTGCAGACCTCGCCTCCTGCGGGGCGCCAGGATTTTGGTCTGATCGAGATAGGGGCTATTTTCTTGTCACCCTGCAAGATCGGGTCAATCAATTTGAATCCTTTGTTGAGTCCTGTCGGTCATGCTTGGAACGGATTTTTACCACCTTGTTTCCATTAAATCCAGCTCCGCAAGGTTTGTCTAATTTGATGAAGAGATTTCGTCAAGGTGAAGCGATTAAGGGCTTTGTGCGTGAACAGCTGGAGGCGGGTGCCCATTTTGCTCTTGCTCTTGTGCACATTCATCATCCGCACATCAATTTGGAGGATATTTCCAGAGGACCTCCTTCGGGGTTTGATGCAGAGGGCACACTTCTGGATCCACTTTATATGGTAGTAGACAGACCCGCCAAGAACTTAGTTGCACTCTTGGAACGCGAGACGGCTGCGACTCTTTTTCGACAACGTGCTCAACTATAGGACTCGATAGGGTAGATTACTCTTTGTGTACCTCATATGCTTCTGTAAAGGATACCACAATGTTTTGAATTATTTCTTGTTCCTTTGAACAATGTCTTGATTGATTTGATCTGCGATGTTGATTCGAATAACTAGTGGGGCCCAGCCCCCAAGCGTCGGGTGCGTCCCAAACTAAACCGGCTCTGAGCAGAGCAAGGTTTTTTCGAATAACTGGTGGGGCGCAGCCCCCGAGCATCGGGTGCAGCCCAAACTAAACCGGCTCTGAGTAGAGCAAGGTTTTTTCGAGTAATTGGTGGGGCGCAGCCCCCGAGCGTCGGGTGTGTCCCAAACTAAACCGGCTCTGAGTAGAGCAAGGTTTTTTCGAGTAATTGGTGGGGCGCAGCCACCGAGCATCGGGTGCGGCCCAAACTAAACCGGCTCTGAGTAGAGCAAGGTTTTTTCGAATAACTGGTGGGGCGCAGCCCCCGAGCATCGGGTGCGGCCCAAACTAAACCGGCTCTGAGTAGAGCAAGGTTTTTTCGAGTAATTGGTGGGGCGCATCCCCCGAGCGTTGGGTGCGTCCCAAACTAAACTAGCTCTGAGTAGAGCAAGGTTTTTTTCGAGTAATTGGTGGGGTGCAGCCCCCGAGCGTCGGGTGCGTCCCAAACTAAACCGGCTCCGAGTAGAACAAGGTTTTTCGAGTAATTGGTGGGGCGCAGCCCCCGAGCGTCGGGTGCGTCCCAAACTAAACCGGCTCTGAGTAGAGCAAGGTTTTTTCGAGTAACTGGTGGGTCGCAGCCCCTGAGCATCGGGTGCGTCCCAAACTAAACCGGCTCTGAGCAGAGCAAGGTTGATTCGAGTAACTGGTGGGGCGCAGCCCCCGAGCATCGGGTGCGTCCCAAAACTTCTTCTGTGTACGCAGCGACTCGAGGTGAGCTGCAGCGGACCTCGGAGGTAGTACTGCTTCAGTCTCGTGTACAAGGAAGAAGGGGGTGAACCCTGTTGAACAGTTTGGTGTTGTGCGTAGGCCCCACAGTACCGACGGTAGTTCCTCAGCCCATGCGCCGGCGGCTCGTTCCAGAGGTGCAAGGAGCCGTTTCTTGAGTCCGCTGCTGATGAGTCCGTTCGCGCGTTCCACTTGGCCGTTGGTTTGCGGATGTGCAACGGATGCGAAGTTCAGATTGATTCCCTGTTGCTCGCAGTATGTTTGGACTTCATCCGCAATGAAGTTGGACCCATTATCCGTGATGATGTTGTGCGGTACGCCGAAGCGAAAGACGATGGATTTGATGAAGTTTAAGGCTGCTGTTGCACCCGCGTTTGTGACAGGCTTGGCTTCAATCCATTTGGTGAACTTGTCGACTGCTACCAGAAGGAAAGTATGACCCCCAGGAGAAGATTTTCTCAACGGGCCTACCATGTCGAGTCCCCATTGCGCCAAAGGCCAGGCGATTGGTATCATGTTTAGTTCCGTTGCGGGGGCATGAGGTTTGGTTGCAAACCGCTGACACCCTGCGCATCTTCGTACTATTTCTTTGGCGTCTTGCATGATGGACAGCCAATAGAATCCTGCCCGTCGCGTTTTGGCTGCGAGTGCTCGACTGCTCGCATGGTGCCTGCAGATGCCTTCATGAATGTCGAGTAAGATCTTCTTCCCCTCTTCGGGTTCGACGCATCGCAGTAACATCCCTGACGCGCTTCTCTTGTACAGTTCTCCTTTGACTGTGATGAAAGATTTACTGCGACGAGTAACCCGACGGGCTTCGACTGAACCTTCTGGTAACTCTTGGCGTAGCAGGTATGCGATGTATGGTTGAGTCCACGATGGCTCTACGAGGAAGACCTCATAAGAAGTGTTTTCTGCTTCTTCAGCTTTCTCCTCCATGACTGCTACTGCTTGGTCGGAGCCGACGGCCGGGGCTGCTGCTGCCGGTGCGTCGGGGTCCTTGTACCGTATTGAGTGCTTGCTTATCTGCTCAAGGAAGACTCCAGGGGTATCGGTGCGTAAGTAGAACCGATGTTGGCTAATGTGTCAGCTTCCTCCTTGCTTCCCCGCGTGATGTGACATAACTCGCACCCGTCAAAACTTCCTTCTAGGGTGTTGTATAGGTCACGGTATGCTGCCATGTTCTCTGACACTGCATCACAGGCCTTCATTGTCTGCTGGACTACTAGGTTCGAGTCACCGTAGATCATGAGTCTCGTAGCTCCATAGGCTTTTGCCATGCGCATGCCGTGTATCCGGCCCTCGTACTCAGCTTCGTTGTTGGATGCTTTTTTGAAATTCATCTGCAACACATACTTCAGCTTATCTCCCTTGGGGGATATCAAGATGACCCCGGCTCCGGCTCCTTCTTGCCTCTTTGACCCGTCGAAGTACATGATCCAGGTATTGGATAGGTCCGGAGGGTTTGGAGTCTGTGTCACTATCCATTCCGCGAGGAAATCCACTAGGGCCTGTGATTTGAGTGAATCACTTGGTTTATAAGTAATGTCCAGGGGTGAGAGCTCAATACCCCATTTGGCGACTCGTCCTATTGCTTCTGGGTTGTTGAGTATCTCTGACAAGGGTGCATCCGTCAGTACTGTGATATGGTGCTCAGTGAAGTAGTGCTTGAGCTTGCGTGCCATCATGAATATTCTGTATGCCAGCTTCTGATAATGCGGATACCGCTGCTTGGAGGCCGACAATACTTCGCTGACGTAATAAACCGGGCACTGAGTGCCATGTACCTTTCCTTCCTCTGCATGCTGGATGACTAACACCGAGCTGACTACCTGTCTAGTTGCTGCTAGGTACAGGTACAGGTTCTCCCTCTCTTGAGGTGCCACTAAGACCGGCCTTGTTGATAGGGTCCGTTTGAGATCAGCAAATGCTTGACGAGCTTCTTCTGTCCACTCGAAATTGTCTGCTTTCTTTAACAACTGGTAAAACGGGAGTGCCTTTTCACCTAGTCTGTTGATAAACCTACTGAGTGCGGCGACGCGACCAGCCAATCGCTGGACTCCCTTGAGGTTAGTTGGATCCTCCATTGACAGAATTGCTTGTATCTTTTCTGGGTTCGCCTCAATGCCTCCGGCGGATACAAGGAAACCAAGCAATTGTCCGGCGGGTACCCCGAATACACACTTCGTCGGGTTGAGCTTGATGTGGTACTTGTTGAGTGCTGCGAAGGTCTCGGCTAGGTCGTCAAGGAGTGTGGTCCCCACTCTGGACTTGACGACAATGTCATCGACGTACACTTGTACATTTTTGCCGATTTGGTCCTTGAGGCAGGCCTGCATGCACCTTTGGTAAGTTGCGCCTGCGCTTTTGAGACCGAAGGGCATCGTGGTGTAGCAAAAGACACCATAAGGTGTGATGAATGCCGTTTTTTCTTCATCCTCTTGCTTCATGCGTATCTGGTTGTATCCTGAGTAGGCTTCTAGAAAGCACATACGTTCGCATCCTGGGTCGAGTCAATGATTTGATCGATGCGCGGGAGGGGAAAGTGCTCCTTTGGACAGTGTTTATTAAGGGCGGTGAAGTCCACGCACATGCGCAACACCTTCGAGTTCTTCTTTGGGACAAGCACGGGGTTTGCTACCCAGGTGGCTTGTTTAATTTCGCGGATGAACTTGGCTGCGAGGAGTCGGTTGATTTCTTCACCGATGGCCTTGCGCTTCGGCTCCGCAAAACGCCGGAGGGACTGTTTTATTGGTCTAGCCTCAGGGCGTACTTCAAGTGCGTGCTCGGCGAATTCTCTGGGTATACCTGGCATGTCAGCTGGACACCATGCAAATATTTCCCAGTGCTCACGGAGGAATTCGACGAGCGCGCTTTCCTATGCGATCGGTAAGTTGGTGGACACGATTGCCGTTTTGGTGGGATCCGTCGGGTGCACCTGATGACTTCTTGTATCGCTGCTTTTGTTAAATTCCTTGTCGGGTGCCGTGGATTGGGTCAACGGAAGAAGGTTGTAGTCAGTTGATGATTCTAAGTTTGAGAGTTCTTCCTGCATCCCGAACGACTCGAAGATCTTGTTGAAGTCTCTATCACAGTTGTCCGATTTTCGGTAGTCACCTCGGATGGTGATGGTGCCGTGTGGTACTGGCATTTTGAGCAGGAGATAGGCATAATGTGGCACGGCCATGAACGCAGGTCGTCCCGGTATAGCGTGATACTGAGATGGCCAGTCGACCACTTCGAATTCGATTTTCTCCCGACGAAAATTTGAAGGGTCTCCGAAGACCATGTCCAGATGGATTTTTCCCAAGGGATAAACAGGTTTCCCGGGTACTATTCCATGGAATGAGGTGTCAGAGGATACCAAGCTTGCTGCGAGTGAGATCTTCATGCGGCGTAGTGTGTCCGCGTAGATGATGTTGATGCCGCTTCCGCCATCCATGAAAACTTTGCTCATGACGTACCCGCCGATCTGGCGTCCGAGTACTAGTGCGGCGTGACCGGGTCGGGGCACCTGGGGTGGGTGGTCCGCTCTTGAAAACGTGATGTCATACTCGGTCCAGTTAAGATACTCCGGAGTAGCCGGGGGTGAAACCATGGCCAAGTGCACTTGTCGAGTAATCAATTTCTGATTTCTGTTCGAGGGTCGCCCTTTTTGTATCATGCCTACATGACCAACCGGGGCGGGGAATATTTCTGCCGCAGCCAGGGATGGTAGTGTTAGTTGAGGTGTTTGCGGCACTCGCTGTATGACGGATGCCAACTGTGGTGGAGGAAGCGGTAGCGCTTCAGGTTACCTTCTCGGTCGTTGTGGAACCCTGCTGCTACCATCTCGATTAACTCATTTGTGTCATAACTGGGGTACTTTCTTTTCTTCCGATTATCATAACCGCGATTACGTCCCGAGTCCATCAAGTACTCGCGATCTTCTGGTCCCCTGGATCGGTCACTGCGCATGTAATCTTCGCTGTTTGCCCACTCATTGGCAATGTCCATCAGCTGGGCCACTATTTTTGGCCTCCGTCGTCCTAGTTCCTCGTTAAGTTCACGTCTCCGCAGCCCACGTGTGAAGGCGTCCACCGTGTTTTCTTCGGATATTTCCTCCACCGTGTTCTTCATGACTGTCCAACGCTGGATGTAAGCGCGTAATGACTCACTCAAACCTTGGACGCAAGTCCGGAGCTCTTCCTCCGTGGCTGGCCGCTTGTATGTCCCTTGAAAGTTTCGGGTGAACGTGGTGACCAAGTCATTCCAGGACCCGATGGTGTCAGAGGGGAGGCTTTTCAACCATGCTCGCGCTGATCCTGTGAGCTGCAGCTATAGGTATTGCATTGCTGTGTTCCTCGTGCCTCCTTGACACTGCACCGCGGTGAGGTAATCTTCGATCCACGTTTTTGGTTCCTGCAGACCATCATACTTCGGGGTTTCTGACGTTAACTTGAACCCTGTCGGCATGCGGGACTCTCGGATACGGTGGATGAAGCACTTGGCTCCGCACGGCTCATCTTCTTCTTCTTCCGGGCGCGTGGTTACCCGGTCTTCTGCGCGGTGTCTGTCGACTCCCGTGCGCGTGGTAGTGGCGCGCTCTTCTGCCCGCCGGGCGCGGCTGCGGTTGACTGTTTCCTGTGCCCGCCTGTCGCGTGCCGTCATCGTCGGGTGCTCATCACGCGTCTCGTTGCGTGGCCGTGGTGAGGCCTCTCGGCGATGCTCACGTCTGGGTGGTGGGTGCGCAGGTTCCACTACAGTGGCCGGTGGATTGGCTGACTGTAATGCTGTCCCCACCATGCCAGCTCCACGTATCATCTACCGGTGCAGTTCAGCCCGGGGATCGTCATCTTGCGGTTGTGTGGTGAGCAAGTAGGTCGCCAACGCGATGGCAGCGTCTTGCGGTGTTTTGGGCAAAACGTAACCGGCTGCGTCGATCGTGTTGAACGAGGACTCGAGGCTTCGGGTTGCTTCTTGCCTGGAGTTTTCGGGGATGCGGTCGAGTCGGGAGCGATGACGACCGTGCTCTCGTGACTTAGGGGTGTGTAATGACGCGGAGGAGCGGAGAGACGACAACTGGGCTCGCCGCTCACTTGATTCGTCGGCGCGACGTTGCCCCTCATCAAGATCTTCAACTCTCCTCCGAAGTCGCCGGGCTTGGTCATAAAGAATCTTCTGGTACGCCATTAGCTCTTCTCTTATTGCATCAGGTCCAAGCGGGGTTCCACCAGTCACAGCCGCTTGTACCCTCGCCATTGCAGACTCGGTGAGCGTGATAGTCTCGTGTTCCCTACGAGGGCTTTGCGAGTCGCCAGTTCTTTCACCCGAATTAGCCATGTAGACTTGAACGGGACGGGTTCGAGTGGTCGCCGATGGGTTGATGTAGCGGTTCTCGTTCTGGATGCAATCGTCAGCGTCGTATTTGACGGGACAAATCGCATCTTCGGGGTAATGATTCTCGTCCAGGTAAACCGACGAAGACTCCGACTCCGCTACCTCCGACAAGTCGCTGATGAAGTTGAGTGAACAGGAGTCCACGACTAAACTTGGTGATGAAGTCAAGGTTGCTGTCGGGCGGATGGCGTCAGGTAAGCGGAGAGTGCCAAAGTGATCGGTGCGGAGTCGTATGACTCCGAACGTTAGATCGACGCTTCCCTGGAGAGTTTCAAAGATGGGGAGTGCCGCCGACGCGTGAGGGGTGAAGCAGAGGGAGCCGAAGTAGACCGGATCCTCCGAGTATGGCAAATTGCAGGTCGCCAGATTTAGGACCACAGGTGACGTACTCCTACGCCGAGAGTTCCCACAGACGGCGCCAACTGTCGAGGGATCACCTCGGCAGTGCCCCTCCTTGAGGGACTTGGGTTTACGGAGAACATCATGGCGCAGGCGACACCGGCGGTTAACAAGAAGAACAAGAAGTCACCGGAGTTTGGATCCCCGATGAACATATCTCTATATTCTCTGTTGATTTCGTGGTTTACAAGATTTGCCGAAAAGGTTATGGTGGCGATGCGATCTCAAAAACGTACCCCCTACCCGGCAGCTCCTCCCAGCCTTTATAGTAGGCTGGGTCTCGGGTATCCTTGACCGGGTAGGTTATAGATTCCAGGGGATAACCCTAACCTAACTTGCTTAGTAAGGAAACTGTGCATCGCCCTTTACATGGGCCTGGGCTGTCTCACAAACGGGCTACCCGATAGGCCTTTCGAGTAACATATACCGGGTACCCGACAGGTGGGACCCGATATCCATATCCATGTCAAATAGCCCCCTTACTTTAGTCTCAGAAAAGAATTTTGGCATGTACTTTATTATACTGCTATTACACCATGTTTTTTCTGACTTTTCATATTATTTTAATTTTATTTATTATTTTAATTTTATTTCTTGCTAATTTATAACACTTAACACAACAAATGAGCATATGTAAAATATTACTCACTCCGATTCATAAAAAATATCACCCACTTAGTACAAGTACAAAATGAGCGACACTTTATGGACCGGAGGGACTATATCATTTCATAGAGTACACATATTAAATTTAAAGATATTGTAGACATCTCACAACTCAACACAGTAAATAAGTCAAAACTTCAGAAATCCAAAGATTTCTAGTAGCTTAATAACACGTTCGGAGGGGGAGAGACGTTTTTGCACCCGAGCTGACATGCTTCTCTTATTTTTAACGAAAATAATAAAATAGTAAAATATATGAAAAATTCTGAAAAAATTGAAGGCACATACATATGCATTGTTCACATTCGTGTAAAATTTCGGAATGAAAAAAATTTTCCTACGCTATGTAAAAAAAGACAAAATGAGTGGTCAAAATAGATCTAAAAACACGTTTTTGAAAACACTGATTTGTCTTTTTTGCACAGAGCGCAGGGAATGTCTTTTCATTTTGAAAAAATTCACGAGTGTGGAAAACTCATATTGTATGTCTTCAATTTTTTTCAGATTTTTTCATAATGTTTTGCTATTTTTTTATTTTGTCAAAAAAAAACAAGAGCATGTGAGCTCGGGTGTCATTGTGAATTTCCAGTTCGGAGGTGCTTTTGCTGACCCACAAATCCCACACCATCGCTTACCCTTGCTACTTACTCAAAATTACCATCAAATTCCCCTCCCATATATTTCCGTGGCCTTTCGGGAAACGGGAAAACCCCCAATGATTTTCCCCGACCTCATTTTCCCCTCCTCTTCCAGCAATGCCGCCGCCCTTGGAACCCTAGTGCCGCCGCCCTTGCGTGAATCCCCTCCGGCGCCGGTAGGACGGGAACTGGCCGGCGCCGTCCGTCTCTAGGTCTCGCCTTCTGTGGTGGACATTGACGACGACCGGCGGCGCGACCGCTGCTTGTCCTCTGACCGCCGGCGTGCCCGGCCGGAGGAGCGACTCCCGCTTCTCCTCCGACCTACCCTGCTGCTCCTTCGACCTGTACTGGCGGCTGCAGTTCACTCGATCTGGTTGCCGCTGCTGCTCCAACGAGAAGTGACCCAGGCCAGCTGCTACTGCTCACTTGAACTGGTTGCCGCTGCTGCTTCAACGAAGTGACCAGGCTGGCTACTGCTTCTCCAAGACGAGGTAGCTAGCAATCTGTTCTTTTCTTTTTTCTTTATGCACACAGTAGCATGTACATGTAGTGATCTGGATTGATTAGGACATGTATGTGATTTAGGATATGTATATTTTTAGTAAAATATAATTATGATTTGATTGTATGGATTTAGGAATTGGACAGTGTTCTATTGCGTCATATTTGTTTTGATACGTGTACATGTAGATGCAATGTGTGTGGCACATTGTAGCATCTTCGATAAATTTGTATAATAAATTGTGTCGGAATGGCTATAGATGGACAAGGAAAATTGGGATGCATATCACATTAGGGTGTTTTGTGAGATATGCAAGGAAGAAACTCTCAAGAACAATAGGCCACTTGGATGCTTAAATGCTTAAGGGTACAAGAATCTTGAAGATAAACTCTTTGAAACCACAAAGGCAAGACTCACATATATATATATATATATATATATATATATATTTAATTGATTTTTGTATGTACAATAGTATAAACTTTAGTGAAATACAAATATATTAGGCTAGTATCAATAATTCAATATATAAACAAACAATCAGCATCTAAGTGCATTTCAGACTTTCCACCACTAACAGCTGGCATCTTTTTTTTAATATGCGGGCCATTTTACTAAGGGAAATGAGTCGGCCAGGCGTACACCCGGTAGAGGTGGAGGGATTAGCACCGGGAGTTTTGGTGGGGCAGCCCGGCGGGGTGCGGCTGAATGATGTGCCAGGGAAGCCCGGGACACTCTTGGGCCTCGGCCTCCGCACTACACAGTGTGGCTCCGCTGCCATTGCACTCGGCTTCATGGCGTCCACCAACTTCATCTCTGTTCCAGCATTTTGGTTAGTATCTTATTTTTTAATCGCGAAATCACAATTTTTTGCCCTAACAAACTAATGTGTTGCTGCTTGACCAGCTTGCTTGTTGCAACAACTGCTTTGACCTGTATGTGGAGTCTTCCACTAGGCCTTGCGGATCTGTACGCATTAACAGTTAAGCGTCGATTACGAGATCATCGACTTGATCGTCTCTTTACTATTGGAGACGGGGTAAGCACGCATGTTCCTCTCCGCTCTGCTTTTCGACTTACTAGAATCCCTGTGAATTTTAATGTTTCTATACAGATTGTAGGACTACTACTATTTATTGCAGCCAGCACTTCAGGCGGCATCTCCAACCATTATAGTGAGCTGGATTTATGTGCTATTAAGCACTGTGACATTTATAACACTTCAACAGTGTTTGCATTCATAAGTTGTTCTGCACTTTGCCATCTTTTTTCCTAAACCTCAGTTCATGGCCTCGGCAGAATGTAGTAGTCTAGTGTGGATGAAAGTAGAATCTTATATGTATGTATGGATCACGAATTACCGGTTTGATGAATTAACTTAGTCTTGCTCCTACTAATGCCTGACATTTGTAATTTGTGCTTTATTGTGAGTGGCTTAATTGATATGAGATATATTGGATTGGCCTATGTGCAAAAAATATGTCTCTAATGTCTTGCAAACACTCCTTGGTGGCTTTGTGAATGCGGGTTTATCAAACTTGTATTTGCCCATCTATCTTTTACTCTAAAACTGAACTGTTTGAGCAAAATCTTATGTCGTGGTCTAAGACATCCATGAACTGTCCTAATATAATGACATACATCCCTTGGAGGAGGCACCCATATGAGCATATTTATCTGCATAGGTTTGTCTTTCTATAATTTGTTTCCTTTACATAGTTATTAAGACTTGAGAGATTGAGATCAAGTAAATTAGGAAGGATAATATTAGTTACTTTTTGTTAAGGGAAAGTCTCTCTACATAAGGGCTGCACATCCTTTGATTTAACAAGCAGAGGATAAACATATCTACTTCCCCAGCCTTTGTCCTCCCTGCCTTTTGTGGTGCGGCTGCCACCAAGGCTCTGTCCAGCATCTTGAGTGCAAAGTCACCTTGAGCAGGCCCTAGGTACATGCTAATTAATGATCAGTGAATAGTAGAATTCAGCGTTTGAAATTTTATTAAAGGAGATAACAATATTGCCTTCTTCCGTAGCACCGTAGTCAAATGAACGAAATATGGAAACAGTTATAGTAATGAAGAAGATATATCCATATGTTTGTCATTATTTCCAGTCTCTTGCCATCATCGTTGCATGAACAACATGACTCTGAGCCACAACATGTATCCAGTATGAGCACTTGCTATCCACACAAGAGAAAAGGTGCTTATATTGCTCAAGAACCTGATGGGCTCAGTGCAATGTTTTGAATAGTAGCCTGGAATTGGATTGGTGGGGATGTCCATTGAACAGTTAAGCCCTTCTAGACTACTACTTTCATGCCTCGAGAGCTTAAACACACTGACAATGTCCTCATCCCCAAGGAAAAATAATTGCTCTACCCTTTTAGAGTTTAGAGTAGACTATAACTATTATCTTTGCAATTTATGGTTAAAATTATTTCTTCCCTCAAGGTTGAGCCACATATGCCTAGCTGCATTTCCCCTATTCATTATGCTTTTAATTGAAGACCAAAGGTTATTTGATAGCAATAGCATTATCATTTACCATGAAACTACTCACTCTCGAGCAGAAAAAGATGGGATCATAAAGCTTCCATCAAGATAGGTCCAGCTAAAGCTTTTGACAGGGTAGTAGAATGGAGCTTCATAGAGCTTTGCAGCGATGTTGCGTCAACGATTCCATGGTAATTTTGCCTCTCTTTTTCATCCATGTGTCACTAGCACCACCTTCTTTGTCCTATCATTTTATCAATGGGCATGATATGGCAACATCTGCAGCTCTGGAGATACTTTTTTTTATCGGAATCTGTAGGGGAGGTCCCAACAGTAAACTTTATTGCACAAGAAGTATATACAAAGGAGAATATATATGTACAAAGTAGGGGGAGAACGGACAAGGGAGAATTAGACTATAGTGCTGCTGCTAACTGATCAGCTCAAGCCAGGATTCTAGAGAAGCTGCAAGCTCCTCTTTCGTTTTATAGGAGAGAAAAAAAGATGTTGGTGGAATACCATCTTATATATGTTGGTGGAAGAGAAGTCACTACCCCAGTGGTAGCTCCAAGGAGTCTGGGAGGGAGGGATCACATTGATCATCGAGGAGGATCTGCTTGAAAGCGCGCAGTTCATTGAAGGCTTCACATAGCTCTCGAGGTACTTGGCAGGGAACATTGCAGGTTAGAGGAATAAAATAAGAAGTTAGGAGCACAAGTTTTTCTTGAAAGTTCTCATGGAGCATTGCATGGTTAGTTTGGAACAATTCAGGAATACTAGAGAAATGAGAAATAAACTGACTTGGAACAATAACTAGTACTCCAAAAATAGAAAATCTAGACAACCCTGTATTGAGAAACTCCAGGCACATACTGAAGGAAAATAGTGCAGTTCATTGAGATTGTGAAGCCCCCCCCCCCCCCCCCCTCTTACCCCACCACACACACACCAAGCTTTGCATTTGTCTTAAGTCTCATCACTCCAGATCCGGGTACGAGTTTTCCAAAGATAGTGACTTGGCGAATAAATCCGCATGATTCTTACATGACTTAGTATGCAGCAGCTTTATCTTGCTCATGTGTTGCGATTAATGAGCATATAAGAACTTGAACTTGACGTATATATGCTTCAAGAGTTTGCTCTTTTCATAATCCGTTTGGAACTATTAAACGCACATTGTATTATCTTCATTGATAACGTTGTATTATCTTCATTGATAATTGTGGGGATCTGCAGGACATTTGACCCACCTGCACTGGACGACTGCTGGATGTGGTTTGCTCATCAAGGCATACACATCCTGTGATGCTTCTTATACTGCAATCATTTCTGAGTGGTTCGTCTATGTGGACATGAACTCTGCTACCTCATCTTTAGTTCCAGGTACCCGCTAGATACTACTTCTCCAGAAATTAACGTTGCATTCCTCAGCTATCATAGCTTAATCATGATCCACTAGCTTTTTACTACTCTCTGCTGTGCTGGTTGCAGTAGAGTTTCCTTGCTTTATGCCTGCCTCCGAGATTCATATCTCAATGTAAAATCATAGTGTATCGGAATGGGTATCAAACTAGGTAGTACGACCCACATACTTATATATGAATGCTAGGATACTGGAAAGATATTAGCTGCCTACACTTCATACTACTAATTATAAAACAAACTTAACTCTTGAGTGATTGATACTTTACCTAGATAATTACTATCGTGGTAGCAAAGCATACTGCCAAGTAGTTTTAAATCATTATTCAGAGCTAACGGTTTACATAAGCGGTAACTTCAGTATCTTCTTTGTTCAGGTAATTTTGCCAATGTTAATGATCTTTTGGCCTGGCTATGCTCCAATCCATTTTACTGATCTGCACATTAAGAATTTGATGCGCAGGATTTTCAAAACACACTAATAGGAAAAACAAACGACCAGAGTGGCATGCCCTCTTCAATCATATAGGATTAGAAAACCAATTGAATTATAGCAAAATATTTTATTGATGGAAATTTTCCTCCCAAATAGAGTGCAAAGGAATTATACTACCATAAAGATTCTGTCCTGTTAAAAAATAAAATAAAAGACGCTGTGCTACTCGGCTCTGAGCTCCTGAGCGTTTGGTCCTTTGTTGGCTGTTGGATTCACCTCTTCTTGTTTTGACCACTTGTTTTAACTGCGCTGCTTCACGTTTCCTTCCTTGCCTTGTGTGACGGCCATCAGGCCTGTGCTGCTGCTGGTCCCTGTCTGGAATGACTGGCATCGACCTTTTCTGGCTGGTCAAAATGTTGCGTGCGGTGAAACCTAGATGGAACTCTCTTGCTTGCTTTCTCTCGTGAGCCATTGCACACCGTTGCAGTTGCAGCTCCTCCTCAGTCCTCTCCGTCGGCCTCAGCGGCACATTTTTGCAGCACGCTGCCTCCTGCTCTAATGCCGAGCTCACTTGTCCGCCGCCGCTAGCCTCAGGTCGGCTCATCGTCGCCACTCCTGACTCCTCCCACGCCAGCTCTCTGCCATCTACCTCCTCCAGTTGGTTCCCATCCCGCTGCTCCACGTCGCCCTCCAGTGCTCCTTCCATTACGGGAATACAGAGCCCTGACAGCCATGGGTCTTCGCCAGGCGATGTCATGGTTATCAGGCATCTCACCTAGCCAAGTCTGAAGACATAGGTGTTATCCTGAAGAATACCGTTTTGGTGAATATTCAGTAATCAGACGACGGCTCTGGTAGCTTCTCAACAGCTACGAGGCGCCAGCGATTTTTACTGTTTCTTATCCAGTTTATTACTGTGTAGGTTTTACTACAGTAATCACAGTGACAACTGAGTGTATTCAAACCCAGCTGCGCCTGGGAATCACCATCTCCATTCTGCCAAGTGCAAACCCTGAAACCAAGTTACATACACTTTATATGATAGTTATCAGATGGGAGCGTCTTCCTGTCTGAAAGTTGGATGAATTCGTGTGTTACTTCTCGTTTATTTGGCCAATCTCACATGAGATCTGACAGTGGTCTCCCTCTTCACGAGAATGTCATCGCCTTTTGGCCAATTTCGTTTGTTGTTGCCTTCACTTCCGCTCTATTCCCAGGTCGAGCTTCCACCTTCTTCTCCCTAATTTGTCATATTTTCTTTTTTTACACACTGAGCTATAGGTTGGTTTGATCCCTTGTGTCAGGGGAATGAGCTCTCGCCATTTGTCCGTAAACAATAGTTTGTACACATCATTTAATTAGATGCTGGAGCTATGAACGATATTGTGCCTGATCATATTATAAACTTGCTATGATATCCGCCTCAGTATAGCTCGTTTACTCACAAGCAGCGCCACTTTTTCAAGAAGATGGACAAGATAGGGACACCAAGCTTGAAGATAGCTAAATTGGACCTCCAGGTTCAGTTTCAGTTGATAACAGTGTTCTCTTTGCAGTGAGCTGTTTAGGGACCTGCTGTTCTTAACTGTTTTCATGGTATCCCTCAATACAAAAAAAGTGGTCATCGTAAGCTCTAAATTTAGAATAAAGGCTGTTCACTATTTGTAGTATTCTTTTCTTTTCTTTTCTGAAACTGAGTTATCTTTGTTTTACCGAAGTGTATTGGATGCCTTGTTTGCCTTCCTTGGATGATGAAGCATTGAAATTTCAAGTTTGTGGAGGTCTTCATCCCGGAGCCTTTCTCTAATGTTTGTTTATCTTGACTACTTTCTGGAACTATATTTCCAGCTGAATATGAATCAATATGCAAGGGACTTTAGTTTGAGAATAGTCAATGCAAACATGCATGATTTTCAGGTAAGCGTTTTCCCTCTCAAGCTCAGACTCATGTAACATGACATAGTTCTCTATCGGAACAACATAATATAGTGTACCAAGATCACATATAAGTCGTATTATGAAATTTGTATTTGACCTACTCTGTTTAGCTAAATGTACCATTTTAAATTAGTTGTTTGTGCTGAATTATCCATATTGATGGTTTTGGTCTGCTATTATTTCTGGTTTGCTAAGTTACTTGCACGTTTCTCAACATTGCCTAGAACTGGCTTCTTTTGCTTGGGTCTGTTCAAATATCTGAACTTGATCCACATGTTTTGCCTGGCGTTGTGGTATTTTAAGGGAAGTTCTGCAACTTGCTCTCCTCCTGCCAGCCAGCACTAAGAATACTATGTTGTTTGCAACAAATAGGTCAGTAATAATCACTTGTTGGTATTCTGTAAAGTTTCTCCACGTAACAGTTGTTTCAAGAAAAAGGTTATAGTTAATTTCCATTATGTTCATTTTATTGACTAAAAAGGAGCCTGAGCTACTTGGTTTTGTATCCCTCCACCAGTACCATGTGAAGTTCCTTCTTGTAACAGTTGCCTCGAGTATCAGTTTGATGGCTGACATTGCAAGAGAGTACCATATGTTCATTTTCTGCATTTCACTTTTTGTAGGAGAGCCTAATCAGGCATAAATATGTATTTGGCCTTGTTTCAGAAAATGTGCACTACATTCTATGCTTTAAACAAAATACCAATCTTTTTTCCTTCGTTTTCAGTTTGCAGCCCTGCACACTTTCAGATGATTGTTTAGTGATCTGTGATTGTTTAGTGATCTATATTTCTGTTGTCTTGTTACAACAACGGTACATTAGTTAGGCATAAAAGTCGATGCCCAAGATATATTTACAGCCTGTTAGATTTTGTGCAGTGTGTCCATGCCCAAGTTATAGATTTTTGCTTTCAAATTTCTATCCTGGAGATGTATTTTCTTTGCAACAACTGGTTTTGATGCTTTGCTAAAATTAATAATAGTAGTAACAATTAGCTTTTGAGTTGTCCAAACTACTTCAAATAGCCTTTGCATAGGATAGCATCCACTGGTTTTGTAGCAAAGTATGTTTATGATATCTACAACTTTTCTACTAGGTATTTTTATCATTGTTTTGTAAGAAAAAATCATGTAACCTACAAATCTTGAATGAATGACTGAAATGATATTTCTGTGTAGCTTAGAAAATTTCATACATGTTATTGCTGCATCTGAAAATTCCTTTTAGGTGAAAAGAAAAGTTTTGCTTTAAATATAGCTTTTGCAGTGACCAGTGAATAGGTAATGTTGTCCAAGAATATTCCAAGAAAATTAATTTTTATCTTGTCATTTTATAACTTTGATTTCCCATTAGCTGAATACCACGACTATCATCACTGTGTTAGAGGTCAAACCCAGAGCATTTTTTCTTCCGTTTCACATGTTTCCCCTGTACACATGCATTATTCATATGCATGGGAAGATCAAGATTTCTAGTGCTTTTATAGTCACAGATTCTGTACAAAGGTATTTTTTCACTTAACTGTTTTTATCATAGTCTTTCATTTTCTACAATTACTACTGTAGATATTTTCAAATTTCAAAATTAGCATCTGGCCAGCTAGGCTATTTTGCTGCACTGGCTGCTGGTTTTCTTTTCTTATACTCCCTCCGTCCAGAAATAACTGTCGCGAGCGTGATTTTGCAAAATGATCCTCGTATTATTTCCGACCAAATCCGCAGTCCACGTCGTTCGGAGACGACGCCCTCGCTCGCGACTCGCTCCCCCTCTCGTTCTACTCCGGCTCGCCGTCGCCGTCCCCGCGCTCTGCTCCGGCTCGCCGCCGCTGTGCTCCGCTCTTCTTCCTCTCATCCACGTTCCCTCGCATCAGCGCGCTCTCCTCCACCTTCAGTCGCCTCGCGGCGCTCCCCTCCAACTTTCCGCGGCGAACCTCCGGAAATGTTTGACCTTTTGGTCCAAGACTGCGACGAATCCGGCGTCGGCGAGGTCGGATGCGGTGGCTGCGAGGTCGGCGAGGTCGGATCCGTCGGCGAGGTGCTGCCGGCCACCACTACGCGAAGGAGACGATGCGAGCCACGGATACCGGATTCACCACGCGGAGACGACGTAGCGGGCAGCAGGCCACGGCCCTCACGGACGCCGGCGGCCTCGGGCCTGCCGGACTGGTGGCGAGCGCGTCCGGGAGCGCCGCTTCTTTCCGGCGTCGTCGTCTTCCTCGCAGTCTAGCCTGCCCGGCACGTACTGGGCCTCCGCCTCTCCCTCTCTGGTTAGTGCTATCTCCGATATTTGGATTCAGGAGTAGATGCAAAAATGTTGTCTTGTTCTCTGCTCTCTGATGCAAGATGCTGTCTTTAACTGCCGTAGTAATCTCCTGTCAATTGTTTGTTGAAAAAATTCTGTTACTGTGGTATAACAATAGTACAATGTAGAAAGTGTTTCAGTTTCAGTTTTCTTAAGCAAGTAAACTGAACATCTGTTTGGAGTAGAACAGCTTCAAGTTTCAGTTTTCTTGAAACACTCAAAACACTGGAGCAAGTAAACAGATGTCCGCCTTCAATCAACTTCTGAAGATAAATTCAGAATGGTGTACTGTATTTTAGAGTAGTGAACTGTAATTCAAGATAATAAGATGCTGAAATTGTTCTTTTATTTCTGCTGATAAAATACACAGATCTGGAGTGTGTTGAGTCTGTTGTTAGAGTATGCTGATAATTTTTCCAGGTTAGTGTAATTTGCAAATACTGCACTGTCTATGTTCTATCTTCAGGCACTATATATGAACTAGACCCCAACAGACCATCTTTATGCATACATTCAGATAGGTATCTTTGTCTACATTGTGATGCTAGTAACTTATGACAGTGTAGTTCATTGTTGTACACAAATGAATGATCTGAAGAATGAGTGCTAATGCTTATGCTATTCCCAGGAATACAACAATTGTGAAAATTTACAATTGTGAATATTTAGAACAAAACATACACCTTTCTATACCCCTTTCCTCTTCTCGTGAATATTTCTATACTCCTTTCCTCTCTTTCCTCTCCTTTCTCTATGCAGTCTCTGCGTCTATAAGAGCCTTGGTTTTTGCAAGTAGCTCATCTGTGATAGATAGAGCGACAGGCAGACGTCCTGTTTGCGTTCCTTATTCATGTGCGGGGCATGGTACTCAATTCCTCCTCGTCTTCCATAACCTTCCTCATACATGACTGCAGTGTTATGAAGCTTCGAGCTATCTTGTCAACCTTGTAGTTCTGGTACTCTTCCTCCACACCCTCTATCAATTCTCTGATATCTTTAGGTGCTCTAGTATCAGTGAGTGATTGAAGTGACCTGAAAAAGGACAAGTCGAGCACGTTCATGTCCGGACTATTTGGAGGTTGCTGCAGCAATCTGATGTCTAGATCAGTCTGTGCCACGACATCTCAAAAACCCTGGTCATTAGGAAGGAGGTGTGGTGTTGCGTTGTCCTGCTGGATGTATATAGTTCTTCCTACATCCTCGTCAGGCCACTTGTCCTGGATAGCAGGAACCACTTTGTTGCATAAATAGTCCCGCATGACATCTCGGGTAACCTTGAGTGATTTTAGCTCGAGTGTACCCCTTTTTCTGTTTCGACTTTCTCTCTGTGCCGGAGTCTCTATGACAAATGCCCATATACCTATCTTGCCATCGAATGTCACTTCGCCACCTTCACCATATCTTGGCTTCGCTACAGCGGTTAGGAACATCACTTTCCCAATACTATTCTTGTTCGTCACAGAGCGCAAGGGTGGTGGTTCTCCGGGGAGGAGGTAGTAGGTATTGTTCAATGGGACTATTGACATCCTTGAGAGTTCTAGATCTTTTCTTTTACGTCCACTTCGACCCTTCTTCTTACTCGAGTCATCCACTTCTTGATTCTTTGCAATTTGATCTTGTGCGGTCTCCCAGATTCTTTCAACTGTGCGGACACTTGTGTTTAATAGGCTTGCGATGAGCTGCTTGTCCTCTGACACGATATGTCCATCTCTGTTCTTGATCACTTCCAGAGCAAACTACACGCCAAATCTTTGTTTGTTTGACAGGTTTACTGCATTTCTTGTTGAATGCTCAGCATGGGGATTGATCACTTCTTCATCGTCTTCTTCCTCATGGTCATCTTCCTCTTGAGCATCCGAACCGATAGCATCTTGCACTTGGGCTTCCAAACCGAGAGCAGCAGCCACTTGAGCATCCAAATAGAGAGCAGCAACTTCTTGGGCATCAAAACCGAGAGCACCAGCTTCTTGAGGAATCTTGTTCAAATCGAGATCAGCAGCTTCTTGAGGAATCTCGTTCAAATCGAGAGCGCTAGCTTCTTGAGAAATCTCGTTCAAATCTAGAGCACCAGCTTCTTGAGGAATCTTGTTCAAATCGAGATCAGCAGCTTCTCGAGGAATCTCGTTCAAATCAAGAGCACCATCTTCTACTTCTCGAGGGAACTCTGCCTTATAGGTGTTATGTAGGTCAGTACACATTCCTGTAAAAGAGCGATATTGGGGGCATGACATTGTTTCTTTCGAGAACAAGAAAACACCAGCTGAATCAATCATAGCTTACCGTGTACCAAAGGCTCAGAGAATATGTCTTTTCGATGCATCCTATTGTATTCCACTTATGCAGTGCTTTATGGGGTAGTTTTCTTCCTCGTGGAAACCAGCTTACATAGTTTTTCGCCATCAATTTGTTTTACCATGTAGCTGTAGCTGTGCAAAGGAAAAAATTAAATTAAATTGACATGATGAATTTGTCCTTGTAGGTAAGAGCGAATTGAAACTTACTCATTGGAGAGCACTATTTGATTATCAAATTTCAGCATTGTTGGTTTTTCTGTCCTTGTAGTTCAGCCTTGCTTGATTGTTGGTTTTTCTGTCAGTTGACGGCCTGAAATGGATTCAGTTAAATATGTTGAATTGTCATGTTTCAAACTTGTGCTCACATCAACTAGTCAGATTTCAGTACAGTATGGATTTCATATTTTTAAATATACTCACAGACTGGTTTCGTTCAGGTTTCATCAATTCAGGATCTGCAGCTCATGTGTTCAACAAATTCAGGTTTCCTTGAGTGTGAAGAACTTGAGCCCTGCTGCTGGGAACTTGATGAGCGGCGAACTTGACTGCAACAAATTCAGGAGGCGAGGAACTCCTGCCTCTTTCCTCGGCGGAGCGGCACGTCCGTAGGAGGGGCGGCCGGCTGGACTTCTAGTGTACAGGTAATTTTAACTGGTGGTCTTGGTCAGTGTACCTGATAGCAAGAAACATGATTCAGTTGCGGTAAAAAATTGCTATATTCAAACCTGTACTCAATCAAGTTCAGGTTCAGAAAAATGAAAAATGGAGTATCACTTTGATTGATTTGGGTGTGCTGCATCTTGTCCTACAGGAACATCTTTTTAAGTACTTAGCTAGCAGCATGGTTGGAGTAGTTGACACCAAGCATAAACACATGCTTTGTTGTTCAATTATAATGGTAAGATGAAATTCTCGGTCCCGAACCAGTGTAATGTTCAGTGTTCAGTTTGAAACTGAAGATTTAAATGTCTATCCATTTATTCTTACACCTGATTATCCAGAATAATTGGAAACAAATTATCCAGTGTAATGTTCAGTGTTTAGTTTGCATGTGTAACAAATTATACATACTCTATAGATACTCCTAGCTCCACTTGCTTCACATACTAATCAGTATTACTCCAAATACTTCAAATACTCTGAATCCAACGAAATCCACTGGTGGCGGCTCCTCCTCTCCACCGCTCTTGCTTTGAGAGTCGTCTCAGGTCTTCCCACTTTTTCGCCGGCTCGCTCCCTGTCCCTCACCGGCGGCGTCGCCGCTTGGCCTGGGCAAGGATGCGTGGCTTGGTGTGTACATAGTAGCTGTAGGATCTGGTTTGAGCTTTATGCTTGTGTTGGCTTCATGCCGTCTTTCTTCTTCCTTTCCGGCTGGATTCCGGCGCCTCCCGGCGGTGCTGGATCCAGGCTCTTCTCCTTCGACAGATCTGGTCCTCGGTGGATTTTCTGCAGGAGTGGAGGCAGCCGTGGCTGGTTCAATAATTTTGTCGGGCTTCAGCATCTGCGAGTTTTGAAAAGTGGAGATGTGGATTTCTCTCTGGCCGGCCGTGGTGGCGAGGAGAGGGAATGGTGTCATCTCTTCTTCTACTGGCTCGACGATGGTGCTGTGAGGTTTGTGCTGCAGAAGTCCAGAAACCGCTTCTGCTGCACGGCGGAGGTGATGAAGCAGGCGGCCAAGTTCCAGAGGGTGGAGGAGACAGTTTGCTTCGTCAGCTCGGCAACCTCTTCCTTAATAAACAGGTTTGTTAACTGCGATTTCATTGGTGCTGGCGTGGATGTTGAAGAATTCCTTGCTGTTCGTCATGGTGGCGAGGAAGGAGGAGTTCTTCCAATCTGTGCTTGCTCTCTGCTGGATTTGTGCCAGGGGAGAAGCTTGGCTTCTCTGGGGAGTTTCCTCACGGTGGCGTTCTTGCCGTCGCCGTTCAATATGGTCGGAAGGCGACCACTCCCGCCTGTGGCGTTGGCTACGGCTTATTCCGGCCAGCGTCTCATGGTCTTCTTCAACCTCCTGGCTGATATGCCGATTTGGAGGCCCTTAAGCTACGGTGCAGCGTGCTCCCGCCCCCTGGTCCCAAGTGGCGTAGTCCCCGGCGACGAGGATGGTGGCTGTGTTGAGCTTCGGAAGAATCTCACCGGAGAAGGAGCAGGATCCAATTGCTTTCACAATATTCTCTTAGGGTCCTTTGTGCAAAATGTAAGGGCATGGTTGTAATTTTGGTATTTCAGGATGCCTTATCTGTAATCTGTACCGGTGCTGATTATGAATGAAGCCTTTAGGTCCTTCGGGACCGACCCCTGTTCAAAAAAAAAAAAAAAATACTCTGAATCCAAGTTGGACAGCGCATGTGTAACTGTATTTTAACTGCCATGAATACTCTGAATCCAAGTTGGACAGTGCATCTGAATCAGTATTACTTCAAATACTCTATGGATTTTGCACAAATTACAAACTGGACAATCAGTATCTTGTGCCTTTTCTCTAAGTCCAAAGATGTGCACCTCTTGCAGGTTGGTTCAGGTTGAGGTTCAGCAGGTTCAGGTTCAGGTTCGATTGGAGGTGCGACCGTAGGAGGAAGATGCTGAGCGGAGGAAGATGCAGCGGAGGTGCGGCCGTAGGAGGGAGCTCCCCGACAGCCGGAGCAGGGTCAGGTCGAGCTCCCTCCTATCCTCCTACGCGCGGACGGCGATGGCGAGGGGTGGAGGAGCTCTCCGGCGATGCGGGGGTGGAAGCAGGCGGGCAAGCAGGTGGCTTCTAGTAGGTCGCGACCATGGGAGGGGAAGGCGAGGTGGAGGAGCTCTCCGGCGATCGCGGCCTGGGGAGGGGAGGCGCGGTGGAGGAGCTGTCCGGCGGTCGCGGCCTGAGCAGGGGAGGACGGTGAAGGAGCTTTCCGGCGGTCGCGGCCTGGGGAGCGTAGGCGCACGCCCTCCGGCGATCACGTCATGGGGAAGAGAGGCACGGTGGAGGGATCCGGCGATCGCGGCCTGCGGAGGGCAGGCGCGCTGCAGGCTCGCCGGCGACGGCGGAGCAGCTTGCGGCTTGGGGATCGCGTCGGCGAGCAGCTCTGTTTTGAAATTACAAGGACTATACTGTAACGATTTCAGAATTCGAGGACTTAAATGTAAAATGTTCGGTAGTTCAAAAAAAATCTGTCTCGCGACAGTTATTTCTGGACGGAGGGAGTATGAAATAGTTGAAGGACCTTGTGGTTGGCGGCAAGTGATGTAAAGAAAGGTGTAAATGGATTCAGTTACACGAAGTTGGATCAGATGGCTAGCATTCGTAATTATACCCTGAGTGCTCTGATGCTCTGCTGGTGATCAGTTGCTAATTGGTACAAAGTAGAATGCTTCCGGGAGTCACTATTAAAACCCTTTAAAATGGGCTTAGGGCAGCAAATGCGCACGTGCAATACACATGTCACTAATGTAGGCAAAACTGAACATTATCGACGCACTAGGAATTTAAAAGCCATGTTAACCACAGTACAGTTGCATGTTAACTTTTTTTCTTGATTGGAGAAGGAGCTTCATACTATGGAATCATGTTTATTCTGCAGATGGGTACCACTGAAACATTATTTGCTTAGAAATGAGGGTCCGGGAGGCAAACAAAAAGTATTATTACTCATGAGCACTGTAACGTGATTGAGGTGGTGCTCAGGTACCATCGGCATCGGGTACCATCACCTAGCAGCGTGCGCACCTTAGAGAAAAAACACCTTACGCACCAACCGTACCCTGGCGCAACTACACGCCCGATCACCAGCGTCTGCACGCTGCCGGCGGTCCAGGGGACGTTGGGGGAGCAGCGCATGGCAGCGCGCGGAGCAGGAGATGGTCGGACGGCCTGCGAGCGCGACGGCACACGCAACAGTGGTCACGAAGAAAGAGGAGGTTCTCTACGGGTTCTATAGCTTACCAGTAACTCGTTGCCGTTGTCAGGGAGGCCAGAGGGAGCTCGAAGACGACGACACGGCGCCATGCTCATCGCAGCGGGCTAGCGGCGGCCTGAACATGACAATGTGGCAGGGTCGGTTCGAGAAAGAGGCGCTCCACTGGGTGTTGTTGGCATCTCCGGGAGATCTCCACAGAGCTAATAAAGTGGAGCTCGAGGACGGGGATGTCCTGGATCCGTAGATGGACGCGGCGCGGTGTTCACTGAAGGTGGAGGAGACGATTATGGCAGCAGAAAAAGAGGGCTTCCTGCATCAATTCCTCTAGCACGGAGGATCAAGACGACGAGGCAAAGCTTTTGTGATCTCACAGCCGGGTCCAGTCCACAACAACGGGAATTGGGTGGTACGTCGGATGACGTGCACCGAATGTCAATCACGTTCTCCCTGCCTAGAAAAAAGGTGAAGAGGCCGAGTTTATACCACGTCGATTGGCACGGATGCCACGCAGGCACTCCACGCTACCGTGGTAGACAAACACAACACTATCTACTGACCACTCTCCTACCCTCCACCGATCCGCATGTAGAAGGGTACCTCGGATTAGACCCGCTCGACGCCAGAGCCCGACATCTAGGAGTACAGTGTCAACAACCTTAGTCGTCGAAGGGGTGACGTTGTTAAATACGATGTCGTTCCGGTGGCTCTAGATTATAACTGGATGGAGGGTCCAGATTGTTTGGATTCTTCAACTCTTTTTATAGAGATAATAACACTTTTAGTCCCACAAGTTGCACGCGCCGAACGTTTTAGTCCCACAAGTTGTAAACAGGACTTTGTTAGTACCTAAACTTGCGTTGACAGAATTTGTTAGTCATGATTAGCTGTGCTGCCGACACGTGTGACGCCACGGTGGCATGTATTATTTACAGAAAACCCCCCGGAATGTTAATCCTACCGAATAGGTCTAGTTAGCAGTTAGAAGGCCATGGCCCCCCCTCCCCCCGCAGCGGTCGATGGCGAAGCCGACGACGGCGTCGGTGGCGAGGACGCTGCGGAGGGCGGGGAGGAGCGGGTGGCGCAGGGCGAGGAGCACGTCGCGATCGAACTAGATCCGCCGGGCCCGTCCCCGCCGCCGCTCCCGTCCTTCTTGTGACGCGCCGCCTCCCGCGAGTCCGCCTTGTGCGCCATGGCGGTGCCCTCGTCCAGGGCGGACGGCGATGGCTCGGCTACGGCGATGGCGTCGTCTGGGCCACGGCGACGGCTGGACCACAACAACGGCGTCGGCTGGACCACGGCGACGACGATGGTAAGTACAGGTTCTGATGCTGCTCCACAGGTGGGTATCGAGGATATAACTGAACCATGACGTCCCGACGACCTACTGCAGTAGACCTGTAGCTCGACATTGCCCCCTCTGGACTACAGGTACCATGACACCGGCGACCTACCCTGCTCCCTTTTTTATCTCGGACACCGCCGACCTCCCCTGCTCTCCAATTCGAGGCTGCCCAATTTGTTCTCTTTGATTTTTTTCCTGCTGATATTTGCTCATGCTAACTGAAAGCATATGTTGTACATGTAGAACTGAATCAGAACCAGTATGGTAGGAGAAGAAATTCCAGGGAGCTAGAAGATGACAATGACAAGCTGGTGACGAAGGTAGCTGATGTGGAGCTAGAGGGTTAGAAATTGAAGGCAGGGAAGAAGAATATGAAGAAAAATCGTAGTGCAAAAATAGAAACTGAGATAGGAAGCAGCTTATTTAGTGATGTATGGTTTTGTTGTCTTTATTACTGGGTTTTGTGTAGTGATGTATGGCTGTGATGTATGAACTTGATGCTGGAATAATAAAAATGTTGCTTGCTTGCAATTTCACTGAATTGGATATATTGTGATAAAAATTAAATATATGTTTGAAATGAACTCAATTTCTCCAAGTATCCAGTAGTTTGAATGCATAATAGTACAAGATTCTCCCGGTGAATGCATAATAGCCAGGTAGCAATTGCCAGGCAGCAAAGAAATAATTGTTGAAAATACTACCAGGTAGTAAGCAAATCAAATTGCACTTGAGGACACATGAAACAATGTCACACATGAACTGAGTACCAAATGTGTCAAAATTCTGTTCGGCACCTATATATCCCAACATCCATGATATTACTCATAACTGTAGGAAAACAAAGCATGAACAGTAGATGAACATGCTGAACTCAGTACATAGTTAAGCAAAATATCTATATTTCATCAGCTGGTGGTGCATTCTGACTTAGAGGAACCTCATCTGTAACAAATTCAGCATTTAGATCAGGGATTTGTGTAGCTCTTCCTTGCTGATCATCACCAAATATTAAGAAGTCAGCACTCCCAGGACCTGTGTTGTACCCTCTCCCTGCTTTTCTTCTTCTGTCACTAGTAGAATCTTCTTCAGTTGTTTTCTTGCTCTTTCTGCCCCTACTGCTAGTACCTTGCTCTAGTGTTCCATTTGATCTTGCTGGTCCCCTTCAACTTCTACTAACCCAAATGCAATAGGAAAGATGCAATCGTTGGGTCAATTCCTACTGCTGTCAATAGCTGGCCTTTGTACTTTGTTTTGATAAAGCACCCATCTAGACATAAGAAAGGCCTGCAACCAGCAAGAAACCCCGTTTGCAAGCATCATAACTCCAATAAACAGTGGCCAAATGCTCCTTATGGTCTACACTTTCTGGATCATTGACTGAATTTGTTGTGACAAAAAATTTAGAGCCAGGATTTGACCTCTTGAGCTCTTGGCCATAATCCATTAACAACCTGAACTGAGCTCCCTCATCACCATGTATATGTAGCAATGCAGCTTTTCTTGCTCTACCTAGCTTCCATCTGGGAGGGCACATTTGAATTCCCTTAGCACCTTTGCAGCAAAACTTTGCAGGTCTAACTTCTGGTTGTCTATGAATTCATGCATGAACTTCTCAGTAAGAATTTTTGTAGTTAGTGCTTTAAGTGGCCAGCCTGCTGCACATGTGTGGGTGCCTTCATATGCAGTGACTACAAATCCACCTGTCCTTCTTGTATCATTGGATGTTTTTAGCATCCAAGAACAACCAGGAGCACACACAGCTTCTACCCTTCTCTTGTCATTCTTGATCTTCTTTATTGGTACTCTGTTTCTGATGTGATATGTTGTCAATGCCTTCCTCACCTCTTCTACACCACTGAACACCATACCAAGACTGAAAGAAGGATTGTCCATGTCGACTTCTGGATTAAATACCTTGAACCGTTCATCAAATTTTGTCTATCTCCTTCTCTTAGATTTAGATCATCATCCTCAAGGGCATTCTCATTTTCATGTTCCACACATATCTCCTTCTCATTGTTATCATTCACAGACTTATCCACATTCTCTGCGAACAGATCATCATCACCATCTTCGGCATCAAAATCACTGTCATACAACTTAAAGTCACTATCACTGTCACTGTCATCTGACTCTACAATCTGTTTCATCAGCTTTCCCTTGTCTCCTACTACCATAGTAGATGAACTCGATGCTTCAGGTTCAGCAGATGCTTCCCCATTATGTTCCATCTTCCCCTTATCTGCTACTAGAGATATTCTGTCATTTGGCAAAGAACTGCCGCTGATGATTGCATCTTGTCTCAATTGCAGGAGAAAGTTAGTGTGATCTACAAATAAGACAAGTGTTTTATGTGACTTGTGATCATTTGCAAAATTTGAGCATGCTTCTCAACAAGCACTAAGCCATCTTTAATTTCCTTGTCTGGCAAACACCAATAGACATGAAGTTTTCCATCTCTCTTCTCGCCGAGAATACACAGAATTTCATCAATCCAAGAAAGTGACCAAGTATCAGCAGTGCAATAATCGAAGAATGCAGTTGATGCACTAACATATTCCAAATTGTCTCGTAAACCGCAAAAAAAACCCATTGTACACTACTTCAACTGAGAAATTATTGGTTTCTTCTCCTGCATTGATAACTGTAGCAAACATTCAGACTCTATGTATGCATATCACTGTAGCAAACATTCAGACTCTATGTATAGCAAAAATTAAAGTGCACACATTCAGATTAATATAGCACACATTCAGATACTCTAGCATTGATAACTTTAGCAAATATTCAGACTCTATGTATGCAATATAAATGTAGAAAACATTCAGACTCTATGTATAGAAAAAATTAAAGTGCACACATTCAGATTAATATAACACACATTTAGATACTCTAGCATAAAAATAAAAATTCAGACTTTATGTATGCAATAATGCATTGGAACGAACCATATTCACCAAATTATAGAGGACAAAATTCAGACTTTATGTATGCGCATAGACGTGCAAAAATTCAGACTTTCTATGCACACAGCTGCACTAATGCACTGGAACAGACCATATTCACCAAATTATAGAGGAAAAAATTCAGATTTTATATATGCGCATAGACGTGTAAAAATTCAGACTTCCAACCCACACAGCTGCACTAATACACTGGAACAGACCATATTCACCAAATTATAGAGGGCAAAATTCAGACTGTACTGACATGTGCATAATTCAGACTTTGATGAAAAACAGACCACATTCGCACAATAATTTCCGTTCTATGGTCATTATAATAAGTCAATGACAAAGCTAAGATAGCTATCCAACCCAAACACGATCCAACTCTAATCAGAACAGTCCAACATTACCCGGCAGACAGTTAACTTGGCTAGAATCTGAAATACGAGAGATGTGAGGCTGCCCAGCTAATCGCCAACAAAACTAACGTAGCTACCTAGCTAATCGGCAACAAAACCTCATGAATAGACTGCCAACCACATACGCCTCCCAGGCAAAAAAAAAATTACCAAGCTGAACCAAAGGGTACCAAGGACGATCAGCTCTTCTCTTGTTGCATCAGGTCCAAGCGGGGTTCCACCAGTCACGGCCGCTTGTACCCTCGCCATTGCAGACTCGGTGAGCATGATAGTCTCGTGTTCCTATGAGGGCTTTGCGAGTCGCCAGTTCTTTCACCCGAATTAGCCATGTAGACTTGAACGGGACGGGTTCGAGTGGTCGCCGATGGGTTGATGTAGCGGTTCTCGTTCTGGATGCAATCGTAAGCGTCGTATTCGACGGGACAAATCGCATCTTCGGGGTAATGATTCTCGTCTAGGTAAACCGACGAAGACTCTGACTCCGCTACCTCCGACAAGTCGCTGATGAAGTTGAGTGAACAGGAGTCCACGACTAAACTTGGTGATGAAGTCAAGGTTGCTGTCGGGCGGATGGCGTCAGGTAAGCGGAGAGTGCCAAAGTGATCGGTGCGGAGTCGTATGACTCCGAACGTTAGATCGACGCTTCCCTGGAGAGTTTCGAAGATGGGGAGTGCCGCCGACGCGTGAGGGGTGAAGCAGAGGGAGCCGAAGTAGATCGGATCCTCCGAGTATGGCAAATTGCAGGTCGCCAGATTTAGGACCACAGGTGACGTACTCCTACGCCGAGAGTTCCCACAGACGGCGCCAACTGTCGAGGGATCACCTCGGCAGTGCCCCTCCTTGAGGGACTTGGGTTTACGGAGAACATCATGGCGCAGGCGACACCGGCGGTTAACAAGAAGAACAAGAAGTCACCGGAGTTTGGATCCCCGATGAACAGATCTCTATATTCTCTGTTGATTTCGTGGTTTACAAGATTTGCCGAAAAGGTTATGGTGGCGATGCGATCTAAAAACGTACCCCCTACCCGGCAGCTCCTCCCAGCCTTTATAGTAGGCTGGGTCTCGGGTATCCTTGACCGGGTAGGTTATAGATTCCAGGGGATAACCCTAACCTAACTTGCTTAGTAAGGAAACTGTGCATCGCCCTTTACATGGGCCTGGGCTGTCTCACAAACGGGCTACCCGATAGGCCTTTCGAGTAACATATACCGGGTACCCGACAGGTGGGACCCGATATCCATATCCATGTCAAATAGCCCCCTTACTTTAGTCTCAGAAAAGAATTTTGGCATGTACTTTATTATACTGCTATTACACCATGTTTTTTCTGACTTTTCATATTATTTTAATTTTATTTATTATTTTAATTTTATTTCTTGCTAATTTATAACACTTAACACAACAAATGAGCATATGTAAAATATTACTCACTCCGATTCATAAAAAATATCACCCACTTAGTACAAGTACAAAATGAGCGACACTTTATGGACCGGAGGGACTATATCATTTCATAGAGTACACATATTAAATTTAAAGATATTGTAGACATCTCACAACTCAACACAGTAAATAAGTCAAAACTTCAGAAATCCAAAGATTTCTAGTAGCTTAATAACACGTTCGGAGGGGGAGAGACGTTTTTGCACCCGAGCTGACATGCTTCTCTTATTTTTAACGAAAATAATAAAATAGTAAAATATATGAAAAATTCTGAAAAAATTGAAGGCACATACATATGCATTGTTCACATTCGTGTAAAATTTCGGAATGAAAAGAAATTTCCTACGCTCTGTAAAAAAAGACAAAATGAGTGGTCAAAATAGATCTAAAAACACGTTTTTGAAAACACTGATTTGTCTTTTTTGCACAGAGCGCAGGGAATGTCTTTTCATTTTGAAAAAATTCACGAGTGTGGAAAACTCATATTGTATGTCTTCAATTTTTTTCAGATTTTTTCATAATGTTTTGCTATTTTTTTATTTTGTCAAAAAAAAACAAGAGCATGTGAGCTCGGGTGTCATTGTGAATTTCCAGTTCGGAGGTGCTTTTGCTGACCCACAAATCCCACACCATCGCTTACCCTTGCTACTTACTCAAAATTACCATCAAATTCCCCTCCCATATATTTCCGTGGCCTTTCGGGAAACGGGAAAACCCCCAATGATTTTCCCCGACCTCATTTTCCCCTCCTCTTCCAGCAATGCCGCCGCCCTTGGAACCCTAGTGCCGCCGCCCTTGCGTGAATCCCCTCCGGCGCCGGAAGGACGGGAACTGGCCGGCGCCGTCCGTCTCTAGGTCTCGCCTTCTGTGGTGGACATTGACGACGACCGGCGGCGCGACCGCTGCTTGTCCTCTGACCGCCGGCGTGCCCGGCCGGAGGAGCGACTCCCGCTTCTCCTCCGACCTACCCTGCTGCTCCTTCGACCTGTACTGGCGGCTGCAGTTCACTCGATCTGGTTGCCGCTGCTGCTCCAACGAGAAGTGACCCAGGCCAGCTGCTACTGCTCACTTGAACTGGTTGCCGCTGCTGCTTCAACGAAGTGACCAGGCTGGCTACTGCTTCTCCAAGACGAGGTAGCTAGCAATCTGTTCTTTTCTTTTTTCTTTATGCACACAGTAGCATGTACATGTAGTGATCTGGATTGATTAGGACATGTATGTGATTTAGGATATGTATATTTTTAGTAAAATATAATTATGATTTGATTGTATGGATTTAGGAATTGGACAGTGTTCTATTGCGTCATATTTGTTTTGATACGTGTACATGTAGATGCAATGTGTGTGGCACATTGTAGCATCTTCGATAAATTTGTATAATAAATTGTGTCGGAATGGCTATAGATGGACAAGGAAAATTGGGATGCATATCACATTAGGGTGTTTTGTGAGATATGCAAGGAAGAAACTCTCAAGAACAATAGGCCACTTGGATGCTTAAATGCTTAAGGGTACAAGAATCTTGAAGATAAACTCTTTGAAACCACAAAGGCAAGACTCACATATATATATATATATTTAATTGATTTTTGTATGTACAATAGTATAAACTTTAGTGAAATACAAATATATTAGGCTAGTATCAATAATTCAATATATAAACAAACAATCAGCATCTAAGTGCATTTCAGACTTTCCACCACTAACAGCTGGCATCTTTTTTTTAATATGCGGGCCATTTTACTAAGGGAAATGAGTCGGCCAGGCGTACACCCGGTAGAGGTGGAGGGATTAGCACCGGGAGTTTTGGTGGGGCAGCCCGGCGGGGTGCGGCTGAATGATGTGCCAGGGAAGCCCGGGACACTCTTGGGCCTCGGCCTCCGCACTACACAGTGTGGCTCCGCTGCCATTGCACTCGGCTTCATGGCGTCCACCAACTTCATCTCTGTTCCAGCATTTTGGTTAGTATCTTATTTTTTAATCGCGAAATCACAATTTTTTGCCCTAACAAACTAATGTGTTGCTGCTTGACCAGCTTGCTTGTTGCAACAACTGCTTTGACCTGTATGTGGAGTCTTCCACTAGGCCTTGCGGATCTGTACGNGCATTAACAGTTAAGCGTCGATACGAGATCATCGACTGTCGTCTCTTTACTATTGGAGACGGGGTAAGCACGCATGTTTCTCCGCTCTGCTGTTTCGACTTACTAGAATCCCTGTGAATTTAATGTTTCTACAGATGTAGGACTACTACTATTTATTGCAGCCAGCACTTCAGGCGGCATCTCCAACCATTATAGTGAGCTGGATTTATGTGCTATAAGCACTGTGACATTTATAACACTTCAACAGTGTTTGCATTCATAAGTTGTTCTGCACTTTTGCACATCTTTTTCCTAAACCTCAGTTCATGGCCTCGGCAGAATGTAGTATCTAGTGTGGATGAAAGTAGAATCTTATATGTATGTAGGATCACGAATTACCGGTTTGATGAATTAACTTAGTCTTGCTCCTACTAATGCCTGACATTTGTAATTTGTGCTTTATTGTGAGTGGCTTAATTGATAGGAGATATATTGGATTGGCCTAGTGCAAAAAATATGTCTCTAAGTCTGCAAACACTCCTTGGTGGCTTTGTGAAGGCGGGTTTATCAAACTTGTATTTGCCCATCTATCTTTACTCTAAAACTGAACTGTTTGAGCAAAATCTTATGTCGTGGTCTAAGACATCCATGAACTGTCCTAATATAATGACATACATCCCTTGGAGGAGGCACCCATATGAGCATATTTATCTGCATAGGTTTGTCTTTCTAAATTTGTTTCCTTACATAGTTATTAAGACTTGAGAGATTGAGATCAAGTAAATTAGGAAGGATAATATTAGTTACTTTTTGTTAAGGGAAAGTCTCTCTACATAAGGGCTGCACATCCTTTGATTTAACAAGCAGAGGATAAACATATCTACTTCCCCAGCCTTTGTCCTCCCTGCCTTTTGTGGGCGGCTGCCACCAAGGCTCTGTCCAGCATCTTGAGTGCAAAGTCACCTTGAGCAGGCCCTAGGTACATGCAATTAATGATCAGTGAAATAGTAGAATTCAAGCGTTTGAAATTTATTAAAGGAGATAACAATATTGCCTCTTCCGTAGCACACGTAGTCAAATGAACGAAATATGGAAACAGTTATAGTAATGAAGAAGATATATCCATATGTTTGTCATTATTTCCAGTCTCTTGCCATCATCGTTGCATGAACAACATGACTCTGAGCCACAACATGTATCCAGTATGAGCACGCTATCCACACAAGAGAAAAGGGCTTATATTGCTCAAGAACCTGATGGGCTCAGTGCAATGTTTTGAATAGTAGCCTGGAATTGGAGTTGGGGGGATGTCCATTGAACAGTTAAGCCCTCTAGACTACTACTTTCATGCCTCGAGAGCTTAAACACACTGACAAGTCCTCATCCCAAGGAAAAATAATTGCTCTACCCTTTTAGAGTTTAGAGTAGACTATAACTATTATCTTTGCAATTTATGGTTAAAATTATTTCTTCCCTCAAGGTTGAGCCACATATGCCTAGCTGCATTTCCCCTATTCATTATGCTTTTAATTGAAGACCAAAGGTTATTGATAGCAATAGCATATCATTTCCATGAAACTACTCACTCTCGAGCAGAAAAAGATGGGATCATAAAGCTTCCATCAAGATAGGTCCAGCTAAAGCTTTTGACAGGGTAGTAAATGGAGCTTCATAGAGCTTTGCAGCGATGTTGCGTCAACGATTCCATGGTAATTTTGCCTCTCTTTTTCATCCATGTGTCACTAGCACACCTTCTTTGTCCTATCATTTTATCATGGGCATGATATGGCAACATCTGCAGCTCTGGAGATACTTTTTTTTATCGGAATCTGTAGGAGGAGGTCCCAACAGTAAACTTTATTGCACAGAAGTATATACAAAGGAGAATATATATGTACAAAGTAGGGGGAGAACGGACAAGGGAGAATAGACTATAGTGCTGCTGCTAACTGATCAGCTCAAGCCAGGATTCTAGAGAAGCTGCAAGCTCTCTTTCGTTTATAGGAGAGAAAAAAAGATTCTTCCTGAAGAAGACAAACCAGAAAGCTATACTAGGGTTTGCATTGTCAAAGTTTTTGAGTTTTGTTGCTTCCAGATTTCCAAGCCGTCGTGATGAATACCTCCATGAAGAAAGGCTTCTTGAAGTTTGATCTAGCATTTAGGATCAGGGCATTGACTGATAAGCCGAACCTCAACACTATTTTACTGATGAGCAATATTCAGACAAACACACAAATATGCGTCGAATTCAGAGTTTATATTATGCCAAATATATGCGATTACAAAGAGAGCTAGAGCCGAACCACGAACAGTGGCGGTGTGGGAATAAACCCTAATCCAAAGATGCCTCTAACACCAACAAATCCGGGGATAAAGAGCTAGAGGTAAATACAACAAAGGAGAGTGGTTGCTTTGCTAAAGTGACAGACTGTAAAGAGCTCTTGTCGGAATTCAAACAGTGATTCTTCGGTGATCTTCAGCCAATGGGTTGCAGATCGACAGTACTAATTGTATCAGATGGTGCGAAGTGATATCGGAGAATCTGGGCTGTCGGATGCTTGATCAACGGTTGAAGAGGCTTCCGACAAACAAACAGCTAACTGAATTCAGTAAAGAGGCTTAACACTTCGTCAGGTAGCAGCTGGGGTGTGACATGATGTCGGTAGTAGCTGAAGCTGAAGCTGCAGATCCAGAAGAGATGATCTCTAGTTTCAGTTGCAAAGCAGACAGTCCGCATCTTCGTTGCGGAAAGATTTCGTTTTGGATCATCTCTCTGTTGTTGAGGCGGGTCCTTGAAGAGAAGCCAGGCAAAAGCTTTGAGCTTGTTGGTGCACTTAGATTTCCAAGCCTAATGCAAGCAGGATGGACTTGAAACTTGATCATGCTGAAATACCATCTTATATATGTTGGTGGAAGAGAAGTCACTACCCCAGTGGTAGCTCCAAGGAGTCTGGGAGGGAGGGATCACATTGATCATCGAGGAGGATCTGCTTGAAAGCGCGCAGTTCATTGAAGGCTTCACATAGCTCTCGAGGTACTTGGCAGGGAACATTGCAGGTTAGAGGAATAAAATAAGAAGTTAGGAGCACAAGTTTTCTTGAAAGTTCTCATGGAGCATTGCATGGTTAGTTTGGACACAATTCAGGAATACTAGAGAATGAGAAATAAACTGACTTGGAACAATAACTAGTACTCCAAAAATAGAAAATCTAGACAACCCTGTATTGAGAAACTCCAGGCACATACTGAAGGAAAATAGTGCAGTTCATTGAGATTGTGAAGCCCCCCCCCCCCCTCTTACCCCACCACACACACACCAAGCTTTGCATTTGTCTTAAGTCTCATCACTCCAGATCCGGGTACGAGTTTTCCAAAGATAGTGACTTGGCGAATAAATCCGCATGATTCTTACATGACTTAGTATGCAGCAGCTTTATCTTGCTCATGTGTTGCGATTAATGAGCATATAAGAACTTGAACTTGACGTATATATGCTTCAAGAGTTTGCTCTTTTCATAATCCGTTTGGAACTGTTAAACGCACATTGTATTATCTTCATTGATAACGTTGTATTATCTTCATTGATAATTGTGGGATCTGCAGGACATTTGACCCACCTGCACTGGACGACTGCTGGATGTGGTTTGCTCATCAAGGCATACACATCCTGTGATGCTTCTTATACTGCAATCATTTCTGAGTGGTTCGTCTATGTGGACATGAACTCTGCTACCTCATCTTAGTTCCAGGTACCCCCGCTAAGATACTACTTCTCCAGAAATTAACGTTGCATTCCTCAGCTATCATAGCTTAATCATGATCCACTAGCTTTTTACTACTCTAGAGTTTCCTTGCTTTATGCCTGCCTCCGAGATTCATATCTCAATGTAAAATCATAGTGTATCGGAATGGGTATCAAACTAGGTAGTACGACCCACATACTTATTATGAATGCTAGGATACTGGAAGATATTAGCTGCCTACACTTCATACTACTAATTATAAAACAAACTTAACTCTTGAGTGATTGATACTTTACCTAGATAATTACTATCGTGGTAGCAAAGCATACTGCCAAGTAGTTTTAAATCATTATTCAGAGCTAACGGTTTACATAAGCGGTAACTTCAGTATCTTCTTTGTTCAGGTAATTTGCCAATGTTAATGATCTTTTGGCCTGGCTATGCTCCAATCCATTTTACTGATCTGCACATTAAGAATTTGATGCGCAGGATTTTCAAAACACACTAATAGGAAAAACAAACGACCAGAGTGGCATGCCCTCTTCAATCATATAGGATTAGAAAACCAATTGAATTATAGCAAAATATTTTATTGATGGAAATTTTTCCTCCCAAATAGAGTGCAAAGGAATTATACTACCATAAAGATTCTGTCCTGTTAAAAAATAAATAAAAGACGCTGTGCTACTCGGCTCTGAGCTCCTGAGCGTTTGGTCCTTTGTTGGCTGTTGGATTCACCTCTTCTTGTTTTGACCACTTGTTTTAACTGCGCTGCTTCACGTTTCCTTCCTTGCCTTGTGTGACGCCATCAGGCCTGTGCTGCTGCTGGTCCCTGTCTGGAATGACTGGCATCGACCTTTTCTGGCTGGTCAAAATGTTGCGTGCGGTGAACCTAGATGGAACTCTCTTGCTTGCTTTCTC
Organism: Puccinellia tenuiflora; assembly: GCA_012064385.1. NCBI lineage: Eukaryota > Viridiplantae > Streptophyta > Magnoliopsida > Poales > Poaceae > Puccinellia > Puccinellia tenuiflora. Next base: position 148,690 of record QRDG01001200.1, read on the forward strand.
TCGTGAGCCATTGCACACCGTTGCAGTTGCAGCTCCTCCTCAGTCCTCTCCGTCGGCCTCAGCGGCACATTTTTGCAGCACGCTGCCTCCTGCTCTAATGCCGAGCTCACTTGTCCGCCGCCGCTAGCCTCAGGTCGGCTCATCGTCGCCACTCCTGACTCCTCCCACGCCAGCTCTCTGCCATCTACCTCCTCCAGTTGGTTCCCATCCCGCTGCTCCACGTCGCCCCTCCAGTGCTCCTTCCATTACGGGAATACAGAGCCCTGACAGCCATGGGTCTTCGCCAGGCGGTGTCATGGTTATCAGGCATCTCACCTAGCCAAGTCTGAAGACATAGGTGTTATCCTGAAGAATACCGTTTTGGTGAATATTCAGTAATCAGACGACGGCTCTGGTAGCTTCTCAACAGCTACGAGGCGCCAGCGATTTTTACTGTTTCTTATCCAGTTATTACTGTGTAGGTTTTACTACAGTAATCACAGTGACAACTGAGTGTATTCAAACCCAGCTGCGCCTGGGAATCACCATCTCCATTCTGCCAAGTGCAAACCCTGAAACCAAGTTACATACACTTTATATGATAGTTATCAGATGGGAGCGTCTTCCTGTCTGAAAGTTGGATGAATTCGTGTGTTACTTCTCGTTTATTTGGCCAATCTCACATGAGATCTGACAGTGGTCTCCCTCTTCACGAGAATGTCATCGCCTTTTGGCCAATTTCGTTTGTTGTTGCCTTCACTTCCGCTCTATTCCCAGGTCGAGCTTCCACCTTCTTCTCCCTAATTTGTCATATTTTCTTTTTTACACACTGAGCTATAGGTTGGTTTGATCCCTTGTGTCAGGGGAATGAGCTCTCGCCATTTGTCCGTAAACAATAGTTTGTACACATCATTTAATTAGATGCTGGAGCTATGAACGATATTGTGCCTGATCATATTATAAACTTGCTATGATATCCGCCTCAGTATAGCTCGTTTACTCACAAGCAGCGCCACTTTTTCAAGAAGATGGACAAGATAGGGACACCAAGCTTGAAGATAGCTAAATTGGACCTCCAGGTTCAGTTCAGTTGATAACAGTGTTCTCTTTGCAGTGAGCTGTTTAGGGACCTGCTGTTCTTAACTGTTTTCATGGTATCCCTCAATACAAAAAAAGTGGTCATCGTAAGCTCTAAATTTAGAATAAAGGCTGTTCACTATTTGTAGTTTTCTTTTCTTTTCTTTTCTGAAACTGAGTTATCTTTGTTTTACCGAAGTGTATTGGATGCCTTGTTTGCCTTCCTTGGATGATGAAGCATTGAAATTTCAAGTTTGTGGAGGTCTTCATCCCGGAGCCTTTCTCTAATGTTTGTTTATCTTGACTACTTTCTGGAACTATATTTCCAGCTGAATATGAATCAATATGCAAGGGACTTTAGTTTGAGAATAGTCAATGCAAACATGCATGATTTTCAGGTAAGCGTTTTCCCTCTCAAGCTCAGACTCATGTAACATGACATAGTTCTCTATCGGAACAACATAATATAGTGTACCAAGATCACATATAAGTCGTATTATGAAATTTGTATTTGACCTACTCTGTTTAGCTAAATGTACCATTTTAAATTAGTTGTTTGTGCTGAATTATCCATATTGATGGTTTTGGTCTGCTATTATTTCTGGTTTGCTAAGTTACTTGCACGTTTCTCAACATTGCCTAGAACTGGCTTCTTTTGCTTGGGTCTGTTCAAATATCTGAACTTGATCCACATGTTTTGCCTGGCGTTGTGGTATTTTAAGGGAAGTTCTGCAACTTGCTCTCCTCCTGCCAGCCAGCACTAAGATACTATGTTGTTTGCACAAATAGGTCAGTAATAATCACTTGTTGGTATTCTGTAAAGTTTCTCCACGTAACAGTTGTTTCAAGAAAAAGGTTATAGTTAATTTCCATTATGTTCATTTTATTGACTAAAAAGGAGCCTGAGCTACTTGGTTTTGTAGCCCTACACCAGTACCATGTGAAGTTCCTTCTTGTAACAGTTGCCTCGAGTATCAGTTTGATGGCTGACATTGCAAGAGAGTACCATATGTTCATTTTCTGCATTTCACTTTTTTGTAGGAGAGCCTAATCAGGCATAAATATGTATTTGGCCTTGTTTCAGAAAATGTGCACTACATTCTATGCTTTAAACAAATACCAATCTTTTTTCCTTCGTTTTCAGTTTGCAGCCCTGCACACTTTCAGATGATTGTTTAGTGATCTGTGATTGTTTAGTGATCTATATTTCTGTTGTCTTGTTACAACAACGGTACATTAGTTAGGCATAAAAGTCGATGCCCAAGATATATTTACAGCCTGTTAGATTTTGTGCAGTGTGTCCATGCCCAAGTTATAGATTTTGCTTTCAAATTTCTATCCTGGAGATGTATTTTCTTTGCAACAACTGGTTTTGATGCTTTGCTAAAATTAATAATAGTAGTAACAATTAGCTTTTGAGTTGTCCAAACTACTTCAAATAGCCTTTGCATAGGATAGCATCCACTGGTTTTGTAGCAAAGTATGTTTATGATATCTACAACTTTTCTACTAGGTATTTTTATCATTGTTTTGTAAGAAAAAATCATGTAACCTACAAATCTTGAATGAATGACTGAAATGATATTTCTGTGTAGCTTAGAAAATTTCATACATGTTATTGCTGCATCTGAAAATTCCTTTTAGGTGAAAAGAAAAGTTTTGCTTTAAATATAGCTTTTGCAGTGACCAGTGAATAGGTAATGTTGTCCAAGAATATTCCAAGAAAATTAATTTTTATCTTGTCATTTATAACTTTGATTTCCCATTAGCTGAATACCACGACTATCATCACTGTGTTAGAGGTCAAACCCAGAGCATTTTTTCTTCCGTTTCACATGTTTCCCCTGTACACATGCATTATTCATATGCATGGGAAGATCAAGATTTCTAGTGCTTTTATAGTCACAGATTCTGTACAAAGGTATTTTTTCACTTAACTGTTTTTATCATAGTCTTTCATTTTCTACAATTACTACTGTAGATATTTTCAAATTTCAAAATTAGCATCTGGCCAGCTAGGCTATTTTGCTGCACTGGCTACTGGTTTTCTTTTCTTATACTCCCTCCGTCCAGAAATAACTGTCGCGAGCGTGATTTTGCAAAATGATCCTCGTATTATTTCCGACCAAATCCGCAGTCCACGTCGTTCGGAGACGACGCCCTCGCTCGCGACTCGCTCCCCCTCTCGTTCTACTCCGGCTCGCCGTCGCCGTCCCCGCGCTCTGCTCCGGCTCGCCGCCGCTGTGCTCCGCTCTTCTTCTCTCATCCACGTTCCCTCGCATCAGCGCGCTCTCCTCCACCTTCAGTCGCCTCGCGGCGCTCCCCTCCAACTTTCCGCGGCGAACCTCCGGAAATGTTTGACCTTTTGGTCCAAGACTGCGACGAATCCGGCGTCGGCGAGGTCGGATGCGGTGGCTGCGAGGTCGGCGAGGTCGGATCCGTCGGCGAGGTGCTGCCGGCCACCACTACGCGAAGGAGACGATGCGAGCCACGGATACCGGATTCACCACGCGGAGACGACGTAGCGGGCAGCAGGCCACGGCCCTCACGGACGCCGGCGGCCTCGGGCCTGCCGGACTGGTGGCGAGCGCGTCCGGGAGCGCCGCTTCTTCCGGCGTCGTCGTCTTCCTCGCAGTCTAGCCTGCCCGGCACGTACTGGGCCTCCGCCTCTCCCTCTCTGGTTAGTGCTATCTCCGATATTTGGATTCAGGAGTAGATGCAAAAATGCTGTCTTGTTCTCTGCTCTCTGATGCAAGATCCTGTCTTTTAACTGCCGTAGTAATCTCCTGTCGATTGTTTGTTGAAAAAATTCTGTTACTGTGGTATAACAATAGTACAATGTAGAAAGTGTTTCAGTTTCAGTTTTCTTAAGCAAGTAAACTGAACATCTGTTTGGAGTAGAACAGCTTCAAGTTTCAGTTTTCTTGAAACACTCAAAACACTGGAGCAAGTAAACAGATGTCCGCCTTCAATCAACTTCTGAAGATAAATTCAGAATGGTGTACTGTATTTTAGAGTAGTGAACTGTAATTCAAGATAATAAGATGCTGAAATTGTTCTTTTATTTCTGCTGATAAAATACACAGATCTGGAGTGTGTTGAGTCTGTTGTTAGAGTATGCTGATAATTTTTTCCAGGTTACTGTAATTTGCAAATACTGCACTGTCTATGTTCTATCTTCAGGCACTATATATGAACTAGACCCCAACAGACCATCTTTATGCATACATTCAGATAGGTATCTTTGTCTACATTGTGATGCTAGTAACTTATGACAGTGTAGTTCATTGTTGTACACAAATGAATGATCTGAAGAATGAGTGCTAATGCTTATGCTATTCCCAGGAATACAACAATTGTGAAAATTTACAATTGTGAATATTTAGAACAAAACATACACCTTTCTATACCCCTTTCCTCTTCTCGTGAATATTTCTATACTCCTTTCCTCTCTTTCCTCTCCTTTCTCTATGCAGTCTCTGCGTCTATAAGAGCCTTGGTTTTTGCAAGTAGCTCATGTGAGATAGATAGAGCGACAGGCAGACGTCCTGTTTGCGTTCCTTATTCATGTGCGGGACATGGTACTCAATTCCTCCTCGTCTTCCATAACCTTCCTCATACATGACTGCAGTGTTATGAAGCTTCGAGCTATCTTGTCAACCTTGTAGTTCTGGTACTCTTCCTCCACACCCTCTATCAATTCTCTGATATCTTTAGGTGCTCTAGTATCAGTGAGTGATTGAAGTGACCTGAAAAAGGACAAGTCGAGCACGTTCATGTCCGGACTATTTGGAGGTTGCTGCAGCAATCTGATGTCTAGATCAGTCTGTGCCACGACATCTCAAAAACCCTGGTCATTAGGAAGGAGGTGTGGTGTTGCGTTGTCCTGCTGGATGTATATAGTTCTTCCTACATCCTCGTCAGGCCACTTGTCCTGGATAGCAGGAACCACTTTGTTGCATAAATAGTCCCGCATGACATCTCGGGTAACCTTGAGTGATTTTAGCTCGAGTGTACCCCTTTTTCTGTTTCGACTTTCTCTCTGTGCCGGAGTCTCTATGACAAATGCCCATATACCTATCTTGCCATCGAATGTCACTTCGCCACCTTCACCATATCTTGGCTTCGCTACAGCGGTTAGGAACATCACTTTCCCAATACTATTCTTGTTCGTCACAGAGCGCAAGGGTGGTGGTTCTCCGGGGAGGAGGTAGTAGGTATTGTTCAATGGGACTATTGACATCCTTGAGAGTTCTAGATCTTTTCTTTTACGTCCACTTCGACCCTTCTTCTTACTCGAGTCATCCACTTCTTGATTCTTTGCAATTTGATCTTGTGCGGTCTCCCAGATTCTTTCAACTGTGCGGACACTTGTGTTTAATAGGCTTGCGATGAGCTGCTTGTCCTCTGACACGATATGTCCATCTCTGTTCTTGATTCCAGAGCAAAGTACACGCCAAATCTTTGTTTGTTTGACAGGTTTACTGCATTTCTTGTTGAATGCTCAGCATGGGGATTGATCACTTCTTCATCGTCTTCTTCCTCATGGTCATCTTCCTCTTGAGCATCCGAACCGATAGCATCTTGCACTTGGGCTTCCAAACCGAGAGCAGCAGCCACTTGAGCATCCAGACCGATAGCATATTGCACTTGGGCATCCAAACTGAGAGCAGCAGCCACTTGAGCATCCAGACCGATAGCATATTGCACTTGGGCATCCAAACTGAGAGCAGCAACCGCTTGAGCATCCAAACCGATAGCATCTTGCACTTGGGCTTCCAAACCGAGAGCAGCAGCCACTTGAGCATCCAAACCGATAGCATCTTGCACTTGGGCTTCCAAACCGAGAGCAGCAGCCACTTGAGCATCCAAACTGATAGCAGCAACTTCTTGGGCATCAAAACCGAGAGGAATCTCGTTCAAGTCGAGAGCAACCGCTTCTTGAGGAATCTCGTTCAAATCGAGAGCGCCAGCTTCTTCAGGAATCTTGTTCAAATCTAGAGCACCAACGTCTTGAGGAATCTTGTTCAAATCGAGAGCACCAACGTCTTGAGGAATCTTGTTCAAATCGAGAGCACCAGCTTGTACTTCTCGAGGGAACTCCGCCGTGTAGGTGTTATGTAGGTCAGTACACATTCCTGTAAAAGAGCGATATTGGGGGCATGACATTGTTTCTTCGGAGAACAAGAAAACACTAGCTGAATCGAGCATAGCTTACCGTGTACCAAAGGTTCAGAGAAGATGTTTTTATTATGCATCCTATTGCATTTCCACAAATGCAGTGCTTTATGGGGCAGTTTCTTCCTCTTGGAAACCAGCTTACATAGTTTTTCGCCATCAATTTGTTTTACCATGTAGTTGTAGCTGTGCAAAGGAAAAAATTAAATTAAATTGACATGATGAATTTGTCCTTGTAGGTAAGAGCGAATTGAAACTTACTCATTGGAGAGCACTATTTGATTATCAAATTTCAGCATTGTTGGTTTTTCTGTCCTTGTAGTTCAGCCTTGCTTGATTGTTGGTTTTTCTGTCAGTTGACGGCCTGAAATGGATTCAGTTAAATATGTTGAATTGTCATGTTTCAAACTTGTGCTCACATCAACTAGTCAGATTTCAGTACAGTATGGATTTCATATTTTTAAATATACTCACAGACTGGTTTCGTTCAGGTTTCATCAATTCAGGATCTGCAGCTCATGTGTTCAACAAATTCAGGTTTCCTTGAGTGTGACGAACTTGAGCCCTGCTGCTGGGAACTTGATGAGCGGCGAACTTGACTGCAACAAATTCAGGAGGCGAGGAACTCCTGCCTCTTTCCTCGGCGGAGCGGCACGGCCGTAGGAGGGGCGGCCGGCTGGACTTCTAGTGTACAGGTAATTTTAACTGGTGGTCTTGGTCAGTGTACCTGATAGCAAGAAACATGATTCAGTTGCGGTAAAAAATTGCTATATTCAAACCTGTACTCAATCAAGTTCAGGTTCAGAAAAATGAAAAATGGAGTATCACTTTGATTGATTTGGGTGTGCTGCATCTTGTCCTACAGGAACATCTTTTTAAGTACTTAGCTAGCAGCATGGTTGGAGTAGTTGACACCAAGCATAAACACATGCTTTGTTGTTCAATTATAATGGTAAGATGAAATTCTCGGTCCCGAACCAGTGTAATGTTCAGTGTTCAGTTTGAAACTGAAGATTTAAATGTCTATCCATTTATTCTTACACCTGATTATCCAGAATAATTGGAAACAAATTATCCAGTGTAATGTTCAGTGTTTAGTTTGCATGTGTAACAAATTATACATACTCTATAGATACTCCTAGCTCCACTTGCTTCACATACTAATCAGTATTACTCCAAATACTTCAAATACTCTGAATCCAACGAAATCCACTGGTGGCGGCTCCTCCTCTCCACCGCTCTTGCTTTGAGAGTCGTCTCAGGTCTTCCCACTTTTTCGCCGGCTCGCTCCCTGTCCCTCACCGGCGGCGTCGCCGCTTGGCCTGGGCAAGGATGCGTGGCTTGGTGTGTACATAGTAGCTGTAGGATCTGGTTTGAGCTTTATGCTTGTGTTGGCTTCATGCCGTCTTTCTTCTTCCTTTCCGGCTGGATTCCGGCGCCTCCCGGCGGTGCTGGATCCAGGCTCTTCTCCTTCGACAGATCTGGTCCTCGGTGGATTTTCTGCAGGAGTGGAGGCAGCCGTGGCTGGTTCAATAATTTTGCCGGGCTTCAGCATCTGCGAGTTTTGAAAAGTGGAGATGTGGATTTCTCTCTGGCCGGCCGTGGTGGCGAGGAGAGGGAATGGTGTCATCTCTTCTTCTACTGGCTCGACGATGGTGCTGTGAGGTTTGTGCTGCAGAAGTCCAGAAACCGCTTCTGCTGCACGGCGGAGGTGATGAAGCAGGCGGCCAAGTTCCAGAGGGTGGAGGAGACAGTTTGCTTCGTCAGCTCGGCAACCTCTTCCTTAATAAACAGGTTTGTTAACTGCGATTTCATTGGTGCTGGCGTGGATGTTGAAGAATTCCTTGCTGTTCGTCATGGTGGCGAGGAAGGAGGAGTTCTTCCAATCTGTGCTTGCTCTTTGCTGGATTTGCGCCAGGGGAGAAGCTTGGCTTCTCTGGGGAGTTTCCTCACGGTGGCGTTCTTGCCGTCGCCGTTCAATATGGTCGGAAGGCGACCACTCCCACCTGTGGCGTTGGCTACGGCTTATTCCGGCCAGCGTCTCATGGTCTTCTTCAACCTCCTGGCTGATATGCCGATTTGGAGGCCCTTAAGCTACGGTGCAGCGTGCTCCCGCCCCCTGGTCCCAAGTGGCGTAGTCCCCGGCGACGAGGATGGTGGCTGTGTTGAGCTTCGGAAGAATCTCACCGGAGAAGGAGCAGGATCCAATTGCTTTCACAAATATTCTCTTAGGGTCCTTTGTGCAAAATGTAAGGGCATGGTTGTAATTTTGGTATTTCAGGATGCCTTATCTGTAATCTGTACCGGTGCTGATTATGAATGAAGCCTTTAGGTCCTTCGGGACCGACCCCTGTTCAAAAAAAAAAAAAAAATACTCTGAATCCAAGTTGGACAGTGCATGTGTAACTGTATTTTAACTGCCATGAATACACTGAATCCAAGTTGGGACAGTGCATATGAATCAGTATTACTTCAAATACTCTATGGATTTTGCACAAATTACAAACTGGACAATCAGTATCTTGTGCCTTTTCTCTAAGTCCAAAGATGTGCACCTCTTGCAGGTTGGTTCAGGTTGAGGTTCAGCAGGTTCAGGTTCAGGTTCGATTGGAGGTGCGACCGTAGGAGGAAGATGCTGAGCGGAGGAAGATGCAGCGGAGGTGCGGCCGTAGGAGGGAGCTCCCCGACAGCCGGAGCAGGGTCAGGTCGAGCTCCCTCCTATCCTCCTACGCGCGGACGGCGATGGCGAGGGGTGGAGGAGCTCTCCGGCGATGCGGGGGTGGAAGCAGGCGGGCAAGCAGGTGGCTTCTAGTAGGTCGCGACCATGGGAGGGGAAGGCGAGGTGGAGGAGCTCTCCGGCGATCGCGGCCTGGGGAGGGGAGGCGCGGTGGAGGAGCTGTCCGGCGGTCGCGGCCTGAGCAGGGGAGGACGGTGAAGGAGCTTTCCGGCGGTCGCGTCCTGGGGAGCGTAGGCGCACGCCCTCCGGCGATCACGTCATGGGGAAGAGAGGCGCGGTGGAGGGATCCGGCGATCGCGGCCTGCGGAGGGCAGGCGCGCTGCAGGCTCGCCGGCGACGGCGGAGCAGCTTGCGGCTTGGGGATCGCGTCGGCGACAAGGACTATACTGTAACGATTTCAGAATTTGAGGACTTAAATGTAAAATGTTCGGTAGTTTAAAAAAATCTGTCTCGCGACAGTTATTTCTGGACGGAGGAAGTATGAAATAGTTGAAGGACCTTGTGGTTGGCGGCAAGTGATGTAAAGAAAGGTGTAAATGGATTCAGTTACACGAAGTTGGATCAGATGGCTAGCATTCGTAATTATACCCTGAGTGCTCTGATGCTCTGCTGGTGATCAGTTGCTAATTGGTACAAAGTAGAATGCTTCCGGGAGTCACTATTAAAACCCTTTAAAATGGGCTTAGGGCAGCAAATGCGCACGTGCAATACACATGTCACTAATGTAGGCAAAACTGAACATTATCGACGCACTAGGAATTTAAAAGCCATGTTAACCACAGTACAGTTGCATGTTAACTTTTTTCTTGATTGGAAAAGGAGCTTCATACTATGGAATCATGTTTATTCTGCAGATGGGTACCACTGAAACATTATTTGCTTAGAAATGAGGGTCCGGGAGGCAAACAAAAAGTATTATTACTCATGAGCACTGTAACGTGATTGAGGTGGTGCTCAGGTACCATCGGCATCGGGTACCATCACCTAGCAGCGTGCGCACCTTAGAGAAAAAACACCTTACGCACCAACCGTACCCTGGCGCAACTACACGCCCGATCACCAGCGTCTGCACGCTGCCGGCGGTCCAGGGGACGTTGGGGGAGCAGCGCATGGCAGCGCGCGGAGCAGGAGATGGTCGGACGGCCTGCGAGCGCGACGGCACACGCAACAGTGGTCACGAAGAAAGAGGAGGTTCTCTACGGGTTCTATAGCTTACCAGTAACTCGTTGCCGTTGTCAGGGAGGCCAGAGGGAGCTCGAAGACGACGACACGGCGCCATGCTCATCGCAGCGGGCTAGCGGCGGCCTGAACATGACAATGTGGCAGGGTCGGTTCGAGAAAGAGGCGCTCCACTGGGTGTTGTTGGCATCTCCGGGAGATCTCCACAGAGCTAATAAAGTGGAGCTCGAGGACGGGGATGTCCTGGATCCGTAGATGGACGCGGCGCGGTGTTCACTGAAGGTGGAGGAGACGATTATGGCAGCAGAAAAAGAGGGCTTCCTGCATCAATTCCTCTAGCACGGAGGATCAAGACGACGAGGCAAAGCTTTTGTGATCTCACAGCCGGGTCCAGTCCACAACAACGGGAATTGGGTGGTACGTCGGATGACGTGCACCGAATGTCAATCACGTTCTCCCTGCCTAGAAAAAAGGTGAAGAGGCCGAGTTTATACCACGTCGATTGGCACGGATGCCACGCAGGCACTCCACGCTACCGTGGTAGACAAACACAACACTATCTACTGACCACTCTCCTACCCTCCACCGATCCGCATGTAGAAGGGTACCTCGGATTAGACCCGCTCGACGCCAGAGCCCGACATCTAGGAGTACAGTGTCAACAACCTTAGTCGTCGAAGGGGTGACGTTGTTAAATACGATGTCGTTCCGGTGGCTCTAGATTATAACTGGATGGAGGGTCCAGATTGTTTGGATTCTTCCAACTCTTTTTATAGAGATAATAACACTTTTAGTCCCACAAGTTGCACGCGCCGAACGTTTTAGTCCCACAAGTTGTAAACAGGACTTTGTTAGTACCTAAACTTGCGTTGACAGAATTTGTTAGTCCTGATTAGCTGTGCTGCCGACACGTGTGACGCCACGGTGGCATGTATTATTTACAGAAAACCCCCTGGAATATTAATCCTACCGAATAGGTCTAGTTAGCAGTTAGAAGAAAAATCATAGTGATTCCCCAATCCGAACCCTACGAGCCGCGGCGCCATGGCCCCCCCTCCCCCCCGCAGCGGTCGATGGCGAAGCCGACGACGGCGTCGGTGGCGAGGACGCCGCGGAGGGCGGGGAGGAGCGGGTGGCGCAGGGCGAGGAGCACGTCACGATCGAACCAGATCCGCCGGGCCCGTCCCCGCCGCCGCTCCCGTCCTTGTGCCGCGCCGCCTCCCGCGAGTCCGCCTTGTGCGCCATGGCGGTGCCCCCGTCCAGGGTGGACGTCGACGGCTCGGCTACGACGATGGCGTCGTCTGGGCCACGGCGACGGCTGGACCACGGCAACGGCGTCGGCTGGACCACGGCGACGACGATGGTAAGTACAGGTTCTGCTGCTGCTCCACAGGTGGGTATCGCGGATAACTGAACCATGACGTCCCGACGACCTACTGCAGTAGACCTGCAGCTCGACATTGCCCCCTCTGGACTACAGGTACCATGACACCGGCGACCTCCCCTGCTCCCTTTTGGATCTCGGACACCGCCGACCTCCCCTGCTCTCCAATTCGAGGCTGCCCAATTTGTTCTCTTTGATTTTTTTTCCTGCTGATATTTGCTCATGCTAACTGAAAGCATATGTTGTACATGTAGAACTGAATCAGAACCAGTATGGTAGGAGAAGAAATTCCAGGGAGCTAGAAGATGACAATGACAAGCTGGTGACGAAGGTAGCTGATGTGGAGCTAGAGGTTTAGAAATTGAAGGCAGGGAAGAAGAATATGAAGAAAAATCGTAGTGCAAAAATAGAAACTGAGATAGGAAGCAGCTTATTTAGTGATGTATGGTTTTGTTGTCTTTATTACTGGGTTTTGTGTAGTGATGTATGGCTGTGATGTATGAACTTGATGCTGGAATAATAAAAATGTTGCTTGCTTGCAATTTCACTGAATTTGATATATTGTGACAAAAATTAAATATATGTTTGAAATGAACTCAATTTCTCCAAGTATCCAGTAGTTTGAATGCATAATAGTACAAGATTCTCCCAGGTGAATGCATAATAGCCAGGTAGCAATTGCCAGGCAGCAAAGAAATAATTGTTGAAAATACTACCAGGTAGTAAAGCAAATCAAATTGCACTTGAGGACACATGAAACAATGTCACACATGAACTGAGTACCAAATGTGTCAAAATTCTGTTCGGCACCTATATATCCCAACATCCATGATATTACTCATAACTGTAGGAAAACAAAGCATGAACAGTAGATGAACATGCTGAACTCAGTACATAGTTAAGCAAAATATCTATATTTCATCAGCTGGTGGTGCATTCTGACTTAGAGGAACCTCATCTGTAACAAATTCAGCATTTAGATCAGGGATTTGTGTAGCTCTTCCTTGCTGATCATCACCAAATATTAAGAAGTCAGCACTCCCAGGACCTGTGTTGTACCCTCTCCCTGCTTTTCTTCTTCTGTCACTAGTAGAATCTTCTTCAGTTGTTTTCTTGCTCTTTCTGCCCCTACTGCTAGTACCTTGCTCTAGTGTTCCATTTGATCTTGCTGGTCCCCTTCAACTTCTACTAACCCAAATGCAATAGGAAAGATGCAATCGTTTGGGTCAATTCCTACTGCTGTCAATAGCTGGCCTTTGTACTTTGTTTTGATAAAGCACCCATCTAGACATAAGAAAGGCCTGCAACCAGCAAGAAAACCCCGTTTGCAAGCATCATAACTCCAATAAACAGTGGCCAAATGCTCCTTATGGTCTACACTTTCTGGATCATTTACTGAATTTGTTGTCAAGAAAAACTTAGAACCAGGATTGCTCCTCCTGAGCTCTTGCCCATAATCCATTAACAACCTGAACTGAGCTTCCTCATCACCATGTATATGTAGCAATGCAGCTTTTCTTGCTCTACCTAGCTTCCACCTGGGAGGGCACATTTTGAATTCCCTTAGCACCTTTGCAGCAAAACTTTGCAGGTCTAACTTCTGGTTGTCTATGAATTCATGCATGAACTTCTCAGTAAGAATTTTTGTAGTTAGTGCTTTAAGTGGCCAGCCTGCTGCACATGTGTGGGTGCCTTCATATGCAGTGACTACAAATCCACCTGTCCTTCTTGTATCATTGGATGTTTTTAGCATCCAAGAACAACCAGGAGCACACACAGCTTCTAACCTTCTTCTGTCATTCTTTGTCTTCTTTATTTGTACTCTATTCCTGATACTGTATGTTCCCAATGCCTTTCTCACCTCCTCAACACCACTAAACACCATCCCAAGTTTGAAAGAAGGATTGTCCATGTCCACCTCTGGATTAAATGCCTTGAACCGTTTCATCAAATTTTGTCTATCTCCTTCTCTTAGATTTAGATCATCATCCTCAAGGGCATTCTCATCTTCATGTTCCACACATATCTCCTTCTCATTGTGATCATTGACAGATTTATCAACATTATCGGCAAATAGATCATCATCGCCCTCTTCAACATCGAAATCGCTGTCATACAACTCAAAGTCACTATCATTGTCACTGTCATCTGACTCTGCAATCTGTTTCAGCTTTCCCTTGTCTCCTACTACCATAGTAGATGAACTCGATGCTTCCCCATTATGTTCCATCTTCCCCTTATCTGCTACTAGAGATATTCTGTCATTTGGCAAAGAACTGCCGCTGATGATTGCATCTTGTCTCAATTGCAGGAGAAAGTTAGTGTGATCTACAAATAAGACAAGTGTTTTATGTGACTTGCTGGCTTTGATCATTTGCACAATTTGAGCATGCTTCTCAACAAGCACTAAGCCATCTTTAATTTCCTTGTCTGGCAAACACCAATAGACATGAAGTTTTCCATCTCTCTTCTCGCCGAGAATACACAGAATTTCATCAATCCAAGAAAGTGACCAAGTATCAGCAGTGCAATAATCGAAGAATGCAGTTGATGCACTAACATATTCCAAATTGTCTCGTAAACCGCAAAAAAAACCCATTGTACACTACTTCAACTGAGAAATTATTGGTTTCTTCTCCTGCATTGATAACTGTAGCAAACATTCAGACTCTATGTATGCAATATCACTGTAGCAAACATTCAGACTCTATGTATAGCAAAAATTAAAGTGCACACATTCAGATACTCTAGCATTGATAACTTTAGCAAACATTCAGACTCTATGTATGCAATATAAATGTAGAAAACATTCAGACTCTATGTATAGAAAAAATTAAAGTGCACACATTCAGATTAATATAACACACATTTAGATACTCTAGCATAAAAATAAAAATTCAGACTTTATGTATGCAATAATGCATTGGAACGAACCATATTCACCAAATTATAAAGGACAAAATTCAGACTTTATGTATGCGCATAGACGTGCAAAAATTCAGACTTTCTATGCACACAGCTGCACTAATGCACTGGAACAGACCATATTCACCAAATTATAGAGGAAAAAATTCAGATTTTATATATGCGCATAGAGGTGTAAAAATTCAGACTTCCAACCCACACAGCTGCACTAATACACTGGAACAGACCATATTCACCAAATTATAGAGGGCAAAATTCAGACTGTACTGACATGTGCATAATTCAGACTTTGATGAAAAACAGACCACATTCGCACAATAATTTCCGTTCTATGGTCATTATAATAAGTCAATGACAAAGCTAAGATAGCTATCCAACCCAAACACGATCCAACTCTAATCAGAACAGTCCAACATTACCCGGCAGACAGTTAACTTGGCTAGAATCTGAAATACGAGAGATGTGAGGCTGCCCAGCTAATCGCCAACAAAACTAACGTAGCTACCTAGCTAATCGGCAACAAAACCTCATGAATAGACTGCCAACCACATACGCCTCCCAGGCAAAAAAAAAATTACCAAGCTGAAACAAAGGGTACCAAGGACGATCACATCTCATCCAAACCCAGAATAGCGTCAGTAACCAAGATCACCATAGCAACTCCCGGCGGCACGCATGCATTGCCGCTCAAACGAGCAGGGGTGAAAGTCGATGATGACGTCCCGCGGCCGCGGCAGCGCACGCCAGCGCCACTGGCCGTCGTGAAGGACGCGACCCACTACTAACAAGGATCCAACTGATTTCAGTGTCTATGAGAGAATAATTCCATACCGTACGACGGCGGATCTTCATGGTGCTCGCGGTAGTGCATCTCCGGTGGCTTCTCTCTGGAAACGGCAACACAAACGACGTCGTCCTCGCCGCTTTCTGCTTCTAGATGAAGGAGCAAGAAGGTAACGAGAGATATGGAAAGCACGCAATCAGCGGCTCCTCTTTCCATCAGATGATAACTGCCAAACGTGGAAGGACTCTGACTCCAAAATTCGTTAAGATTAACAGTCGAGGGGGTTTTTCAGCAAATAATACACGCCACCGTGGCGTCACACGTGTCGGCAGCACAGCTAATCAGGACTAACAAATTCTGTCAACGCAAGTTTAGGTACTAACAAAGTCCTGTTTACAACTTGTGGGACTAAAACGTTCGGCGCGTGCAACTTGTGGGACCAAAAGTGTTATTGCCTCCTTTTTATACTACTTTAGAGTAGTTGAAAAAACCCATCGTTACAATAGAAGGGGATTAATTACAACAAAAAAATGGGAGATTACCAGGTAACTTTGGAAGGAAACTTTTTTTTTTTGACATGAAATGTGGATGGACAATCTGGCCGTAATCAATTCCAGCCAATCAACATTTATACCCGACCACAGAATCAGGTTGATTTGGCCAAATATTTTGGGAAGGAAAATATATGCATTAGGGCATGTACAATGGTAGGGAAGGCGAGTCTTCTCTTACGCCTCCACGTCATCTGGAGATGACACTAAATATCAGTCATACAATGCGCTATCTCTTATTATCATCTCTAGCAATTAATGAGAATTAATTAAATTTAGTGTGAAATTGGCTTAATAAGAGAAGGCATGTGTGGTACAATGGACAAAATAGCCTTCTCTTAATATTTAAGATATCATCACTTATCTAAGGGAAGACAACCTTCTCTTTCCCCATTCTCTCTCCTCCAACTAAACAAAATCCAACGTGGCATATATAAGGAAAAGCTAACATCACCCATTGTACATGCCCTTACGAACCTGAACCTGGCGTAATAATTTCGTGCTAATCAATGTATATAATAACTCTGCTTTAATTTTCTACTCCGTACCAAATATAGCTATCTCTACCTCTAATATATATGGACCAGTTCCATATGCACCACACCAAGCATCCGCGAAGACACAATCAAAGCACTAGCAAAACTGTTGCAACATCTTCTACATGCATGGAGAAGTGCAGGATGCGCCTTCAAGCATTAGTGTTGCTTCTTCTCGTATGCTTTGCTGTTGATGCACAATGTAAGTGGTACACACGCTATGTATTTTTCTTCCTGTGTCCCTTCTTCCTGTGTTTTTTAGCGATCCATATCGCTTTTACTTATTCGTATGATATTGGTTAATAATATATTCACGTGCGTCGACTGTAATGCTATATTTCTCTTTTAATTTCCTAGGCAGAGGAATAGGCGTGGAGGAGATAAACGAGTCCTATCGATGCTTCAAGAGCAAAACCTTCCCGCCGTGCAACCCAAATAAATATAACTGTTATTGTTGTTCAGGAAATTTTACATGCTATCGCACCAAGGACATTTGCACCACCGCCTGCGTACCCCCACCTTCATCTGCAAAGGAGGAAGCGGTCCCTGCACTTCCTTAAAACTGGGTTATTAGCTTCTTAGCTAGAAGGATGTTGTAGCTGCACCTCATGTGACGTTGAATAAAGAACTACTGTACTATGAATGAACTAGAACCTGACGCGCGCCTAGCCGCGCGGCCCTCCTTAATAATCTGTTCGTTTTCTTTGTATAAGAAATCCGCTCTTTGCACGTAGGGTGGACTCTTATAAATGAGTGTATCGTTTAAAATATGCTTGATACTACACTTTTATAAAATGAGTGTATCAACATCAACTGATCGGTTTGCGGCATTGTTGGCTATAGCTTAATTGGATAAAAATCAGGTTACCTGAGATCCGGTGATCTTCTTCTCCTACGACTTGCGCTTCTTGCATATGCTCATGTCGTACTAAGCCTCTTGCAATTTGACACAAACACATAGGAATGATCATTGGAAGTAATTAGCACAAGTTGCGTGTTATTGCTGATACCTCTTGTCATGTATAGTAGAACCGAAAGGTTACCTTGTATGATCCAAGAATCGCAACCTAGGTAAATTAACTTCAAAAAAAATAAAAATACGCACAGGCTACTCTCAATTAAAGATTCAAGTGTCGATCAGTGAAATTGATGCAAGAATTGAACAAACGAACCTGCCGTCAGGTGTGTAGCACGCGGCGGTGACCATGCCGCTGAGAGTGAGAGGTCCGATCTGCTACGAGACGTGTCGCCCGACCGAAGTCTAGTACCGACATCAATTCTAACAAAAGAACATAGGAGACGGTAGCGACCTGCTGCGGAGGCGACATGGTCGTACGTAGGCGAGCCACCTTGACGGGATTAGAGAAAGGCGGTGTGGGACCGGCTGGAGGCGAGTAGAGTAGGGCTGGACATAAAGCTCGAAGTCCGTTAAGCTTATTGAACACTCGGTAGCTCGACTCGTTTAAATTCGACTCGATTTCTTAATGAACCGAGCTGAGCATCAATTTTAGCTCGCTAACACTAAGAGCTAAACAATCAAACTAACGAGTTTTATGAGCTACTCGTTAAGCTCGCTAATTTTCTCTGCATAGCTGCCCGCTGCCCTAGCCCAGGCCCAGCCCATCTAACTATGAGTGTGTGAACTATTAACTATCGATTTGTCACTTTTGAAGTACTTCTATATATATGTTAAATTATACTCGTGTCCGGCTGATGCTTGATGCATTTTAAGTAGCTGATTATTTTGATACATCTCCTTAACGAGTTTTAACGATCTGTTCGCGAGCGCTCGTGAACAGATAACGAACCGAGCCGATCTTCGAATTTATCTCGTTATCCTTAGTGAGCTTAACGATCCGAGCCTTAACGATCACGAACCATAACGAGCCGAGCCTTAACGATCCGAGCAGCTCGTTAGTCCGACACCACTCGGCCGCCGTCCGCTGGTTCGCCGGTCAGGAAGCAGGACGCGCGGTCGTCTTGGCGTTGGCATTGCGACTGCGGAGGAGGTCTATACTGTTGCTTAGGCCTATCCCCTGGAGCAGCCGGCGGGACATTCCTTGATAAGCATGGCGACGAGACCGGCTCCAACTCTGCCTGCCCCTCATGGAGCCGGTCACCGACGGTCATGGTGAAGGAGACACAGACGTCATCACCGAGGCCATACTCCTCAGTCCTCACCATCGTCAGAGACAAAAAATTTTGGGTTCGTTCTCGTCTGCGCGCGCTGGGCCGGAGGACTCAACGCGGCCAGAGGCACTTGAAAAAGATTTCTGATCGCTGCGGTCATGGTCATCGTCTTTCTCGGGCGCCGCCGCCTCCCGGACTCCATTACCGTCATGCACGCAGATCGAATTTTGTTTCGTCTCTACATAACCCCGGTGAAAGAAACAAGCCCTGTCAAGCCGGGCTGTAGATAAACAGCTACACCCACACGTGTCCCATCCTGCCAGCACACACGCGGCTCAACGAAATGACTCCATTTATTCTGATACTCCGTACTAGTTATTGGAGAAGATAAGAGACAACAAATAAAGGCGAACTACTCCAACGAAACGCCTTTTTATACAGATTACTCATATATAATACATTTTCATTGAACTTTTTAATCTCAATTACAACTTTATTTATAATTAGAAGAATATTTTATCTGTAATCCTATTTACGACTGGAAATCTCATTTGTAAATTGAAAAATCTCAGTTCTAACTCCACGAGCAACTGGAAAAATCTCAGTTGCAACCCCACTGTAAAATATATCAATTACAACCCTACTTGAAATGAAAAATACCAGTTGCAACTCCATTTACAACAAAGAAAAATTCAGTTACAACCCCACTAACAACTGGAAAAAACTTAGCTATAACTTCACTTGCAACTGAAAAATAGTTCAGTTGCAAAACCATTGCAATTGAAAGGAAATTTAGTTGCAACTGAAAAAAAAGTCAGTTATGACCCCACTTGCAACTGGAAAAAGTCAGTTGTAAACCACAATTGCAACTGAAAAAACTTAGTTGCACTACCACTTGCAACTAGAAAAATTCAGTTGCAACCTCATTTCAAATAAAAAAACTCAATTGCAGCCCACTTACAACTTGAAAATTCAGTTTCAACCGGGTTTGCAACTGGAAAAAAAAACTAGTTGCATCTCCACTTGCAACTGAAAAAAACCAATTCACTTACAAACCCACTTGGAACTAAAAAATCTTATTTGCAACCCGGCTCGCAACTATGAAAAACTCAATTCCGATTTCCGACACCACTCGCAAATAGAAAAATATCAGTTGCAACCTGACTTGCAATTCGGAAAAACTTATTTACGACCCCACTTGTAATTGCAAAAAACTCTCATAAATATTAAAATTACACAAATAAGTAAGTACTATTTTTTATTGAGAATACTCTTTTTATACATAATATTGACAGAGATTTTAGTACAATGAAAATAAAATATTTATAACTTTAAAAAAGTCAAAATAAAGTAAAGGTAAAAAACAATCAACAATATGAACATAAAACTATGCTATCTATAATCTTCTATATCTAAATAGGAAACCCCCACTAGTGGATTTTCCAGTCTCGTGGTGCGTCCACGTCGACTTTTATTCCTTCTGTCGCTGGTTGCTCATTTCCGGGAGCTCCTATTTGACGCCTTTAGCGTCCGGAAGCGCTGTCGTGGTATTGTCGAATCTAGCCGCGATAGGGGTGCCATCGAGCTAGGTAGAGAGGTGGGTGTAGGAGATGTAGGTAATTCCGGTGATGGGATGAGCACGAGTTACCCAGCTTCGGATCTCGCAACGGTGGCGAAACCCTACGTGCTGCTATAATTCACTATAAGACAATATGTGCCGATTACAATGAAAGTTAGAGCGTCTGCCTTTGAGGCGTCCCTTAGGCCGGCTTATAAAGGCGTCCGGACCTAGAGCTTATAGGAAGCAACCTAACCGACTAAGTTACAGAGTTCTAGTCTAATTCGTCTTGGGCCTTGCCTTGAGAACTAAGTCAACTACAATGCATGCCGCCTTCTGGAACCTTCCCTTAGCCGGATGGTCTTCCTGCGCTTCATCGTACTGGGCCGCCCGGTAAGCCGGATTTCGGCTTACCACCACTATGGGCCACCCTGGTACGCTGGCTTTAGTCACTTCCGTGATGGTACCTGTTCGGCATATCCCCAACAGTAGCCCCCGGAAAGCTTCAAGTACTTCAGCGGTCGGCTTTGGTCTTCCGACAATGCGTTGTTCGGGAAAATCTTCATCCGTTGTTTAGACTTGGAGCATTCCGAGAAACTTGTAGTCTTCAAGACATGTCGAACAACTTTGTCGATATTTGTATGCCGGCTTCTTATGTCGGAAGAAACACTTGAGTGCCTATCGACACACGTCCGGCGATTTGACCGATCTGTCAGACTCGGCAGAGTGAGTGGAACGACATCTTTGAATGCGGGGACTAGTTTCCGTTTTTCCCGCGTAAGAACCGAGGCGTCGGGGAGAAGGATCCCCCCATAACGGCACGATCTCGCGAAGCGTGGCGGAAATTTCGGTCCGGAGCCGTTGCACAGATCTCGGCGTCCCGCTATAAAAGTGGGCCTCCTCGTCTTCGCCGCGGCCACCGTTTCATTTGCAACCCTAGCTTCCTTCTTCTCCGGATCTCATCTCTCCCGAGCTCGAGTTCATCCACCGCACTCCCAAGCTCCATGGCCTCCAGCGTTCCGGGTTCCCCCATCATCGACGCGACGCCGCTTGACACTGCGCCGCCGATAGGAGGTGCTTTTTCCTCTGCCGCCGCCGGTACCATCTCTTCCGCCGCTCCCCTGGCCTCTTCTTCCTCGGCACCGATGGACTACTCCTCTGCCGCGGTTTCGGGACGCGACAAGATTGCTCTCGCTCAAGCTGCAGCTGAAGCCACGGCTTCGGTGGTTTCGGCTTCTGCAGCTGCTGCCGACGTGGCCGAAGAAGCTCGGGCCACTGAAGAAGAAGAAGAGGAGGAAGCTGGCGACAATGAAGGCGCCACCAGCAATCCTACTCACAACTGGGCTTGCTCAGGTGTGGATGAAGGCGAACTGGAAGGAATGGCGGCAGATGGCATCATTCCTTAGGCTTCTGCAACTACGCCGACTTGGCGAGCCGACTTTGGGGACCCGTCTCCAACTCCTGTCAGGGATGAACGGGTACTCCTCTCTTCCCACATCACTCGGGGTTTCTCTTTGCCGCCTTAGGCTTTTATGATAGAGATCCTAGACCACTACGACCTCCAGCTCCACAACATAACTCCCAATAGCCTCCTATACATCTCCGGCTTTGTAGCACTATTCGAAGGATACTTAGGATTAGCTCCTAGGTTAGAATTCTTCCAACACTGCTTCGGAGTGAAGAGGCAGACAGTCAACAAGGAGTTGCTGGTCGCCGGCTCCATCAGTTTCAACATGCGCCGGGACGTAGATTGGTACCCACAGGTGCCAATCATCGATTAGGCAAAGGGGTGGGCGTCCACCTTCTTCTACTACATCGACGTGGTGCCCCCGAATAGACTACAGGGGCTTGCCGCCTTTGAAGACAGAGTCGGCACGCCCTTGCCTTCATGGAAGAAGAAACCGGCGGAAAAAATGCCGGCTAACCTTGCTGCCATAAAGGCAAGGATCACGGAGTTGACCTCCAGCTCTCCTCCCTTGACTGGGGAGGACACCATTATTTGCTGGATGAAGAGGCGGATCCAGCCCCTCCAGCACCGTGCTCGCCTTTTGTGCGAGTACACTGACCAGACTGATCCCATGCGGACCAGTCAGGACGACTTGGATGAAGAGCTCTTTCAAGCGCGCTTCAACCGGTTGATCAAAGCCCGGCCTAGCGAAGGCCTGCAATATGAAGAATCACGGCCGATGTACACGGCCGCCAACCCTCCCCCAAAGGTACTTTGTCTTAGTCGAATCAAAGTTCAATTCTTTGGTCTTTTGGCTTTATTTTGACAATTTAACTCTTGTGCTTTTTGCCAGATTCTCGGAGTTTCCACCTCTCGTCCCGCCTCTGCGCCATCTGCTAGCAAGGTGGTAAAACGAGGCATCTCCTTTTCCTCAGCATCTGCTGAAAGCCGGAAGAGGAAAAGCCAACCACTCACAATTGGCGCCAAGCCGCCAACTGATGATGACGCTCTTGCGGGACTTAACATTCCCAGCAAGAAGTAAGTCGGCTTAACACATCTCTTTCCGCTTTGCACATTTGCCGGATTTTTCCACGCCTGACCCTTTGAATATGCAGGCTGAAGAAAGCCGCACCTTTGAAACAAAAGGTGTTGGCCGTGAAGAAGAAATCCTCTCCGGCTATCCCTCCCCCTACTCCTTCGGCTTCTAAGCCGACATCAGCAGAGGTAGACTCCACCCACACCACGACGGGAGGTCCGGCTATCGGGAGAGTCGGAACTACCTCTCCATCCAAGTCGACAGAGATGATGGGGAAGGCGACGGAGCCTTCCTCTCCACCAAGGGCTGAAGCTCCGGCTAATGATGCCCCGACTTTTCCTCCAATCAAGGCGGAGGCTTTTGACGAAGAGGGGCGCATCAAGCCAGAGTTCATGAGCCGGTTTATGAGAGCTCCACGTATGCCCCGCAAGAAACGAACCACCCTTCGGGATGATGAGCCAGGCGAGACTCCGGCCTATGACACGTATGATGTCATAGAAATCCTTGAAGATCGGCAAAATTACTTTGCTGAAAGCTTTGAAGCTAGCATGTCTCTTCTCCGCGAGCACTTCCAGGTAAATGCCTTACCCGGTAGCCCCCGAGCACTATGCCGGGTTAAGTTTTTCAACAAGCCGACATAGTGGTCCGAGTTATTGCGTATGCAAATGCTTTAGCCCCCTAGTGACGAGATATCATCTTGGAGCCAATATTTGTCGTCAATGTAGCTTTAGGCTTTTAGCACCTCCTTACGCAGATCCATCGCCGAATTGGTGCTGAAACCATCAATTTTTTGGATGTGCGAAATCAGGAGATGCGCCGGTTAAAACTGAGCTGGCAAACAAGGATTCCATCATCGCCGGCTTTGAGGCGGATCGCATCACATACCAAGGTATGAATGCCGGACCCTTAGCCCTTTGTTACAGGCTTGTCTTTTTAGCGCTGACATGTTGTCTATCGTAGATGCCATCAACAAGGCCAAGGAGTTTGCCGACAATGTGGGCAACATTGACCGGCTCTGTGACGAGAACATTGAGCTCAACAAGCTAAACAAATTAGTGTCAGCGGAGCTCCAAAAGATCAAGGAGAGCCTGGACAAAACCGAGCAAATTCTGGAGACAGAGAGACAGAAGCATAAAGATGCGCTTCGTGAGGTCCAGGACCGGCTCGACAAACGTCTCGACGAGTTGTTGGCTATCGACGACCAGCTTCTGAGTAAGTTTCATTTAAAGACTCGAACTCATTGCTTTTTGTCTTAGCCAGTTTAGTTTGTAATGGAACTTCGCTTTTTGCCAGCTCCGGTGGGTTACGGCCATGAGCTAACAGCGGATAACCGGCTTGACCAGATTTTGGAGTTGGGAGAGCTTCTCCCAATGATCCTGTCATCTGGCAGGGCCTTTGTCAAGAAGTACTTCTCCGGCAATCCTGAGCCGCTGGCCAACCGTGCAGGCCTGCCAGATGAGCTGGATGAAGCAACATTGACTTTTGACGAACGGCTTCGATCCAGCATCCGGGGAGGCGCAAAGATGACTCTGGGCTTGATGATGGCACATTACCCGGATGCGGAAGCTTGGCGCGTCGCGTCCGGGTTTCCCCTTGAAAAGGAGGATGGCACTCCTTTGGATTATTCTCCACTCCGTCTCCGGTTATGCGAGCAAGATCGCCAAGATGGTCTCCCTCACCACCTTTTTCAAGGA
Source organism: Puccinellia tenuiflora (assembly GCA_012064385.1). Classification (NCBI taxonomy): domain Eukaryota; kingdom Viridiplantae; phylum Streptophyta; class Magnoliopsida; order Poales; family Poaceae; genus Puccinellia; species Puccinellia tenuiflora. The sequence continues at coordinate 172,885 of QRDG01001200.1, forward strand.
AGTGCCGTGCCCGCCAACTCCCGTCCAGTCTGACGACGAAGCCGAAGAAGCGGAGAAGACTACATAAGCCGAATTTGCTCCCTGAGCCGGCTTTCCCTGAAAGGTGTAACATATTTAGTTAAGTCGTCCAAACAATATTATTTGTGTTTGTAAAACAACTAAGTCTTTTGCTGTAAGCTAAGTCAGCTTTTGAGATGCAAAGTTTGCAATTTTTATTATGCCATCAGTTTTTTCTGGCCTTGACACCTTAGCCTTTAAGCGCCGGCAAACCTAGTGCGGAACATCTTGCTGAGCAACAGGGATGCAATACCATGCTGTTTATACTCAGAACAAGCGCCGCCTTTCGGTGCCGAAATGCTTTGAAGCAACCCGGCGCAAAAAGCTATCAGAAGAACCTTATTTTGGCAAAACGTTGTTTTTTCATCACCTTAAGGCGGATTCAATATGAAAGATAGTTTACCAACAAGCAACATAGGCAATTTCGGGTAAACAGTATATAACAATAAGATCATTGGGAAATAAAGATGGTACAGATTCTCGAATTGCACATGAGAGGAACCAATTTTTATTTCATGATCACATTGACATGGTTACAATAGAATTTGCTAAGTGTAAAAGGGACGTAGCTGAGCGATATTCCACGGACGTTTCGTCTCATCTAAGTCGTCATCTACATGCCTTTTCCTCTTGTGACCTTTTTTCCTGGGATCTTTCTTTGAATCTGCGGTGACCCAGCACACCACTGCATGGTGTAGTGTGCAAGTCGTTGACATAATACTCACAGAAGGACCTATCCGTGAATATTACATCTCTCAGAGTGGTACAACAGAAACATAGCAGGTCCAAGGTAACACTATAGGATTACAACAATATTCAATACAAAATCTCGAGAACCTCCTCGATACATAGAGGATAGCCTCGTGCAAATGAAATCCAGAGAAGAGCCAATTCGTAGCACTAAGCTGGAGATCAACTCTAGCTCTAACTCCTAATCCACTACTGCTGTGGCCACCACCTTAATCCACTCTATCTGGTATAAGATTATCCGGATTTGTACTCGTTCCTCCAGTAAGCGTGGTCTCCTCCTTTGGCAGTGTGATCTCTTCGACATCGTTGACATTGCTCCTTTGTGGCCATAGTTGTAGTCGTGCTTCAGTTGGTGAAGTAGCGGTTGACTCCTTAATGAAGATCTCGATGTGGTGATGGACCACTGTCAACTCCTTTGATGGCTCCAAAGTCTAAGCAGGGGGTCGAAAGGGCAAGGGTGAGTAACCAGCGTTACCCAGCAAGTCCATTATGTACGGTGGGAAGTTTGATGCACTAGCTACAGCTTTAGACTCCAGGGAGCCTTAAGCTTAATGCAAGGTTTTTGTAAACATTTCTTCAAGAGGTAGCTTTTATTCTGAAAACTATGCCTGTCATCCTTCACAGGGCTAGAACTTTCATGGAGTTCCTTTCCTGCAGCGTTCGCAGCTCCTTCCCGGAACAGGGAGTAACATGTTACAATTTTTTACACTCTGCAGAGGTGCGTTACTTTACCCATAAGAGATCAAGACTTTGTTGCACAACCGGGTGATCTTTCCCGTCCACACTCTCTTTGGTGTGGGGCCCAGTTTTTGATCCAAGTCATTCACTGTGCTTCTCCGCACAACGCATGCCCACCCAATTCATGCATAGCGAGTTTACCCCTGATGCTCTACCCCTCACGGTAGACACCTAGGCTCTCCTTGCAGACCATCCTAGACTCCAGTCTCCGTGGGAATTAAGGGATCCCACCCATGTGCATGTAGTCCCGCAAGACCTACAGCCTACGGCACTGGCAGCCCGTTGACATGCATCCGGGAGAAGTACAGATGGCATTTCCCGTCCCATTCCAGGTCTTATGGTTAACGCGTCTTTACGGCGCAATCATTATGACGGCATTTGTTGTTAATCCTAGGTAATACTTTCCCGTGCAAGTGGAACCTCCGGACCAATTCATCTTACCATGGTCCCACCTGCCCTCCATAGTAGGTTACCACCAAATAGGTAGACAACCAATAGTCAAGTTATTAAAGAAATAGGTTTTATGCTTTCTTTTGTATAAAGGTGATAGTATAATAAAGTTTTACAAATAGTTTTCTAACAAATATTTCAAGAGATATGAGCAAGTGATGAACTTGCCTGTGGCAGAGGTGGCAGTTCATGCCCTTCGGGGTTCTAGGGTGCGTCAGAACCCGGAGATCTGAAAACAGCAAAGTAGTCCGGGTAAGGACTACTGGAAACACTTGCAATATGCTATTATGCATAAATATGAGATGCATCGCATAAAACCCAAAATACCCAAACTCACAAGTAAGCGCTTAGCGTTATTGATTACTATGTTAACGGTGAGATACTTTGAGTTGTTATAACTTTTAGACTTAGGTGTTTGCTATGATTATCGAAGTAATGTTTTACATGAGTAATAAACAACTTACAGATGCTCAAATAAGAATTGCATTTATTTTACAATTTTATTTTATTAAACTACTTTCAAAAGGTAATAACACTAGAGTGATTGATTTACAAAAGAACTTCTTTTTGTGTGTTTTACCTAGGATGAGTAACAGGACAGTCATTTACAAAATAGTATATGAGTTCGGATTTTATGTTTTGAACTTATATTTCAAATTTATTTTCTTTTTAGAAAACTAGTAGTTTTAGAAACTAGTACAATTCAACTCCAGTTACTATTTTTTAATTAATTACATAAGAAAATTATTTTCAAATAATTTATTTTAAAATAATTGAAATCATATCCAATTATGGATCTTAGTATTTTTTTATTCAATAAAACCTTTTCAATAAATTAAATAAAATCATATTTGAAATCCTTATAAAATTTGGAGTTGAAAACATATTTTTATTTAATTTTAGGAATTTAAAAAGGATTCAAAACTTTAAGTGTTGCCTTAGTGGCATTTTGGTAATTCTAAACAACTTTTAATTTTAATTGCTAAATTAAGAATGAATTTGGTATATTTAAATAGGTTTCATTTTTCTAAGAATTTTGATATATTATTTGTAATTTTCTGTTTTAGGAATTAAAAGTTATTAAATTTACAATTTTATATCATTTTCTGGAATTTTTGGAAAAGATTAAAATTCTGACAACGGGTCCCACCCGTCAGAGATTTATTAATTAAAATCGGGATAAAGTTGCGCTGACGTCGGCTGACGTCAGCCTCCACACCCGCGGCCAGGTTGGCCACGCTCCGGCCAACTCCGGCCACCACGACCGAAGAGAACTTGCGCAGGAGATGCGCGAGACCGAGGCGCACCTAGGGGTGGCGGCGCCGCCCCTAAATGGTCGCCGGAGCTACCACGGCGGCGAAGCACCGCGGCGGCGCACGGCGGCCGAGCTCGATCTCGAGCTACGGAATGCAATCGAGAGGGGATTTGGGTGCATTCGACACTTCAGCTCACCGCGGTTGTAGTGGACAAGGTTGTGGCGTTGGAGAAGCTACGGCGGCGACGGAATCATGCTCGACGGCGACGGCGGCTGTTCGGGATGTCGATGACGTTCCTCACCCTCCGACCTCCCCAGCTCGAGCGCGACCCATTGGCGTGTAGAGGGCAACGAGGCGAGGTGAGTAGACAAGGTCGCCGGTCTTCTGGCTCAAAGGTTCGTCGGCGATTTGAAAGGGCGTCGGCGGCCGGAGGAACTAGGGTTAGGGTTTCCAGCCGTTTTTCCTGGGAGAGAGCAAGTGAGGGAGAGCAAGCGAGCGAGAGCGAGGAGGAGAGCGAGATGGGGACGTCTCCCCGGGGTCTTATCCCCGCAAGGAGGCAAGCAAGCAGGCAGGAGGTGGCGCGGCCACGGCGTTCCCTACTTTCTGGCCGAAGGAAGAAGAAGAAAGAAAGAGGAAAAGAAATTTTGCAGATAACCCCCTGGGTTTTTCTGTAATTAAAAAAATATTTATAACAGAAACTTCCTGCATTTTTTAAGGCTTTAAACAAGTCTAAAAATCATAGAAAAATTCATGGATGCTCCTAATATTATAGAGAAGCTCCACATATTTTTGTTTTGAATTTTGAAATACCCTGGTCACATTTAAAAATAGGGATATGTTTTAGTCATTTAAATGTATTCTCCATTTATTTAAGATGCACCCAAGATCTTGTGTTCAAAAGCATACTTGCCATGAACATGAACAACTATTACTCATTTACTACAAGGTTGGGATGCTCAAGTAGCTTTGCAAGATTCATATATGTGGTCATTATCATTTGTTTGATTTTCTTCCTTGGGAATTAATTCATTGGAGAAATATTTTTATGTGACTTTTCTTAAAAGGCAGTTGATTAGATTAAGAGATTGATACTTTGCCTTCTTGGTAAAAAGATCAAAGTTGCCTTTTGTTCCTTTCTCTTGTATTGATCAAATGCTTCTCCTCATCCTTGTTGACTGCTTGACTCCAAATGTTAGAGCTGATCCAAGTCTGATCCATAATCCCTTGTCGCCTTTGAAGTAATGTTGATCCTTCTAGTCAATATTTGGATATTAGGGCAAGTTCCTAATATCCATTAGTTAAGCTCCATAATTAAGTTGCCTCACCCTTATGGTGAGGGCAAACATTTTGATCACAAGGAACTTTGTTTTGAACCTTATTAAATTTATTTGACATTCAATTGCTTTTAGGTATACAAAAGAAATCTGTTAACAAGGTAGCTGATCTTGTTACCAAACTACTTCTATATAACACACAAAGCCTTTGAATCTCATCCCAAGTTATTTTCTTATTTGATTTGTCTTGCAGGAATGTCCTTGGAAAGATTTGAAGATAAGAAGCTAAGATCAAATAAGAAGATCAAATTTGATGTAATAAAGTAGATTACTTAAGCATTTATATTTCTTTTATGCTTGAGCAAAGTAAGGATAAAGTTTTAATGTACTCAACCAATTAAATTATTAATTTGTTTTAATAACTCTTTGAGTTGTGATAGGTGTTGAGTTGGTAATTTACTTATGAGTTATTTGCTTATTTGCATAAGCATGTATGATTTTGTTATTCACCTAAATAAGTTCTCCAATTCAATATCATTTGTATATTCCAATTTGGATCTGATTTCCCGCAACCAGTAAAAATGTCTGGAGGTCATGTCAAAACTTATCACATTCACTTCAGATGAGCTAAACTCTACTCATGAAGTTGAATGATCTCCAATCCCTCCAGGGTTTTATTTTGCGAAAAAATTATTCAGATTTTCAGATGCATGCATGCAGATGCACAAAATCATACTTCTACCCTTCATTAGATGCTAAATGCTGGGGTATTACAGAATCCCTTAAGTCGAGGAGATAGTATGACCCATTTTTCAGTGCTTTGCTGATAACTGATGCATGTAAAATGCATACATGAACTTTGCACTATAATACTTGTATTCCATTCATATTTACATCATATAAGGGGTATATTACTGTTATTTAATGATTTTGGTAATTAATAATGATTTCCCCTATTTATGGAATTAATCCTGCGCAGGCAAAAAAACCCTATTCTTTCCTTATTTATTTCAGGGCCTGAACGACGTTTTTTGGAAGGCGGAAGACCTCGGAGCGAAGGAAGCAAGCAAACGGAGGTAGGAGCACCAAAAGAGCGTGCCCCACGTGGCCCCTGTAGCAGGCCGGGTGGGCCCACATCTTTTGGGCCTCGTGGCCCCGTTTGCGTCGATCCTTCTTCCCGAAGCTTCCTCGTGACCTAAAAACTCCTATATAAAGAGCCCCCCCGACGTTCTTCGTAAGGAGAGCCGCTACACGAGAGAAACAAGAAACAGAGACCAGGAGGCTGCAGATTGGAGGTGGAAAACTCTGGCGGAGCGCCGCCGGAGAGGTCTCCTAATTCTCCATCGACATCTCCACCGTCTCCATGATGAAGAGGGAGTAGTCCACCTCTGGACTATGGGTTTGTAGAAGTAGCTTATGTATCTCTCTCTCTCTTGAGCTTCACTAATTAGCACCGTATGAGCTGCTGAACATGATTACGGTCATCGTTGTATTACCTTTGTGGTGGATTTTTTTATGAGTTAATATATGTTGAGATTGCAATGTTTATTTCAGTTATGAAAGTAGATGCATATTATGTACCCTGTTCGTGTATCCTTGTTTTGATCAATCATGTTTATGAGAGCGTTTGAGGGGGAACATGTGCATTAGTTGGAGTAACAGGGGTGGTGATGTGATAAGCTGAGAACTTAATATCGCGATCCATTGGGTGTTTACCTTACTTTGTTGCCTCACTAGGGATAAACCAAAATACCATGTTGCAAGGTATGAGGAGTGACAAGGCTCTACCTATGACTAGATCCAGCATGTTCTTATTTTCACTTCATGTCATTAATCTTAAGGCTATACTCCGAGTCATCTTAATTACTGAGGTGTTATGATTTAATTTGCATCTTGGTGGAGTATAAGTGAGACTAATAATCAAAAGGTCTCTATGTTAGGACGTGATGCCCATATAATTAGTAACATGTCATTAAACTTGTTTGCAATCTCATATGTTAATCCTATGTCTACTTATTTGCCACACTATATTAAAGAGAGAGTGCATGTGTGAAACCATGAACCCCGATCCATTTTTAATCATAAGAAACAACTTTCCAACCACTTTTAAGCATTATCTACTTTCAGCCATTTTAAAATCAGAAAATACAAAAACACTTTACCTTTTGCATTCACCATCCAAAACCCAAAAATACATCTCATATCATTACCATTATCACTACTATCATCCTTGCATTATTACTTACCACCATTGCATATTTATTTACTGTTTTGTATTCATTATTATCTTAATATCATTCTCACACATTGTGCTTGACAACCACTTGGTGAGGTTGAGGGCACAAAGCAATCTACTTTGTTTGCAGGAAATCTGGAGAAGGACAAGGAGATAAAATCCCCACTACTGATTCCCCGAGAGTTCGATATTAAACCCTCGAGTCACCCTCGTGGGGAAAAACTTCCACTTCTACATACTCTGCACTTGGAGGCTCAACCTATCCCATATATTATCTTCCTTTCAGGGTATCAAGAGTGCTTGTTGGCGTAGTTGAGGGAGAAGAACACTCTCATCAATTCCACCTTCAGCAAGTGTTTTTCTGGCGCCGTTGCCGGGGAACGCACTAAGGATACATAAGAAGACTCTCCCCCGTCAACTCCGCCATCACGTTTTTCTGGCGCCGTTGCCGGGGAATCATAGCTGGAAGGTTTTATCCAAGGATATCACAACAAAGTCAACTTCATCACCAACTTGTGCTAACACCTAAGCTTGGGGAGGTTGCACCTACGTGAGCATCATCTTGTCCATCTTTACCTTCAAGCAATTTATTTTGTTTTGTTATTGTCTTGCATATCATTTTTAGATTTCGGTTTGCATATTTTATTTCAGTTTTGCATTTTGTTTTGCATTAGTTAATTCAGTTTGCATTATTTAGTGTTATATTATTTTAAGTTTTGCATAAAAAATTAAAAATACATAAAAACTTGCTAAAATGGGTGATAGGACTAAGTTGTGTGACTACACAAATACTCCAAATGATCAATTTATTGCTAAACCTATTACCACACTTGAGATACAAGCTGATAGCTATGAAGTAAGTCCTACTTTTTTGAACTTGATAACTAGGGAGCAATTTGGTGGTAGTGCTGTGGAGGATGCCTCTATGCATCTTCATGATTTTGTTGAAATCTGTGACATGCAAAAATTTAAGAATGTTGAAAGTGATGTTCTAAAACTGAAATTATTTCCTTTCTCACTTAGAGGAAAAGCTAAGGAGTGGCTGCATTCATTACCTACTGATAGCATTAAAACTTGGAATGATCTGAAAGAAGCTTTCATTAAGAAATATTATCCTCCTGTTAAAATTTTGCAAAATAGAAACAATACTCTATCTTTTAGGCAAATGAAAATGAACATGTTGCTATGGCTTGGGATAGGATAAAACTTATGCTTAGAAATTGCGCATCACATGGAGTTAATGAATGGACCATACTACACTCTTTTTATAATGGTCTGAATTACATGTCTAGAAATATACTTGATTCTGCTGCTGGAGGTGCTTTTATGGGAAAAACTATAGTAGAGGCTAAGAATATATTGGAAAGCATTTTGCAAAACTATAGTCAATGGCATACTGATAGAGCACCTAGTTCATCTAAGAAAGTAAACTCCATAGAAGAAACTCATGATTTGTCATCTAAGATGGATACTATTCTTGCTTTGCTTAATAAACCTAGTGTTGAAAATATTCCTTTGCAAGAACTAGTTGGTAATAATTCTGAAAATATTGATGTCAACTTCATTAGGAATTATGGAAACAATGGGTATGGTAACAACAATTATAATTCTTATAATAAACCTCCATATGTTCCCAACAATCGTCCTTTTGTTCCATATCCTAATGCTAATGATAAATGGAAGCCTGTGTCATCAAGTAATGATAATTTTGAGGCTAATAAAATTATTATGGAACAAGTTACTAGTCATAATACCATGATACAAGAGTTGAATAAGTATGTTGCTTCTATTAGTTCTGATATTAAAAACTTACAACTCCAAGCCGCAGGACTAGACAAAGCCCTTTTAAAACTTGCTGATAATCAAGCCACTTTATTGAGTATGTCTGCTGGAAAACCACAAGCACCACCTAGGGTTGGATTGAATTCTATTAATATTGCTGAAAATGTTCCTCTTACTTTGGAGGAAACTCTGAATGAATTGCTAAATTATTCTGAATATCTGTTGCCTTTTATGTCTCGTCTTATGGCTTCAAAAGAAGAAGTTAGTAAAACTGAACAAAGGGGAGTAAAAGTTGAAGAAGTTAAGATGCTTAGTGAAGTTAATGATCCTTTGCTTGATTTAGAGAATTGTAGCTTGCATGAATTAATATCTATCTTACAAAAATTTGCAAGTGATCCTTCTATTGATGTTAACCAATCTGGTTTTGGTTCCTATATTGCTAATCATGTTTTGAAAGAAAAAATTGCTAGATACAATCAAGAAGCTATGATACCACCTAAGCTTGGGGATATATGGATCCCCAAGGTGCTAGTAACTATTGGAAAAGAGACACACCATGCCATACTTGATCTAGGATCTAGTGTCTCTATTTTATCTAAAGAATTATATGAAGTACTTGAATTAAAAGATCTTGAAAAATGCTCTGTTGAACTTGCACTTGCTGATAATACCATTAAACGTGATTTAGGTAAAGTAAGTGATGTTATGGTAGAGTTACATATGACTTTTGTACCTGTGGATTTTCTAATCATGGATATGGAGAATAAAACCTCTAGTCCTATTATTCTTGGGAGACCTTTTCTTCGTACCACAGGGGCTATTATTGATTCAAAGGAAGGGAATGTGAAGTTTCAGTTTCCACATAAGAAATGCATTGAACACTTCCCAAGGAAGAAGGGCACAACTTTTAAGCTCCCTCATGAGCTTCATCTTCGGTAAACAACAAGTAAGTAAGCCTAGCTATATGGCTATAAAGAAAGCGCTTTACGGGAGGCAACCCGGTTGTTCTTATTTGGATTTTCATTGTGTCCTCTTTCTGTAACAAGCGATTGTTTTATTAGCTTAGTTTCTAGAATTTTTAATAAAGTGCCAAGTTTTACCCATTTTGGTTTGAAAAAGTTGCTATTTCTATTCGGAGATTTTATTCCTGCACAAAGTCTGTGCACGGTTTGATTTTTCATTGTTATTATGTAACTCCGAATGAGCTGAGATTTTAACTGTAACTGCAACTTTTCATCCTCTGTATGTCTGAATGTTTTCAGAATTTTTAGACGAGTTTAAGTAGGACAGAAAAATATGTTTTGCTGCTGCTGTTTTTCTGGACAGATTCTGTCCCATATTGTTTTATGCATAGTTTGAACTTTTGAGTTGAATCTTTTTGATCCAATTGAGTTTATGAGTAGGCATACAACACTATACACTCTCTGAAAATTCATATGTATTTTAGTCCATGGATTATATGCAGCAAGAAGCCTATTTGTTTATCTCTACTAATATCACCCCATAGAAAAGAAATGGGAGAAACAGTGTTTTGAAGTTTTTTCACAGGGATTGGAGAAGATGCACCATGAGTTATCCAAGGATGGTGAAAACCATAATATTGGGGATGTGGAGAACATCCCCACTAAACCAACATACTCTCGGTTTGCACACGTCTAACTTCTGTTTTTCATTTGAAACACTTTATCGCATAAACTTGGAGCGTCTTTTTGTTTGTTTTTGCTTTGATTTTTATTTTGTGAGACCACCACACTATCATTTATATATGAGAAAGCTACTAGAAATATGGGTTGAAATATCTTGCATGCTTTTATTGTATTGGGAAAAGGGATGTCTAAGTTGATTTTTAATGACACATATAGTTGCATGATTCATGAGCTTCTTTATGAGTAATAATTTGCAAATGTTTTATCATGAGCTATCTTTTATTCATGTTTTGATGCTGTATGTTATTTCACCTTGTTTTACATGAATTAGTTAGTTCTATGGACACTCATGCATGCATCTAGATGGTCATCTTTCTCCCTTTTGCTAGCCCAAAAATTCCAACAAGTAAAAACTTGTTTCCAACACCTTCAACCAAAGTTTTTCCAGTGAGTCCACCATATCTACCTATTAGCTTTATGCTATTCCAAGTATGTTTATCATGTTATTTGTGTTATCTATACCTCTAAATGAAAATGATTATGTTATTTATTGTAATGGGAAAAGTTGGTTAAAAAGCTCTCGTGAACTTGATGCACACTTTACTTTTATTGCATTTAATAAACATGAACCATTGTGATTAATATTATGATGATAGTGGCTTGATAAATGTTTAAGGTTCGGGAGTTAGCCCATATGTGCTGTCACATGCAAAGCTTTCAACATGTTCCATCATTTATTTAGTTGATATCATGTACTTTTGTTTATGGATGCCTATCATGGTAAAATAATGTGGAAATAGAGTAAGTTTAAATGAGTTTGTATAAATGGTTAGAGAGAAGGCGCCTCCTGCCGTCCGCCCGCGCGGCCGCCCGCGCGGAGGCGCTGCTCCGGAACGCCGCGTCGACCCCGAGCCCCGCGTCGAGCACCCCGCGAATGACGACGACGACCATGCCGGAGACGACCTCGACGAAGAGGAGGCCTCCTCCCTCCACCCGTCGCGGGACCGTGCTGCCTCCTCGCTGGGCCGCCCTGCGCCCAGCCCAGCAACTGTGCTTCTCATGGCGCAGGAGCTGCTGCAGTACCGTCCAACGCCAGAGGCCCAACAAGCCTGGCTCAACCGCCTCTCCGAGCTCGTCGGCGCCGCTTGCTTCGCCGCCCCTGCACCGTCTCGCTCGCTGGTCCTCTCCGCGCGCGTGGGGGACATGGCGCACGGCGCCCCTCCTGCGCCTCCTCTTCAACCCGCGCCCGCTCCAGCTCCACCGCAACCTGCTCCAGCGGGGGCTCCTCCTCGCGACAACCGTGCTGCTTCGCACGCTTCGTCGCCGCATGACTGCCAAATCGTGCAGCGAGCCCCAGAGGACGCACGCGTGAGCATCGAGCGTGGGCAAAATCGCCACAACCGCGCCGTCCAGGACGTCGCCGCCATAGGGCGCCACCTCCGCGCCTCCCTCGCCAACGGCGTGGTCACCTACAGCATGACGGTTGCGTTCACTCGCAGCCTCCGCGTCGTCTGGCCGGTAAAGTTCAAGCCAGATCTCCCTCCGCGCTACGACGGCAAGAACAACCCCCTGGAGTCCTGCAGCTCTACACTCTGGCCATCCAGGCCGTCGGGGGCGACGACAAAGTCATGGCGAACTGGTTCCCCATGGCTCTCAAGGACTCCGCGTCCTCATGGCTCACCAACCTCCCACTGAGTCCATCAACACCTGGGAGGATCTTTGCCGGTGCTTCGTCGCCAACTTCAAGGGCACGTACGAGCGCGGTCTCACGTACAACGACCTCCGCGCCGTGCGCCAGAAGCCTGGCGAGACCCTTCGCAAGTACATCCAGCGCTTCAGCTAGGTGCGGAACAAGATTCCCAACGCCACCGACGCGCAGGTCATTTCAGCCTTCCAGGCTGGAGTCACGGACGTGCGGATGCTCGAGAAGCTGGGCATCCACGACAACATCACCACCGTCGTCAAGCTCTTCGACTTGGCGGACAAGTGCACCAAGGCTGAGGAGGGCCGCTTGTTCGTCAAGAACGAGCCAGCGGACCCTACCGAGGGGTCCAAGAAGAAGAAATCCTCCGAGAAGCGCAAGACCACCGCGGTCCTCGCGGCTGAGCCCGACGCCAAGCAGCCTCGCGCTGCCACTCCAGCCGCGGGCCTCGAGAAGAAAGATGATCGCGCCTTCTGCGTCTACCACAACAGGCATTCCCACGCCACCGAGGACTGCTACGACCTCAAGAGGCTTCGCGAGGCTCGCGAGGCTCGCGAGGGGGAGCAAGGCCGCGGCGGTCGCAGGGGGCGACGCTGGAACAACAACTACGACAACAACTACCAGCAGAACCCCCAGGCCAACGCCGCCCAGCCCGCGAACGACAACCTCCCTGCCGAGACTCCTGAGGGCTACCAGGTGCCTCGCGGGGCCGCTTGCATCCTCGGCGGGGCCCAGGCCCCCAGCTCCAACTGCCACTTCAAGCAACTCCCTCGCGAGATCGCGGCAGCGCTCCCCGGGGTTGAGGCCTCCAGGCCCCTCAAGTGGTCCCAGTACCCCATCGTCTTCGACTCCGGCGACCACCCCAAGTCCACCTCAACTGTTGGCACCATCCCGCTGGTTTGCACCCCCACCATCAACAACATCGCTGTCTCTAAGACGCTCATCGATGGGGGTGCATGCCTCAACGTCATCTCTGTCGAGACCTTCGAGAAGCTTCAGGTGCCCTACGAGCGGCTCATGCCCACCAGGCCTTTCTCAGGGGTGACAGAGGGCCTCACAACCCCTCTGGGGCATGTGAGGCTCACGGTCACCTTTGGCACGCAAGCCAACTACCGCACTGAGCTGATCGACTTCGACGTCGCGCAAATCGGCCTTCCCTACAACGCCATCCTCGGCTACCCCGCCCTCGCCAAATTCATGGCGGTGACCCACCACGCCTACAACCTCGTCAAGCTTCCTGGCTCAGGTGGCACCATCGTCATCCGCGGCATGGTCTCAGACGCCCTGTACGCTGCGCAAGCGGCCTACAAGGCTGCCGCGGTGGCGTCCCCCGCTGACGAGGACGAGGAACCCCTCCCGAGGCCCCCCGCGAAGAAGAAGCAGCTGTTCTCTTAGGAGAAGACCGCGACAAAGCAGGTGTCTCTGGAGGCAAGCGGCTCGGGGGCTAGCGTCACCATCGGCGCCAACCTGCCTCCCAAATAGGAAAGCGCGCTCGTCGCCTTCCTCAGGGCAAACTCTGACATGTTCGCATGGACACCATCAGATATGTCCGGCGTACCGAGGGAGGTGATCGAGCACCACTTAGCCGTGTGTCCAAACGCACGCCCCGTGAAGCAAAAGGCGCGGCGCCAGGCGCCAGAGAAGCAAGATTTCATCGTCAAGGAAGTAGAAAAGTTGAAGAAAGCTAGCATCATCAAGGAAGTTGTCCATCCCACTTGGCTCCCCAAGCACACCGGAGGAAGCCGCCTCTGCATTGACTTCATCGACCTCAACAAGGCCTGCCCCAAGGACCCCTATCCCCTCCCAAGGATCGACCAGATCGTGGACTCCACCGCCGGCTGCGCGCTCCTCTGTTTTCTGGATGCCTTCTCTAGTTATCACCAGATCAAGATGGCGAAGGAAGACGAGGAGAAGACAGCATTTCTCACCCCTTGTGGTGTGTTTTGCTATGTCTGCATGCCCTTCGGCCTGAAGAATGCCGGTGCCACTTTCCAGCGCCTCATGAGGATCGCCTTGGGGGCTCAAATGGGAAGGAATGCAGAGGCCTATGTCGACGACATCGTGGTCAAGACCCGCGAGGAGGACACGCTCATCAAGGATCTCGAGTAGACCTCTGCCAACCTGCGCAAGGTTAACATCAAGCTGAATCCCGCCAAGTGCGTCTTCGGGGTCCCTTCAGGCAAGCTCCTCGGATTCCTGGTGTCTCATCGCGGCATCGAAGCAAACCCTGACAAGATCAAAGCCATAAAAGAAATGCAGCCTCCTCGTCGCCTCAAGGACATGCAACGCTTAGCGGGATGTATGGCCAGCCTTGGCCGGTTCATCTCCAAGTTCGGCGAGAGGGCGCTGCCATTTTTCAAGATCATGAAGAGGTCCGGTCCTTTCAAGTGGACCCCTGAAGCGGCAAAAGCCTTCGAGGACCTGAAGAAATATCTGGCGAGCCCACCCATCATGGTTGCCCCACGCCCTCGCGAGCCTCTGAAGCTGTACCTTGTAGCCACTCCTCAGACGGCAAGCGCGGTCTTGGTGGCTGAAAGGGAAGAGCCAGTCCTCGCCAAGCAGAAAGCAGCCTCGCCAAGCCCAGAACTCCGCGACAAGGAAGCAGCCTCGTCGAGCCTCCAGCCTCATGCCGAGCCTCTACAAGCAGGACCTCAAGAGGGCCTCGACAAGGACCTCACCGAGCCTCGAGAGGAGCCCACCGCTGCCACGCCTACAACCACCCTCGTCGAGCACCCCGTGTACTTCGTTAGCACAGTGCTGCGGGACGCTCGCGAGCGCTACCCCATGCAGCAAAAGCTCCTCTTCTCGCTCCTCAGCGCCTCCAGGAAGCTGCGCCACTACTTCCAGGGTCACCCCATCAAGGTGGTCACCTCATATCCCCTGGAGCAGGTCCTGCGCAACCCAAACGCCACAGATCGCGTCGCGAGCTGGGGCATCGAGCTGCAACCCTTCGAGCTGGAGTTTGACACCACAAGAGTCATCAAGGGCAGGGCGCTGGCTGATTTCATGGCCGAATGGACGGACACACGCGAAGAGGAGCCTCAAGAGGAAGAAAACACAGCCTCAGGAGAGACGGAGCCCAGCTGCTGGACCATGCACTTCGACGGCGCCTTCGCGGCCCGGAGTGCAGGGGCTGGTGCTATCCTGACCTCACCAATAGGCGACACGCTCTACTATGCCATCCAACTGTGCTTCAAGGACAACGACAAGGTCTCTAACAACATTGCTGAATACGAGGGCCTTCTCGCTGGGCTCACAGCCGCCATCGCCCTCGGCATCAAGCGCATCCTCATCAAGGGCGACTCTCAGCTACTCGTCAACTTCTCCAACAAAAGCTACACGCCTAAGGACACCTACATGGTGGCCTACCTTGAAGAGGTACGCAAGCTCGAGAAGCACTTCAGGGGCATGGAGCTCAAGCATATCCCGCGAGGGGAAAACCAAGAAGCAGATGACCTCGCCAGGCGAGCAGCAAGAAGAGAAGCCCAGAAGCCTGGAGTGTTCGAGGAGAGACTCGCCAAGGCCTCCGTCAAGCAACCAGTGGTCAACATGAGCATCAACGAGGAGCTCCCACCAGCCCCATCAAGTGGAGCACCAAACTGTGGGCTGCCCTCAGGCGATCGCCTGCTGATGACCCTGGTACGCCAAGACACTGGTTGGATCGACGAGATCAAGCGCTACTTGCAAGATCGAGTTCTCCCCGAGGAAGATGCAGAGGCAGAGAGGATCGCTCGCCAGGCCAAGTCTTACTGCCTCCATGACGGAGACCTGTACCGTAAGCGCCCCAATGGGTTGCGTTGAAGGCCGCCAGCTCATCAACGACATCCACAGCGGAGAGTGCGGCCACCATTCATCCTCACGCACCCTGGCAGGCAAGGTCTTCCGAAGTGTCTTCTACTGGCCTTCTATGCTTTAAGATGCGGCCGCAATCGTCCAATCCTGCGACGCCTGCCAATTCCACGCCAAGCAAATTCACCAGCCCGCGCAAGGACTCCAAACGATCCCGCTCTCCTGGCCGTTCGCGGTCTGGGGGCTGGACCTGCTGGGACCCTTCCCGCGAGCGCTCGGGGGCTACCGCTACCTCTACGTCGCCATCGACAAGTTCACCAAGTGGCCTGAGGTGGAACCCGTGCGCACCATCCCGGCGAAATCAGCGGTGAAATTCATCAGGAGCTTGGTCTGCCGCTTTGGCGTGCCCAACCGCATCATCACTGACAACGGCTCGCAATTCATCAGCGGCGCCTTCAAGTCCTACTGCGGCAGCCTCGGCACCCAAATCTGCTACGCCTCGGTGGCTCACCCACGCAGCAACGGGCAGGCTGAGCGAGCCAGCGCCGAGGTGCTCAAGGGCCTCAAGACGAGAAGCTTCAACCGCCTCAAGGCCAGCGGCAAGCACTGGATCGATGAGCTCCCCTCGGTGCTCTGGTCCATCCGCACCACGCCAACAAAGCCCACTGGTGAAACGCCGTTCTCCCTCGTCTATGGCGCTGAAGCAGTCCTCCCCAGCGAGATCACCCACGGATCTCCCCGAGTCTTGGCCTTCAAGGAGGCTGAGCTGGATGTACTCCGCAACGACGACCTGCTGCTGCTTGAAGGGCTCCGCCGCAATGCGGCCCTAAGAGCGGCAAGGTACCAGCAAGATCTCCGTCGCTACCACAGCCGCCACATTCGCCCGCGCACTCTCGAAGCAGCAGACCTTGTCCTGAGGAGAATCCTCTCCAGGGCAGGCCTCCACAAGATCTCGCCAATGTGGGAAGGGCCCTACAGAGTCGTGCACATCGCCAGGCCTGGCTCAGCGCGGCTCGAGACGGAGGATGGCATTCCTGTCGCCAACCCCTGGAACATCCAGCACCTGCGCAAGTTCTACCCCTGATCGTCCTCGACGAGCAACTTTTTGAGCAACTTTTTGCCTCAAGGGAGAGCTACGCGCCATCATCCTCCACGAGGAAAAACTTCGGGCTCCCCTCTCTACTATACGTTGCCGCGGGCCATTCGAGAAGACTCCCAAGCCACCAAGCCTCGGCAAGGTGACTTCTTCAAAGCACCATGCCTTGGCGAGGTGGATCCCCATGCCCAGACATGGTGGACCGCAGGCTCTACAAGCCACCCCCGCCTAGGGGCCCCTCTGAGCTCTCTCTACATGCGTCTGCCTCGGGCACGCCCCCTCGAGAGTCTCAGCCACATCATGTGGACCCCATGCCCAGAGCATGGCGGATTTTGTAATTCTGGCCACGCCAGTGTAATGAACCTTTGTTTAGGTCACTTTGAACCTTTGCGCTTTGCGCCAGCATATGATCTTGCTTCGGTAAGCAGTTATATTATTTGCATCTTATCCTTGCTCGTATGATCCCTCCTGTGCATCTCGCGAGCAGGGGCTAGCATGGTGCCTGTGCCTCGGGAGCATCCCAGCAGCACCTCAAACCCAAGGGATCCGTGCTCTGAACTCGCGGGTCAGCTCTCATGTATGTCAACTCCCAAGGAGCTCTGAACTCATGGGTCAGCTCCCGTGCACGTCAACTCACCAAGGATCACCAAAAGCCTTGGTGCCTGTTCGCCTCGCGAGACACCCATGAAGGAACCTACGAGCGCGCATGAGTTATCTAGATATGTATTGCTTGTGGGTATGCCTATCTGTCCAAACGTAGGAAAGCAGGTTCAAAACAAGCCTCAGGCAACCTCGAGAGGAAAACGCCTCGTCAGGGAACCAGCACCCTCTCCAAGGCGAAAAACACCTCGCGAAGCTAAGTCCAAACACTTGGTTAAAATTTCCTTTCGCTGGTTTTTGTCCCTCAAACCTCTTTTCTCTCTCCTATGCCTCATGGGCTGCTTGTGCGTTAAAGGGGAGCCCCAGGCATCGCGCCTCGCGGGATCTTACTTCTTGAGGCCTCACGCACCCCCCGGCCTTGTGGAGCCCTGACTCTCACATACCGAAGCGGCGGTGGTGTAGCGCTAAGAGAGGGTCCTAAGACGTAGAGCGAAAAAGACATGAAAGGGAAGACAAAAGCCTCTCGAGGGATATCCACCAAGCACGTTCAAACAAGGCTTAAAACAAGTCTTTACAAAGCTATCACAAACAAAATGTAAGGTAATTTGTGCCCCTGCACGTCCAGATGCAGGAGGGAGCTCAGGCTGTCGCGCCTCCTGCGGGGCCCACTCCGTCCACGGCAACCTCCACCTCCTCCTCCGGGGCGTCCTCCTCGTCGTCGCCTTCGTCCTCGTCGACCTCGACTTGGTCGAATTTCTTGGCGTACGCCTCGGCGGCCTTCCGCGCCCTGTCGATGATGTCGACCGGCGCCATCACGGCCTCGAGGTCAAGCGAGGGCTGGCACCTCGCGAGGTTGCTGAAGATGCGGCTGGTAGCGATGACGAGGAGGTCGCGGCTCTCCTCCACGACGCGCTCGTCGAAGCCCTTCGCGGTCTCCTCAAGCTTTCCGAGGAATTGCTCGAAGAAGAACGTGTACGCGGCCTCGTCGTCGCTCCCCCCTGCGGCAAAGTCGGGGACCTCAATCCTCAGGTCGTCCCCGACGGCGCGCACACGCTGTACCAGGCTTTGGAGCATGAGCTGGCATTGGCGCGTCATGGTCCGGCCATGCTCCGCGTTGCTCCGTGCCTCCTCCACAAGGTTCACGACCGGCCCCACCTGCTGCTGGAGGTCGTTCAGGTCCTTCTCCAGGGCGGCGACCATGCCTTCCGTGCGGGCTTTGGCCTCCCTGGCGCCCTGAAGGCGAGAGGCCATCTGCTTCTCCTCCTTCTCGAGCACCTTGATGCGGTCCTGGAGCTCCTTGCGTTTCGATTTGAAGCGCTCCTCCTGCTTCGTCGCCTTCGCGTCATAATCCTTGGAGAGATTTTGCCGGATGAGCTTGACTTTGCTTTCGGCCTCCTCCTGCAATTTCTTCTCCTTCTCCTTGAAGCTGGCGTTGGCCTTCTCGAAGCGCTCCGCGTAGGTGGCCTCGTCCTGGGCCACCTTACCCTCGCGAGCCTTCAGCGTCTCCTCGCGGGTGGCATGGTCCTTCTCGAGTTGTTCGGCCTGCTCCTCGTGCCGGCGCAGTTCCTCCTCAGGGGAGGAGAGTTCTCCCTCGCGCTGCGCCAGCCCTGCTTCGTGCTTCTTCAGCTGCTCCCCACGTGCGTCCAGCTTCTCGCGGAGCTCCTTCAGGCTGTTCTCCACGACCTTGGAGTTCTCGATTAACTGTTGCTCTTGGGCCGCCACCTCTTGTCGCTTGGAGGCGGTTTCCGCCTCAAGCGCCTCCCGTGCGGCGTCCAGCTGCTCCATGGTCTCCGCCGCCTCCCACTTCACGCTGTCGCGGGTCTCCTTGGCGAAATGCATCGCCTCCTCTCACGCCGCCCGGGACGCCGCATCCTGCCGGCGGCAACTCTCCACGCTCTCGCGGAGGAGGGCCCAGCCCTCGTCGAGCCTCGGCCGCTCCTCCGCCTTGGCGAGCTCTTCCTCAGCATATTGCATCTCCAGCATGTCAAGCGTTTGCCACGCCTGGCTGAAGACGGAGTTGCGGCGCGCCGAGTGGCGTCGCGGCTCCCGCAACGCCAAGGCCCCCGCGTCGCCGCGGGGTGCGGAGACCTCGACGCTTGTCGAAGCACCCAGAGCACCTTGCCTTGGGCTCATGGCCGCTCCTGACGTGGCCTGGAGGCTTGTGTGGAGGCCTCCATCGCCGCCCGCGCTAGGAGCCCTCTGGGGACTCGCGTGGGCGCCAACATCGACACCCGCGTCTGGAGCCCGCTAGGGGCTGGGCGTCCTCTCGCCCCTAGCTCCAGTATCTATGGGCTCCGGAGGCGCCTCCTCCTCCAGCCCTTCGGGGGTGCCGCCCGCCCCCTCCGTGGTGGTCGCGCCCACCGCGGGCGCGTCTGTCCTCTGCGTGGGAGCCTCCTCCTCCGGGGGTGGCTCCATGAGGATCTCCTCGATCTCCTCCTCCTCCTCGTCCGGCCTCGCGGAGGCTCGGGCTGTGTCAGCCGCCGTCTCCTCCTCCGTCGCCCTCTGCAGGACGGGTGAGAGAGTGGTCCGGACGGGCGGCGGCACCACCTCAACGACGTCGTCGTCCTCCTCCTCGCGGCGTTCGCCCGCGGGAGGAGCGGCCGCGCACTGCGGCTCATCCGCCACCGGTGGCACTGCGGTGGCATCAGCGGCCTCCCCAAGCTTGCAGAGCCGCCGCTTCTTCGGCGCCGCAGGGTTCCTGAAGACAAACAAGCAGAAGATCCGTCAGGAGGGTTTCGGAAGCAAAATGCTAAAGGGAGGAGTCGAGACTTACTCGTCGGCTATCCTCCACACCCTTTTCTTCACCTTCGAGGGCTGAGGGCTTGAGGCCCTCCTACATCCTCTCGGGAGGCGCCCCTCCCTGCCGAGGCGTTCCTGTCGTGGAGGGCCTTGGTGCGGGGCTCGCGGCGTCCTCCCCCGTTGCCGCTCCCCTCCTCCTCCTCCTCTACGATGCGTCGGGAGCGGGCCACGCGGAAGGCGTCCTCGTCGGCGCTAGAGGAGATCTCCTGGAGGTCCTCTTCAGGCGGCGCGCCCCTCGGGGAGCTGACGGAGCCTCCCGAGGGGTTTGCGCTTCTCGAGGCCCCATCCTCGCCAGAGGGGTTGTCACCTCTCGGGGCCTCGTCCTCGCCAGAGTCTTCGTCCTCCTCCGACTCCGGTGATTCGCCCACCTGCTCCAGTTCTGCATCCCACGGGTTGCCGCGGGGCCCGCGGAGTCCTACAGGCCTGATGCCCCATTCGTCGAATCTGGGCAGGAGTTGACGGGCTTCGCGCACGTTCTCCTCCATGTAGGCGAACAGCGGCCAGGCGTCGTCGTTGGCTGGGGACGGAATGGACGTCGTGGCGAAGAGGACTCTCATGACCTGATCCTGCTCGTCCGAGTCGAGGTCATCTGCGCACAGGCGCATCCCGTCTTTTGGGCCTGCGTACGTCCACATCGGCTCCGAGTGCCACTGGAGGGGCGCAATGCGGCGTTTGACGAAATCCTTCGCCACCATCTGGCCGGTGAGCCCGGCCTCGCGGAGCACCCGAATGCGCTCGTACACCGCCTCCAGCTTGGGGCCCTCGAAGTTGCCGCTCGCCCAGCGCGCCCACTTCTCTGGGGGTGCCACGGGCGCCTCCAGGAGGCGATTCGACGACCTGGTGTTGACGAAGAACCACTTCTGGCGGAAGTCATCCACCTTCTTCGTTATCTTGGTGACGGCGTTCTCGCCGACCCATGCGATGGGGATGTAATCTTCGCTCCTGGCGTCGGCGATGCGGAAGGAGACGCATCCGACCACCTCGTTCGACGCCGTGTTCCGGAGGGCGTAGAAGCTGCGGAAGAGATCCACCGAGGGGTGGATGCCAACGTACGCCTCGCAGAGGTAGGCGAAGATGGCGAGGATGAGAATGGAGTTTGGGTGGAGATGAAGGAGTTGAATCTGGTACGCCTCAAGGATCCCCAGGAGGAAGCTGGAGAAGGGAGGAACAAGGCCGGCGTAGAGGGCTTGAAGGAAGATGGGGTAGTACCCCGCGCCGATCTTCCTGCTGCCGGCCGCCTCCATTTTCGTGGCGCCGAGCTCGTGGGTGCTGGCGGCCACCAGGTGGCGCACCTTCTCAAGCGCCGCCGCACGGACGCGGGTTCTCGGCAGCGCCCCCTGGGGTGCAGCACCCTGCGCCGCCGCCACCGACGTGCTGGTCTGCATCGCGGCCTTGCCCTTCTGGCCGGCGGTTGGCTTCTTGGGCGCCATGGTCGCAGGAAAGGAGAGAGCTTGGAGGCGGAGTGCTCTGGGAAGAAGAAGATGTTTGGGAGAAGTGTGCGGCGGCGTAACGGGAGAAGTGACAGGCGCCATCATCGCACGCCTGCCTTTATCGGCCAGTTACCGAGGGCGTGGCGGGCCCCACCAGGTCGCCCGTTGGAACCGAGGAGATCGTGGCCTCGGGCGCAACCGCTGCGCCCCACGTGTCGCGGCCCAGGCAGGCTCTGTTGGGCCCTCGACGCTTCGCCTCCATCTTCGACTTCGGCGTGCCCATCGTGGGCCCGGGGGCTACTATCGGCACAGTGGAAACCAGGGTACCACGGGCCGGCCTGCCAGGGCCCGCAACATTCTTCAGAAGATTTCGCTAAGGACCAGGCTCTCCAAGCCTGGCGAGCCTCGCCAAGGGAAAACCCTCGGCGAGGGACCTCTCCTCGAGAGGGCACCAAGCCAAAGGCTCGGCGAGGCCTCCAGCCTCGCGGGGTTTCCTTCTTCGGGAAGCCAGCTCTGTCTCCTCGACAGAGCGCACATGGGCTCTGCACTCCCCGCAGAGTCACGGGCGCGCCAAAGCGCGATGACGCCAGCGCTGTCGTTGCCGTTCTCGTGTATAAAGCAGTCAACAAAGCAGCGCCAAGCAAAGGAGGTCCAAGACTTGCCACTTTGGTGATAAGGAGACCGTCTGATGCTGCTGACGAGGGCGACGTCACCGTGGGGCACCTCCAGAGCTCCTGCAACGCCGGCCCACCGTCCTGGCTGGACGGTGGCCTTTTCCAGCTTTGGTGACGCCACTCCTGCCATGGACCACGTCCATGGACTCCACCTTTACCGTGCACCCTGCCTCCTCCTTCGTCGCTATGTGGTAGCCCTTCCCGCCAAGATGTTTGGGGGAAGAGGCCCAGGACGCCTATAAAAGGAGGGGGAGCCCGTTCGGGCAAAGGGTCTGGTCGGGATCTGCAATCTGAGTTCTAGGGTTTTAGCCATTGTTAGCCACCTCGAGCTCGACAAGCTCCTCTTGTACTGAAAACCTCTCCAAGCAGAGCAATACACCAAAAGCAGGACGTAGTTTTTTACCTCTCCAAGAGGGCCCTGAACCTGGGTAATACCGTGCGTTCTTCTCTGCAGTGTTCTCCTCCGGCGAGCCCGACGAGCACCGTCGCTGTGGCACGTTGAGGGTTGTTTGATTTTGTGTTCAGCCCCTTGCCGTTACCTTAGCTGTTCCTGGGGACAGTTCCTCGACAACCTGGGCCAATAATCTAAGCCATGCATCATTCATGGTGGAAATTTACTTACATGCTATTTTGAACTTTCTGTGATACACCCTACAATAAAAAGCTATATCAAGTGGTAAATAAAAAGGGTGTTGATGTTGTTCATTATGTTTGTTTGTCTTGTTGTTTTGATGTGGGCTTGATCCATATCATGGGACAAGAGGTACCCCAGTTGAGGCTCTTGATAATACCATTATTACTTACAATGATAGATAACTTAAACTTGCTTTGTTTCCCAAGATGAGTAATCATGGTGTAGGTACTTGTATTCAAGGGGCATGAGACATCTAACCTTTACTTTATCAAGGCCACTACTCATATTTGCTTTCACATTTAACTTTAATCATTCAAGATGCTATGATAGGGGAACGAGAGCCTGCCACCAAGTATTACCATTGCAATCAATAACTCAAGTAGAATAGTTTGGAGGATAGATGAAACTTATGCATGTTTTACCTCTACTCATTTATATATCTTTTCCAAAGTGTCCACCTTTTACATTCAGATTTTCATCTTCACTCTATGACCAATGTAGGATGTTCTTACTTATCATATTGCATACTTTTGGTCCATATTACTATCTTTTATGTTACACTTTGTGAACTATCATTGAACATCTTTGCATTGAATACTTGATATCACTTTATAAACTGTTTGCATATTGCTACTTCTTTGAATAATGAATCATTTGACTTTATGTAGCAGTAGCAATCATCTTTTTATATCCATGTTGTTATTATATTGCAAAGTTCATGTTAGTTTTATCACTTCCATACTCGAGGACGAGCATGAGTTAAGCTTGGGGATGTGATGCATGTAAAATACATACATGAACTTTGCACTATAATACTTGTATTCCATTCATATTTGCATCATATAAGGGGTATATTACTGTTATTTAATGTTTTTTGCTAATTAATAATGATTTCCCCTATTTATGGAATTAATCCTACGCAGGCAGAAAAACCCTATTTCTTTCCTTATTTATTTCAGGGCCTTAACGACCTCATAATGAGCTGCAAATTTACGGGGATCATTTTTTTGGAAGGAGGAAGACCTTGGAGCGAAGGAAGCAAGCAAACGGAGGCCGGAGGGCCAAAAGAGGGTGCCCCACGCGGCCCCTGTACCTGGAGAGCGTTCTTCGAAAGGAGAGCCGCCGCATGAGAGAAACAAGAAGCAGAGACCAGGAGGCTGCAGATTGGAGGGGGAAAACTCCGGCGGAGCGCTGCCGGAGAGGTCC
Organism: Puccinellia tenuiflora; assembly: GCA_012064385.1. Lineage (NCBI taxonomy): Eukaryota > Viridiplantae > Streptophyta > Magnoliopsida > Poales > Poaceae > Puccinellia > Puccinellia tenuiflora. The sequence goes on from QRDG01001200.1 coordinate 197,004, forward strand.
CCTTCTTCTCCATCGACATCTCCACCATCTCCATGATAAAGAGGGAGTAGTCCACCTCTGGACTATGGGTTTGTGGAAGTAGCAAATGTATCTCTCTCTCTCTTGAGCTTCTCTAATTAGCACCGTATGAGCTGCTGAACATGATTACGGTCATTGTTGTATTACCTTTCTGGTGAATCTTTTTATGAGTTAATATATGCTGAGATTGCAATGTTTATTTCAGTTATGAAAGTAGATGCATATTATGTACCCTGTTCTTGTATCCTTGTTTTGATCAAGCATGTTTATGAGAGCATTTGAGGGGGAACGTGTGCATTAGTTGGAGTAACGGGGGTGGTGATGTGATAAGATGACAACTTAATATCGCGAACCATTGGGTGTTTACCTTACTTTGTTGCCTCACTAGGGATAAACCAAAATACCATGTTGCAAGGTATGATGAGTGACAAGCCTCTACCTATGACTAGATCCAGCATGTTCTTATTTTCACTTCATGTCATTAATCTTAAGGCTATACTCTGAGTCATCTTAATTACTGAGGTGTTATGATTTAGTTCGCATCTTGGTGGAGTATAAGTGATACTAATAATAAAAATGTCTCTATGTTAGGACGTGATGCCCATATAATTAGTAACATGTCATTAAACTTGTTTGCAATCTCATATGTTAATCCTATGTCTACTTATTTGCCACACTATATTAAAGAGAGAGCGCATGTGTGAAACCATGAACCCCGGTCCATTTTTAATCATAAGAAACAACTTTCCAACCACTTTTAAGCATTATCTACTTTCAGCCATTTTAAAATCAGAAAATGCAAAAACACTTTACCTTTTGCATTCACCATCGAAAACCCAAAAATACATCTCATATCATTACCATTATCATTACTATCATCCTTGCATTATTACTTACCACCATTGCATATTTATTTACTATTTTGCATTCATTATTATCTTAATATCATTCTCACACCTTGTGCTTGACAACCACTTGGTGAGGTTGAGGGCACAAAGCAATCTACTTTGTTTGCAGGAAATCTAGAGAAGGACAAGGAGATAAAATCCCCACTACTGATTCCCCGAGAGTTCGATATTAAACCCTCGAGTCACCCTCGTGGGAAAAAACTTCCACTTCTACATACTCTGCACTTGGAGGCTCAACCTATCCCATATATTATCTTCTTTTCAGGGTATCAAGAGTGCTTGTTGGCGTAGTTGAGGGAGAAGAACACTCTCATCAATTCCACCTTCAGCAAGTGTTTTTCTGGCGCCGTTGCCGGGGAACGCACTAAGGATACATAAGAAGACTCTCCCCCATCAACTCCGCCATCAATAACGAAAGGTCCTTCCCATGAAGCACTAAGTCGCCTTCTCAAAAAGATTGATTCCGCACTCTACGGCATTGGTAGCGACGTAGATCTTGCTGATAGATGGTGGATCATTGGAGAGCCAACTCTCTTTCTTCTTCGAGGGTATCTAAGCCATCTTGACGTGCTTTTTCTGCATCTTCTTCGATGTAGTCTTCGACTCGAGGCGAATCATGGATCATGTCGGTTGGCAGTACTGCTTCCACTACTAGGAAACAGGCTAGCAGTGGCGCACCTTTTCACAATTCTGTGGCGCATCCCTGGAAATAGTGGATGCGCCACTAAATCCTCGCCACTAAAATATATTTCTGTGGCGCACGCCGGTGGTGCGCCACAGAAATGCCAAATTCTGTGGCGCATCCCAGCACCGTGCGCCACAGAAATATTTTAGTGGCGCATCCCAACCTTGGTGCGCCACAGAATTTTTTTTGAATTTCAAAAAAAAGGGCGGCCAGATCTAGATCCAGACGCCGGAATTTCGCCGGAATTTCGTCGGAGCTCGTCGGAGACCGTGTTGCCGTGGGTGGAGGAAGGGGTCATCGGAGGTCATCGGAGGTCGCCGGATGAGGTCGCCGGAGTGGAGGAGGAGGTCGCCGGAGTGGAGGCCGAGGTCACCGGAGTGGAGGAGGAGGTTGCCGGTGGTGGAGGAGGTCGCCGGAGGTGGAGGAGGAGGTCACCGAAGGTGGAGGTCGTCGGGGTTGAGGTCGTCGGGGTTGTGGAGGTGGTCGCCGGGGTGGTGAGGAGGTCGCCGGAGTTGTGGAGCTCGCCGGAGTTGTGGAGGAGGTCGCCGGAGGTGGAGGTGGAGGTGGAGGAGGAGTAGAGAAGATGTGGAGTAGAGGAGAAGAGATGGAGGAGGGAGGAGAAGGGGAGAGAAGTGTAGAGGAGAAGGGAAGAGGAGAAGGGAAGAGGAGAAAAGAAAGAGGAGAAGTGGAGAGAGAAGTGGAGGGAGAACTGGAGGAGATGAGGAGAAAAGGGGAAAAGAGAGGGAGGGAGATGAGGGGCGCCGGCGGGATTCAAATTTTGAATCTCACAATTCTGTGGCGCATGGGCTAGACATGCGCCACATAATTTTTTTTTCCTTTTTTTGAATTTTTTTGATTTTGCTGGGAAAATTCTTCTGTTGGCCATAACTTTTTTTTCGTTTGGAATTTTGAGAATCTAAAAAAAGGCTAACCGGGTAAACCCGGGTCGAAATTTTCTCTAGTTTTTTTAAGGTATTATACGCATTTTTTCGACGTCGTATGCAAAAGTTATGGCCAATTTAATATTTCTTCACCTATTATTGCAAAAAAGGTCAAAATGTGTATTTCAAATTTTTCCTACAAACTAGACCCTAAACCTTCCATATATCTAAAAGGATTTTATTTTTTGAATTTTTTATCATTTTCTTTAACTCCGTGCAAAACTAAAAAGGCGATCCACGGGGGGGGGGGGGGGGTGGGATCTGAAATCCGGGCACAATTCTGTGGCGCATGGGGCCACATGCGCCACAGAAAGTAACAATTTTGTGGCGCATGTGGCCCCATGCGCCACAGAAAGGGCACCCACCCAATCATTGGTGCCGGGGCCACCATATTTCTGTGGCGCATGCGTCTAGATGTGCCGCAGAAATATGTCTTTCTGTGGCGCATGTGGCCCCATGCGCCACAGAAAGACATATTTCTGTGGCGCATCTAGACGCATGCGCCACAGAAAGACATATTTCTGTGGCGCATGCCAAGTGGTGCGCCACAAAAAAACAATTTAGTGGCGCATGGAATAATGGTGCGCCACAAATAGGATTCCACCTATAGCTAGTTTCCTAGTAGTGTTCTGCTCCATAAACAAGGAAGAAAGGGGTGAAGCCGGTCGCTCTATTTGTGGTAGTACGAATACTCCATAAGACGGCCGACAATTCATCAACCCAAGCGCCGCCTGCTCGATGCAAAGGAGTTTCAAGCCTCGGCTTAATACCTTGCAGAATAATGCCGTTAGTGCGCTCTACCTATTCATTAGATTGCGGATGTGCCACAGATGCCACGTCGAGCCGGATTTTTGACCAGCTGCAAAACTTGGATAGCTCACCGACGGCAAAGTTTGTGCCATTGTCAGTGATAATACTATGTGGTATGCCGAACCGGGTTGTTATCTCGACGATGAACTTTGTAGCTGTAGCTCCGTCGAGTTTCTTGATAGGCTTTGCCTCCACCCACTTTGTGAATTTGTCAACCGCCACCAGCAGATGAGTTAAGCCTCCTCTTGTGGTCTTGAAGGGTCCCACCATGTCGAGCCCCCAGACCGCGAACGGCCAGGTTATAGGGATCGTCCAGAGCTCCTGTGCCGGCAAATGAGCCTGCTTTGCGTAGCACTGACATCCTTCACAAGTCTTGACGATGTTGATAACATCCTCCTTAGCCGTTAGCCAGAAGAAACCGTGCCGAAATGCCTTGGCGACCAATGCCTTTGCCGCCACGTGATGCCCACACTCGCCGGAGTGGATTTCCTGTAGGATTTGCCGCCCTTCCTCTGGAGAGACGCATCGTTGAAAGATGCCGGATGTGCTTCGTTTGTAGAGCTGTCCGTTAATGATCATGTACGCCTTTGCTCGCTGTTCAATTTGGCGGCTCAACACTTCATCGTCCTTCGGCAGCTCTTTCTTCACCAGGAAGTTGATGTACGGCGTGGTCCAATCTGGGGTTACCAGGCATATATGGACTGATTATACCGACAAGGGATAGTCTTCGTCGCCGCCTTTAATGGACGGCTTATGCAGATGATGGAGAAATATGTCTGGAGGCACCTCCTTCTACCTGGAACCTATCCTGGCCAAAGCGTTAGCATCTTCATTGTCGTCTCGAGAGATATGCCGAACCTCCAAGCCGGCGAAACATCTGCCGAACTCGTCGACTGTTCGCCTACACTCTGCCATTGTGGGACTCTTCGTGTCCCAAGTTCCGTCGAGTTGCTGTACAACAAGATCCGAGTCGGCATAACGGAGGATGCATTTGACTTCCAACTCCTTAGCCATATGAAGACCATGGAGGAGAGCCTCATACTCTGCTACGTTGTTGGTAGCATTGAAGTGGATTCAGAGGACATAGCTGAATTTGTCACTTTTGGGCGACTTTAGCACTACTCCAGCCCCCGAGCCCTCTTTCATCTTTGAGCCATCAAAGTGCATTAACCAGTACTAAGAGTCCGGCAAAGGTGTGTTTTCCATCGCCTCTATCCATTCTGCGACGAAGTCGGCTAAGACTTGAGATTTGATAGCGGTTCTCGGCTTATACTGTATGTCAAAAGCTGCTAACTCGATGCCCCATTTGGCAACTCGGCCCGTTGCGTCGGCATTGTTGATGATATCCTTCAATGGAGCTTTACTTCACCGTTGGCGGTCGGTCAGGTCGGTTGTTTGCCGGCTTTTTGTCCTTCCACTTCCCGTTACTTGGGCCGCCTTTACCAAAGGCGGCAGCAACTTCCAGTGAAGGGCCGGCTTGGACTTCAACCTTTTTCTTCCCAGACTCACGTCAGCGGGATCACTACCACAGAAAGGGTTATAGGGAGGTTGGCACTCTGTGGCGCACCGTTCTGTGGCGCATCATTTGCCCATGCGCCACAGAAAGCCCAAATTTTGTGGCGCATGGCTTCTAATGTGCCACAAAAATGCACACTTCTGTGGCGCATTACAGATCATGGGCCACAGAATTTCGGTGGGTCCCACGAGCAATCATTGAGCCAAAGTCCATCTGGGTAAATTCCGTGGCACACCGTGTCTCGTGCGCCACAGAAACTCGACATTCTGTGACGCATGCTGTTGGATGTGCCACAGAAAGTGGACATTCTGTGGCGCACGCTGCACGGTGCGCCACAGAATGTCCACTTTCTGTGGCGCATCCAACACCATGCGCCACAGAATGTTGGCCACCAGATCTACAAAAAGGTGCGCACCACCCTTTCCCCATGCGGCCTTCTTCATCCTCCCATCTAGCTCGAGCTCCTCCTCTCTCCCATGCCATTTTGACCATCCTATTCTCCATTATTTGTTATTAGAACCTAATTTATTTGATATATAATTGGTGAGGGCTTGGGAGAGCCTCCATATATATTCTCCTCCTCTCTTTTTGTCCACTATTTTCTCTCCATCACCACACAGTATCTCTCATCGATCACGGTCACGTCTCGGCAACTGATCTAGATCTACTAGCTGGGTATTGGTGTATGGATGTTTGTTAAAGGCATGAGAAACTTGTCAGCGGGCGATTTGCACGTATATGGCATGGCGATCGATGTTTATGCATGAAACTTGTGTGTGTGGTTTGATTGAATCTTTGCATGTTGTTGTTTGCGCCGGCGTGGTGCATGGATGTTTGCCGAAATGTTGATTCATTTCCATTTCGGTAAAATTTTGCACCACCCATATGTCCTACTTTTAGGGGAAGTCATGCCAAATTTTTTCGTCGAACATTTCCGACTTTCCGACTTCCCGCATGAGAAGCTTGTATGTGTGTGTGCATGTTGCGGTTGATTAATTCTAATTAATAAAACATACTCTATATGTATACCGCGTAGGCGACCATGGTCATCAAGATGAGCTCCTGTTGAATCAAAAACTACAAGGAAGAAGCGAAGGGGGAAATGAGTCAGTGCAACGGGCGCCAGATACGATGTCCGTGTCGAAGTTGCAAACTTGTGAGATGGATCGACCCTGATTCCGGACAATTGGAGGAACACCTGCTCAGGCGCGGTTTCATGGAAGGCTTCAACCAAGCGCCGACAGAAAATGTTACGCCTGAAGACGAGGGCGGGCAAGATGATCGTGACGAAGGAGATGCCAATAGACATGGTCATGATGGTGGTGGAGAAGACGCTAACACGCCGCAGAGCTCGCTAATGTCGGCCTTAATGGAGTCTCATGTTCAAGAACTGCTCCTCAAGAACGCGAGCACCGTTAGAGAGAAAGCCAAGATGGCGCAAATGGAGATAGACGGGAAGACTCTGTTGTATCCTAGCTGCCGGCCACAGGATACGCGCTTGCAAGTAACGCTTGATGCTCTGAAGATGAAGTCGGGAAAAAAATGGACCGACGCGAGCTTCAACAAGAGCATGCAATTCTTCCACAAGCATCTTCCCGAGGGGAACACATTGCCAACTAATATCGAGGAGGCCAAGAAAGTCGTTTGCCCTCTTGACCTACCGCACGTTAAATACCACGCCTGCATCAATGATTGCGCAATTTATCGGGGCGAGTACGTGGACAAAACCACATGTCCGGTGTGCGGCCAAGGACGGTACAAGAGCCGTGGGAAGAAAGTTCCTCAAAAAGTGGTATGGTACTTTTACATCACTCCCCGTCTGCAGCGTTACTTCGTGGACCCTAAGGAACCAAAGCTCATGCAATGGCACGCGGAAAGGGAGAAGCCCGAAGAAGATCCGGAGAAGGGCAGGATCCTTACACACCCTTCAGACGCTAGCCAGTGGCAAGAGTTGGACGCCGTCACCAATTTCGGAGGCGACGCAAGGAACGTCAGGATCGGTATGAGCACCGATGGACTCAATCCGTTCGGCAACCAGAGTAGCACAGATAGCACCTGGCCCGTGTTTGTATGGCCTTACAACCTTCCCCGTGGTTGTGCACGAAGCAAAGGTATGTACACATGAGTATTCTCATTCAGGGGCCGAAACAAGCAGGTGTCCACATACATACGTATCTCGCACTGTTGGAAGAGGAGTTAGCCACGTTGTGGGCGACGCCAGCCCGTACGTGGGATGCCTACACTGGAGATTATTTCCCCATGAGAGTCGCGTTGCTCACGACGGTGCAGGACTATCCTGGTTGCTCATATGTATCGGCCCAGGTAGGCCACAAATTCTGCGCATGTGTCAGGTGCATGGATAAGGCCCCGCATCTCCAGCTACCAAGGAATCCCGGGTCTTCGAAAACCGTGTACCCAGGGGCTCGAAGGTGGCTTCGCATGGATCACCCGTGGAGGACACGCGGTGACCTGTTCAATGGTAAGGACGAGCCCGAAGGACCCCCGAGCCCGAGGAGCGGCACAGAAATCGACGAGCTATTGAAGAATTGGAAGGAGTGCCCTGCGCCGGGAAAGAAACGACCGAAGGTAGATCCGCTGCTAGGTGTATGGAAAGCGAGGGCTGTTTTCCACGACTTGCCCTACTGGAAGGTCCTCAAGACGCCACATAGCCTCGATATGATGCACATTACGAAGAATGTCACCGAGAGTCTGCTTGGCACTCTTTCCAACATGCCTAAAAAGACCAAGGATTGGATGAAAGCAAGATACAATCTGAAATGGCTTGGTGTCAGGAAAGATCTTCAGGCCCCCGATAGCGATAACGATGATGATGATCAGACGGAAGGGACTCAAGGTCGCCGCAAAAGGATAAAGAAGAACACTGTGGTGCTTCCCGCTACGTGCTTCACTATGAGTCCGGAGGAGCTCGAGCAATTCTACATGTGTCTCCTAGGAGTCAAATTTCCTCATGGTTACGCGGGGCAGATAATAAGATATCTGGACGGAACGAAGAAGAGGTTTAGCGGGATGAAGTCTCATGACTGTCACGTGCTGTTGACGCAGATACTTCCCGTTGCGATTCGAGGGATAAAGGACGAGCACGTCCGTGATACGCTGCTAGCCCTTTGCAATTTTTTCGACATCATCAACAGGAAGTCGATCGGCATGAAGCAGCTCGACAGGCTACAGGAAGAGATCGTGCTGATACTATGCGAGCTCGAGATTTACTTCCCGCCAGCATTCTTTGATATCTGCGTGCATCTCCTTCTCCATGTCGTTGATGACATCAGGCAGCTCGGGCCAACGTTCATGCACTACATGATGCCGTTCGAAAGAATGAACGGTGTCATGAAAGGATACGTCCGCAACAGGTCCCATCCAGACGCAAGCATGGCCAAGGGATTTCTAACCTACGAGTGCATCTCCTTCTGCCAGAATTATCTAAGCACCGAGAACCAGGATGTTGGTCTGCCCATGAGGAAACACTTCGCAGGCTCAATGGATATGGTCACCGAGAGGGCACCAGCTCAACCTTTGTCAGCATGCAGGGTCAAAAGGACGACTTCGACAGGGCTCACCGGGTCGCGCTACAACACTTACAATTGATCGAACCTTGGGTGGAACAGCACAAATGCTTACTCGAGCAACATTACATCAAACTGGGCCGGCCGAGAAAGAAGGGAGACGTAATCAGAGCGCACAACTCTAGCTTCACGTGTTGGTTCAAGCAAAAGCAACTGGAGCTAGCAAAGAACAAAGCACCATCTACGGAAGATGAAAGACTCATATTCTCCTTATCACGGGGTCCCTCGCACAACGTCAAGACCTATCAGGCGTACGACATCAACGGCTACAGATTCTACACCGAGGAAAAGGACAAGAAGTCGGAATATCAAAACTCAGGAGTAACTATGCTATCCTACGGCGATGACGAGGCTACTGTCAAGCAAAGATACTTCGGAAGGATTGAGGAGATATGGGACCTCAACTACTGTGGAGAGTCGGTGCCAATGTTCCGTGTGAGATGGGCCAAGGACGTCGTCAAAGAAGGCCGGTATTTCACCACCATGGTAATACCCGATGCCAAATCGAAGAACGCCTCCGCGAAAAATGAGCCATGGGTACTCGCTAGCCAAGTTGAGCAATGCTTCTTCATTACCGACCCATCAAAGCCTAGCCATGTTGTCGTGAGGAGGGGCAAGAGGAGCATCATCAGAATGGAAGGAGGCGCCACTGAACAAGACTTGGACAACGAGCCAAAGATCGAGGAGGAATTCGACAAGTTCTTCGACATGCCTACTACTAGTACACAAAGAAGGAAGACCTCCGTACCTACTAAAGGTTGTCCGTTCACGCGAAGAAATCTCAAGGTGACCGGCCTAAAGTTTTCAACCGCGAAGAAGGGAAAGAAGAGAAACTAGCTCGCGGAACCGAGACGAAGAAGCGATTTTTTTGGTGTATTTAATTTGTGTGTGTGTGAGACAATGGAAGCATTTATATGTATGATCATGAATATGTATGAGATCCATTTGGTGTGAGACAATATTTTTTTAAAGAATTGAATATATGACATTGTGCGTGAGATAATGCAAGACCATATATATGTATTCAATGAATTGAATATGTACCAAAGACATTGTGTGAATTTTTTAAACCAAATTTAAACAAAAATGTTTAAAAGGAAGAAAAAAAAAGTGAGCAGCCAGGATTCGAACCTGGCTTGCCCAGGTTAATTGAAGTGGTTGGAAACCACTGGGATGTGTTGTGTGTTTGTGTTAGGAAACAGCAGCACAGCTTGTTAAATTTGCACTAGACAATTCTGTGGCGCACCCACCCGTAGGTGCGCCACAGAATCCTGCATTTCTGTGGCGCACCCCTCCAACGGTGCGCCACAGAATCCTTCCTTTCTGTGGCGCACCCTTCCGACGGTGCGCCATAGAATTCTATCGCGCCCACTTACATGTGGGTCCGCCAACACGCCTCCCTCACTTCGCGAAAACGGCTAAGTCCCAAATTTTCGCACGCTCGAGACGACCACCACCGCATCCTCGCCGCCGGCAGCTCCCGCCAGCGCGCTCGACGACCACCACGTCCTCGCCGCCACTCCACCGTGCTCGACCCGCCCCGCCACTGACAGCCAGGAGCACCTCCACCGCCACGCCCGCACCGCCCCTGCCCGAACCGCACGCTCGGCCCCCGCGTGGCGCCGCCGACGAAGACCTCCCGCCCTCGCACCTCCCTTCCCTCCACACCGGTGACGACCTCTACACCGCGCTCGACAACCTCCCCTCCCCGAGGTGCTTCCCCTTTCCCCCTCCTCCCTCCCCTACCGAACTGCTGCACCCAAGGTGTTTGTAGAAATTCCCCTACCGAACTGCTGCACCCAAGTTGTTTTGCTGTTTGATTTCTGTTGTTGATTGCTAGTAGCCTTGCTGATAATTGCTTTTAGTGCTGGTTGCTGTTAGTTGAGATGAAAAAATTGAGATGAAAAAAATGTTAGTGCATGCAGTAGATGTTTAGGTTAGTGCTAGGTGCTTGATATATGTTGTTATATGGAAAAATGCAGTAGATGTTTTAGTGTTCTAGGTTCTAGGTGCTTGCAAAACATCTACTGCATTTTTAGTGTTCTAGTTGTTGAGCATGCTTGTGTGTGCTTGTCATTTAATTTATGTGAAGCATGTCTATGTGAAGCATGCATGTCTCTGTTGAGCATGTGCTTGTCATTTAATTTGGCTAGGTACTGCGTGCTGCTGTGTGTGCTAGAAATGTTGGAGCTTGTGTGTGCTAGATGTTAATCTTGTTGTATAGGTTTAGTCTCATGTGTATAGTTGCTTGCTGTTAGTGCTAGGTTAGTGCATAGTTGCTAGTGCTAGGTTAGTGCATAGTTGCTTGCTGTTAGTGCTAGGTTAGTGCTAGTGCTATTGGTACTTTTTTTTGTTGCTCGCTACTGCCACTATGTTTCTTGCTTGCTCTAGTTGCTTGCTGCATAGTTGCTAATGCTCTAGTTGCTTGCTCTAGTTGCTTGCTCTAGTTGCTTGATGCATAGTTGCTAATGCTTTCTTGTAAAAAAATTGCTACTGCCACTATGTTAATTGCTATGGTGTACTACTGCCACTATGTTAATTGCTAAATCATGGTTTTGTTAATTTATTGCAGCGCCACGAGGAGCACCTCCACCACGCCGATCTCGGACCCGGGCCTCCCTTCCCTACCCGAGGTAGTTCCTCTCTCCCTCGATGTGGATGTGGATGTGGATGTGGATGTGGTGATGTATGTGCACGAGGATATGTGTCCACGACNCCCTCCCTCCCCTACCGAACTGCTGCACCCAAGGTGTTTGTAGAAATGTTTGTAGATGTTTAGGTTAGTGCTAGGTGCTTGATATATGTTGTTATATGGAAAAATGCAGTAGATGTTTTAGTGTTCTAGGTTCTAGGTGCTTGCAAAACATCTACTGCATTTTTAGTGTTCTAGTTGTTGAGCATGCTGTGTGTGCTTGTCATTTAATTTATGTGAAGCATGTCTATGTGAAGCATGTCTCTGTTGAGCATGTGCTTGTCATTTAATTTGGCTAGGTACTGCGTGCTGCTGTGTGTGCTTGTGTGTGCTAGAAATGTTGGAGCTTGTGTGTGCTAGATGTTAATCTTGTTGTATAGGTTTAGTCTCATGTGTATAGTTGCTTGCTGTTAGTGCTAGGTTAGTGCATAGTTGCTAGTGCTAGGTTAGTGCATAGTTGCTTGCTGTTAGTGCTAGGTTAGTGCTAGTGCTAGGTTAGTGCTAGTGCTATTGGTACTTTTTTTGTTGCTTGCTACTGCCACTATGCTGCTTGCTTGCTCTAGTTGCTTGCTACATAGTTTCTAATGCTCTAGTTGCTTGCTCTAGTGCTTGATGCATAGTTGCTAATTGCTTTTCTTGTAAAAGAATTGCTACTGCCACTATGTTAATTGCTATGGTGTACTAGTGCCACTATGTTAATGCTAAATCATGGTTTGTTAATTTATTGCAGCGCCACGAGGAGCACCTCCACCACGCCGATCTCGGACCCGAGCCTCCCTTCCCTACCCGAGGTAGTTCCTCTCTCCCTCGATGTGGATGTGGTGATGTATGTGCATGAGGATATGTGTCCACGACCATCGTGTCGTGGTTGTTGTGCTCCGACCATAGTGTCGTGGAGATGCCGGTCGGAGATGCCGTGCACAAATGTGGATATTATTGTGAAATGTTTTGCAGGTACCCCCGTGAGGCCCTTGAGATTGCCGAAACGTCGATTAACTTCCTTTCCGGCAAATTCGGGTACTCCATATGTCCCTTTTTTAGCAAAGGTCATGCCGAAATTTTCGTGAATTTTGGCATGACTTTGCTAAAAAAGGGACATATGGGGTATTGCGACTAATGCATGGGCCGGGGTATCTTAGTACTAAATGAAGTGATGTTTTTCTTATATTTGTTGTACTAACTTTTGCCTCTTTTTAATGTATTGCAAACATGTCGGCCGACACGCCCGGCCCTTCTAAGCACATGAGCATCGAAGAACAAGCACGAGAAAAGAACATGTCGTTCTGGGAAGTGAACCCGAGATGGAGGATGTGGAGGCCGCCGAACAGGCTCGTGACGGCGATGGTGACTTCCAGTTAGAGATGGATATGGAGGATGCGGAGGACACCGACGGAGATGGGGACGAAACCACCACCACCGAGGGCGGCGACCACACGGATGTCGGGGGTGACGACCACACGGATGGCGGTGGTGGTGGTAATCCGCCCGCTAAGAAGCTTAAGAAGTAGAGTAAGGACCGGACACCGCAAGCGGTCGGCACCGTCACCGACACGTTCACTAAGGTCTCTTAAGTGGCCAACCTAGGAGCCTAGGAACATCGCAAAGGGTACGACATGCAACTAGGGTGCATCCTCCGGAAACCGTGTCGATCAACACGTATGACCTAAAGAGAGCGGAGAATGAGGCTTTGCGCACACAACTCCTCAAGAAGCTTCACGAACGATACATTTTCCTGGATGATGGAAACAAAAAGGTGGATAACTTCACCATCACGAAGATGAACACCGCCTTGACTAGCTGGAGAGGCCGGGTGAAGGGAAGATTGAAAGGGTCTTAGCTGGGAAGAGATCATTGCCAAGAGCCGTACATCGACATAGAAGAGTTCGAGGCATTGAAGTTGTCCTTGGCATCTCCGGAGGCTGAAAAATGGACCGAGTGGGGGAAGAAAATGCGGGCAATGAACTTACGTAACCACCATTTGGGAAGCGGCGGTTACGCAGGAAAAAAGCCCGTTTGGGACAAGGAGGATGCCGAGGTTGCGAGACTTGGGAAAGAGAACCCGTGGCATAAATCACGGACGAGCAAGTTAGGAACTTTGTTCGGTCCCGCTACTATCTGAAGCCGGGGACGGGGGAATTCGTTACCGACTATGAAGATGTGCTGGAGTTCGAGAAAACGCTGGTAAGGAACTTAATTATCACGGATATCTCAAAGTCCATTTGCGTTGATTTTTACATGGGTTCACGTTTATTTCCTTTGTCCGCAGGAGGCTGAGTTGAAGGCTGAGACTGAGGCCGGCCCGTCGTCCCAGGAGGCTCCGGCCGGCCCGTGGGACACGACCTTTCAACCGGGCGATGAATGTTTACAAGGGAGGGACAAGTCAAAGCCGCCGATGTCAGCTGGCCGTGTGACCGCTTTGGTATGGCGATGAAGTTCATCGAGTACTACAGCACGGACACCGACAGAAAAGGGAGAGGAGGAGGCTGGCTAAAGATAGAGCCGAGGTTCTCGAGCTAAGGAAGAAGCTGGAGACACTAGAGAAGAAAAGGTGGACTCCAGCATGGTGGACAAGCTAGTGGCCGAGAAGCTGGACGAGAAGCTCCGGAATTTGTTACCCCCTGGATTGATGGAGGGAATAGCTGCTTGGCAAGCGGGAGGTCAACAGGGGCCGATACACGTGCCCAGCTTCGCCGGCAGCACCTCCAGCAATAACGTGTCGCTGGTCCTATTGACCCCTCCGGTGCTCCCTGTCATGTCGCCGGTCATGGTGACCCCATCGGTGCCCCCCCGGCCGGAGAATAATGAAAATGCGCACGAGCGCCCGGACAATGATAGGCCGGCCGCCGGCACCGGCGCCCTTGTCTCGACATTAGCCGAGCTCGACGCCATCACCAAGGTAACTAATTAGTTAGTCCGCGACATCTTCTATGACTATATATGCCTTTGATGACTGCCATATCTCATGCATGCATGGTGCCCAACATGTGTTCTCCCAGGACATGCCTTGCATACTCCTGCATACGGTGGGGTCGGCGGTGAGTTGAAGGAAGTCGCAACGGCCAAGATCATACAACCTTTGACCCGCGATATGCACAACACCCGAATGAGCGAGCTCGTGATGAAAGTGAATGTGAGAGAGGTACTTCCTGAGTTCCGTGACATCGACCCCCCCACGCAACCTCCGGGAGCCGAGAAACACAGGAAGCTTGGCAAATGCAGGAAGTGGATGATGGAATGGACGAAGACCCAGATTCGTCTTGGGGATGTTCTTCATGGGGTCAGGCGCACCGGCGGCACCACCTCGAGGCCCCGGCCCCGGTCGTTCGGCCCCCGTCGAGGCGGCCACAAAAAGCTGTTGCGGATGAACCGGCGCCACAAGCAGCCGTCGCCACCACCCAGAAGGAACCGCCAGTCGCCGCCACCACCGGCCGGAAGCTACCGCCGGTCGTCGCCACCACCGGCCGGAAGCTACCGCCGGTCGTCGCCACCACCAACTGCCACAAACAGTTGTTGGAACGTCTTCACCGCAACCATCCAAGGTTAGTTCTGACTTTCCGAATTCTCCGACTTTTCGACTTTCCCGACTAACGGATGTGCTATTGTTTATGTTTAGGACAAAGCCGTTGCACCTCAACTTGGTGGCAACGACGACAATGAGGAGGAGAATGATGTCGACGTCGATGAGTACATCAACACTGGCGCCTGCAGGGATGATATGTACATGCCTCTTGTGGATGAAGAACCCTTCCGCGACCACCGCGGTCAACCTGCTCGTCCCACTTCATGCACACAGCGCCTGGCCTTCACCGACACGCCTCCAGATGCCGGCGATCATCAAGCTCAACCGGGTAACATTTTCAGCCCTAACACACTGAAAGACACTGTTAAAGCGGGGTTCACTTCACCACCCCCACAATCCCCAGAGATGAAGGACAAGAAGAAGCACAGGAAGAGAAAAGGATCCTCCACCTCTGCGAGCCAGCCAGCTCCTAAGATCCGGGGTCTTGAAGACATGATTCCACCCCGTGCGGATGGCTTGACCCGAGTTCATGAAGCTGGTAAACCTATCTTGTCTGGGGACTTCCTCCGCCTTGCAGAAGGTCCCATGATTGCATTGCAGGAAAATATCTTGTATCTAGAGGAGATCCTTCTTAAAGAGAAGAACCCCACTTACCCGGCGTTCGCGGTCAAGGTGCCAGAAGAGCTGGTGGACTTCGTCCAGGAAGACCCCGCGGATGTGTTCTTCATAGCGTACGAGGACATCTTCAACCTGTTTCACACTAAACGGCTGGACTATAACATGGGCCGCTTATATGCACTTTCTGAGGCAATGAAGATCAGGAGAGATGATACTCCGTATGTCGCGGTAGTGGATCCCTACTACATGCGCGACAGCCATCTGGTGGAAGGATCAAAGACACGGGAAACGGCCACGGAGTACCTCGTAAGGGTCATGCTAGCCAACAAGAGGAAGAGCACCCTTCTTCTGCCTTTCTTTTTCGAGTAAGTACACATCCGCTCGCCACCGTCGTATCTTATGCCTTCTTGTACATTTCTTTCATCGCTAATCCTTTGTCCAACATTCCGTTTCAATTGTGTTGAGCAGGGACAAGTACTGCGCACTCATCGCCGTAGCCCCGAGGTGGTGCATTGCCACTTATTTGGACTCGGGGAATAAATCCACGCTGAGACGATACACCAGAATAAAGGGTGTTCTCGATGACACTCTCGAGGCCTATGCCCAAAAGGGAGGCCCCTTCCATAAGAAGGCAGAATTTTTCACGGATGAAAACACACACAAGTTCCAGCATGGGACCGGATTCCATTGCGTCAAGCAACTGGATGGCAGCGTGAAGGAGGCCTACTACGCCCTCCATCACCTTAAAGGGATTGTCCGGGATTGCGAGAAAACGAAGATTCCATCTGGTCTCACAGAATACACCAAAATGGCGGATGGTCTCACCGATGCTGATTATAGAACAGACTTCCATCGCATCCGGCTGCAGTTATCAACGATCATCCTCGAAGATGTCATTCACAAATCAGGGTCCTTCCACTACCCCAGATGTAGGGCCTTGCTAAGCATTACCAGTGTACTTTTTTTTTGTAGAAGTGCATGTGTAGGGTCATATATTACATATATGCTATGCTATGAAACCCAAATAGGATAGCCATATGATTTCCAACCATGACAATTGATTGTCTTGCCTCTCTACTTAGATGAATAAATTATACTCTATGTATATCACTAACCAATATATATCCCAATCCATCTTCAGGGTTGTCTCAGAGGTCTATCGAAGAACGACTAAAGGCGCAAAATGACACCAGGGAGTGGAGGACGAAAGAAGGCTATCAACCGTTCCCGGCGCCGCTCAAGAAGAGGACTTCATGATCATGCATGCTCCCGCGCGTTCTTGCTCACCATCATCGCCGATGTGTACTACATTTGATCATAGTTAGGCGGCGAACACTTCATGATTTGTAATGTGTACATTTGATCATGCATGACTAATTGTGTAAACATTCAGCACTTTTGTGACTATGTGTATATATGTATCTCGATCGGGCTAAGTAATATGTGTGATGACATATTGATTAATGTGTTTGTCTGTTTATATACCTGTCAAATATACCTATATGTCTGTATAAACCTGTATAAATCCTATATATACCTATATTTGTACAGCAAATGAAAAAATACATGTATTTCTGTTTCATATTTCTGTGGCGCACTCTTTTTTTTGTGGCGCACCACTTTCTGTGGCGCATTAGGGACAGTGCGCCACAGAATTCCTCTACATAGGGGTCCCGCCGAGCTATTTCTGTGGCGCACGACTCAGGGTGCACCACAGAAAGTTGCGCACGCCCGAGGTGCGCCATAGAAATAATTTTTGTGGCG
This sequence comes from Puccinellia tenuiflora, assembly GCA_012064385.1. Classification (NCBI taxonomy): domain Eukaryota; kingdom Viridiplantae; phylum Streptophyta; class Magnoliopsida; order Poales; family Poaceae; genus Puccinellia; species Puccinellia tenuiflora. The sequence continues at coordinate 214,060 of QRDG01001200.1, forward strand.
AGAATTCTGTGGCGCACCAGGCAAACCTGGGGCTGCGCCACATAATTCAAATTTGGTGCGCCACAGATAGCCCTTGGTAGTGTTGGCCAGTTGAGAACAGCTTGGATTTTTCTGGGGTCAGTAGCCACTCCATTTCCACCTAGTACATGGCCTAAATATTCTACCTGTGTCTTGGCAAAACTGCACTTGGACCTCTTTGCATATAACTGATTTGTCTTCAGTATTTCTAGGACTTGTTTCAGGTGGATGCAGTGTTCTTGCAATGTCTTGTTGTATATCAGGATACCGTCAAAGAACACCAGTGTGAATTTTCTCAGAGTAGGATCCAGGATTGAATTCATGAGTTGCTGGAAAGTAGCTATGGCATTAGTTAGGCCGAATGGCATGACAACATATTCATAGTGGCCTTGGTGAGTAGTAAATGTTGTTTTAGGTATGTCCTCCTCCTTCATACGGATTTGGTGATATCCACTTCTTAAATCTATCTTGGAGAAGAATTTGGCTCCGTGCAGTTTATCAAGTAGGTCCTCAATGATTGGTATAGGATACTTGTTCTTGATAGTTTGCATATTGAGTTTTCTGTAGTCAGTGCATTTCCTCCAGGAGTGATCTTTTTTCTTTACCACGATTGCCGGGGAAGATTATGGGCTGGTGCTATCCCTGATGACTCCTTTATTCAGTAAATCCTTGACGATGTCCTCCATCACTGTTTTCTGGTGATGGGGAAGTCTATAAGGCCTTTGATTTAGAGCTCCAGGGTTTATGGGGATGGAGTGGTCACAGGCTCTTTTAGGTGGTAGTGCAACAGGTTCAATGAAGACTGAGCTATATTCCGTGAGGATGTCTTGAATCTGTTTTGGTGGTGTGTCCTCTGTATGGCTTTCATCCATCACACGTTTGATAAGCAAGACAACTCCTCAAATGGATTGAAGAAGTACTTTGGAATTGAAGTTGCTCTCTTGCAGTTCTCTGGTGGGAGGAAAACTGTCATCTGTGAATGTTGCAGTTGTTTCCTGTGGGAGTGTTGCAGTTAGAGTCATCCTTTTGAAATCTATTGTCACTGGGCTATAGCTGTAAATCCAATCAGCTCCTAGTATAATGTCATAACTAGTGAGTTGCAGGATTTTGAAATCAGATGTAAAAGATATGCCCTGGATGGTGTATTCACACTCATTGCAAGCAAACTCCGTCCAAAGAATATCCCCATTTGCTACTGTGACCTTCATTTTAGTACTTGGTGTTGTAACACATTGTGCTGACTTAGCAAATGTAGGTGTCATATTTTAGTACTGCCAGTGTCTATTAATGCTATTGCCAATTTGTTGCCCACTAGTAATGTGAGAATAATTGCATGCTTGCCTGTTCTGTTATTTGGTTTATATGATGGCCAACGCAGGGACGAATCTGAGAAAAGTTGGCACTGGGGTCATCACTATAATCTCTCTATTACATTGGGTCATTCTATGTAAATTAACACTATCTAATACTAATTAGTGGAGGATTTTTGCATTTTTCATTGGGGTCAGCTGACCCCAATGGCCCTAAGGCAGCTCCGTCCCTGGGCCAATGTTAAATCATGAGAAGTACGATGAGTGTGTGATGTGAAATGGAGGTAAGAGTATCATATTAGAAGTGTAGGGCCCATGTCGTGTGTATATTTTGCTGAACTTGTTCGTGTTTATTTATGATGACCATCCTGAACTTGTCTGATATGTTTTTATCTACTATGTTGTCCGATTCATGTGATTATCTACGTTGCATATGTTAGAGGATGCAATGAGGAATATTTTACCCCACATGGGTGGCAGCGGCGTGATCTTCAGATTGGCCCTCTAGTTACATAGATATTCTACGAGCTCTCTATGATTCTTGTAATCTTCATTATTATTTATTTTTTCTGGATCGTTTGGTTGTGTGAATTCTTATTCTACAGAGGCCGGGGTAAACTACATTGTATCCATATGATGTTATGAGTAATAAAATGTTCTTTATCGGAAAAAATATGTGTAGACGGTCTATTGTGCATTGATGCTATGGTTTTGAGGGGGATGACTGCAGAAACGAATATTTGGAGGATGTCCAATCCCTGTCCGTGGACACGTCAGACGTGTCGGCGAATATATAGAGCGTCAAATTTTCCAATTCCGATTGGAGATGCTCTTAAGCTATGTAGTTGTCTTAACATTTTGGCCTTAGGCCTGGAACTATATTTGTAAGTTGGTATCTCAACAGTGGAACTATATTTGTAAGTTGGTATATCTCAACAATCTGTATTTGGTTACCTTGTCAACCTCTCGTAGCTTAATTATTAGGTTAGTACTACGAATTACATTTCTGAGGGGTACAAAATGTGAAAATCAGTTTGCTTGTTCCGGTTTGTATAGACTTGAATCAGGGCAATGGACTGTGTTGACCATGTGATTTGGCTAAGTGAGCCGGTACATGTACATGTGTGTTAGTGTGTGAGTAGTGGGAACATGCCTGAATTATTGTATGGCATGTGTGTGACTCGTACTATACTTGTGTATTTTTTTAAGCTATAGACAAAACAAATGATGAACAAAAAACAATATCAACTAAGAGGGAACACGAGATTTTAACGTGAAAACCATTCCAAGGAGGAAGAGAAAAAATCGCTGGCGTCAACCAACAAATTTTCACTATAATTGGGTGAGATTACAACACCGGGGATTTACAACATATGACTTATTCCAAACCGATGGCTAACAAGAGGTATATAAAGGGATAGTGACCTAGGTCGGTAACCTAAGTAGGCAACGATCTGAAGTCGGTAGCATGACTGATCTGCTTCGCCTTCGGCCCAGCCTCCTAACGAGGCCTCACTCGCTTCGTCACAACAAAACAACACTCTACCTTGGGACAAATTCCATCTTGTAGCATAAAATGAACATTCACCCTGAAACAACAAAGGAACACTTTCGGTGCCAACTAGCCACTTGGGCTAAATAGTGATACCAACTAAGCTTGAGCAAAGCTCAAACTTAGCAACATGAACTAGCTTTGTCATCATATCAGTAAGATTATCATGAGTACTCTTGCATACCTTTAAATTATCTTGAGCAACAATCTCTCGGATATAATAGTATTTGACATCAGCGTGCTTTGTTCTCTCATGGAATATCTAATTCTTAGTAAGGTATATGACACTTTGGCCGTCACATAATAGATTAATGCAAGAATTATGACCACAAAGCTCACATACAAACCTTTAAACCAAACTGACTCCTTACAAGCTTCTGCAATAGCCATGTATTCTGCTTAGTGGTCGATTGGGCAACTACTTCCAACTTACAACACAACCACCAACTGGAAAGACATAGATTGTAAGGGACCTCCTCTTGTCCAAATCGGTAGCAAAATCTGAATCCACATTGTCAACGAGTCCCTTCCCAGTCTTGCCAAACTTGAAACAAGCATCACCAGTGCCACATAGGTACATGAAAACCCACTGACCAACTTTGCAATGTTCTTTATCAGGATTATCCATGTATCTACTGATCAAACTCATAGCATATGATAAGTCTGGACGAGAACAGACCATGGCATACATTAAAGAACCAACAACACTAGAATATGGTAGTCTTGACATATACTCAATATTTTCATCTGAACTAGGACATTGAGAAGATAACAATTTAAAGTGTGGAGCAATCCGAATACTAACAGAGTTTGAACCATGCATATTAAAACGATGAAGACATTTTTAATGTAACTTTGCTAACTAAGAAATAGCAAACCAGATTTCCTATCCTTGGTAATCTCCATACCTAAGAACTTCTTTGCCACACCAAGATCCTTCAGTTCAAACTCACTACTTAGTTGTGCTTTCAACATAGTGATTTCTTTCATGCTCTTGGTAGCAATCAACATATCATCAACAAACTTAATGTACACACGACTATCATATTCACAACTCTTAAAGTCATGCGACTTTATAAAAGAATCAAACCTTTTATACCACGATCGAGTAGACTGTTTTAAACCATAAAGTGACTTTGTTAACTTGCAAACAAAGTCCTCCTTACCAGGAACTATGAACCCTTTTGGCTGGTCCATGTATATCTCCTCCTCGAGCTCTACATGTAGAAAATAAGTCTTCACATCTAACTGCTCAAACTCAAGATCACGCATAGCAACAATACCAAAAAAGTATGAATTGAACTATACTTAACAACTGGGGAGAACACATCATGGTAGTCAATGATGCATGTAAAATGCATACATGAACTTTGCATTATAATACTCATATTTGCATCATATGAGGGTTATATCATTATTTTATAATGATTTTGGGAAGATTTCACGGTTTTATTTTTTTGGAATCAACCCTGCACTGGTAGAAAACCCTATTTTCTATATTTTGATGTTTCAGGGACCCAAACGTCGTCCAAATGACCTGAAAATTTACGAGCATCAGTTTTTCGAAGGAACAAAGCGTAGGAGCGAAGGAAGCGAAAAAGTGGAAGCCCGAAGGCCAAAAGAGGGGGGGCCCATGCGACCAGATTCCTTGGCCGTGTGGGACCCACCAACTTGGCCCTCGTGGCTCCGTTGCCGTCGGTCTTTCTTCCAGAAGCTTCGTATTGACCTAAAAACGACTATAAAAATAGTCTCCCGACGCCTTTCGGAGAGGAGCGCCGCCGAAACACTGAAACCACGAAACAGAGACCTGAAGCTGCAGATTGGAGGGGAAAAGCTCCGGCGGGGCACTGCCGGGGTGGTCTCCATCTTCTCCAACATCTCCACCATTGTCACCATGATGAAGGGGGAGTAGTCCACCCCCTGGACTTTGGGTTTGTGGTGGTAACTTGATCTAATCTCTCTATGTATGATCATTGTTGAAGTCCATATGATGTGCCTTGCATGAGTATGGATCTATCTATGTAATTCCTATGGTGGATATTATGAGATGATATGTGTTATGCATTTACTGTTGTGTTGGATCTTTTATGACTTGTCATACTTTGGAGATATTCTATGATGCATGTGATGGTTTGATTTATGCATAATGCCTTGTTTATCCTTGTCATGAGGTGATTGACACCACCAAGTGTGGGTAGATGAGAGAGATGTGGTCATGCACACGAAATATGAATCATTGCACTAGTGTTTAGAATATTGTCCATTAATAAGTATGATGTATGTAGGTACGGGATGGCCGAGGTGACAACAGCATATGTATTGAGTGACACAATACAACCCAACATCCTTTATCTGGGGTAAAAAGGAAGAAGTATGATGTGGGAGTGACAGCAAACCACGCTAGCCTTACGAGGGTGACCTAGCAACACAAATGATTATTTCTTTCAACTATGTGTTTTAGGACATGTAGCTGTCATAGAAGTTTACCATTAAAGCATGACAATTGTGTGTATTTTTTATCTATAATATGATAATCACCATAGATGGGAGAGAGGTTTGAGTGAACCCATGAACCCATGTCCATTGTTCCTATAAGAGAAAACCTTTGTCTTGTCCTCTTGTATTAAAGAGGATTGGGACACTTTTACATTCTTGTTTTGTTACATTAAACTTCCATCCATTAAATCAACCATCTTGTTCTTTAAACTTGTTTAGTGCATAATCAACTAAAACTTGTGACACTTTAGTTGTAGGGAATAGATAACTTTTCCTTCTTGCTCCTGCGGATCGATACCCTACTTCCACATTGAGAGGTGCTACAGCGATCCCCTGCTCTTGGGGGTTATCAAGTACTTTTCTGGCGCCGTTGCCGGGGAGTGTAGCACTTAAGTTTCTATTCTTGCGTGCACTAGACTTTAGATTTATTTTATCTTGTTTTACATCTTGCAATCATCTAAGCTTGGGGAGGTTCCTTTAGACTTGTTTGGTTGTGAGTTTCTCATTAGTTTTATTTTCAGTTATTTATAAAAAAAAATAAAAAATGGAGAAACTTTCTGGAATGTCTATGGATTATTTTAAAAATATGGAAGCCTACTTTGAATATGAATCAACCGAAGAGGGAACAAGAATGCATAAATTGCTTGAAGCTCTTCACAAAATGGCTATTCAGTTTTGTGAGTTACATGGTATAACTTGTTGCAATAGAAGAGTTGTTAAACATTCCCACTATCAATGCAAGTATAATAGTGATCCTATAATTGCTTGTTATCATGAAGATAAATTTTCATGCCCTGATATAGAACAAGTTGAGAAATATATTGCTTGTGTTGGAGCCCTTGAGATAGACTCTCTTATTGATAAATTTCTTACAACTAGTCATGAAGCTCATGTAATGAAAGTACAAATTTCTATTATTCTCCAACTTTGCAAAAAAGGATTTAGTGACAATGTTTATGTTAAAGAAAGAATTCTTGCTTCCATGGAAAGTACTAATATTTTGCAGGAAGAGGATGATGAAAACATAAGCTTGGAAGAGGAAGAATCTGAAGAGGAGATTGAAATGGATATGTTCCAACCTAAGCTTGGGGAAGCGTTGGATCTCCCAACTTCAGGATCAACACTTGATAGTAGCACTCAAACTCAAAAATCTTTTGTTATTTATGAGAACCCATGTTATGATGAGTGTCAAACTGAAAATTATATGGTCCTATATGATAACCCATGCTATTATGATGAAACTAATAATACTCCTTTACTTTTTAATGATGCTACTAGTGAACTTATTGATGATAATGAGGAGTGTTGTTTAAATATGCTATATGATAATGCTTTAGATGATGGACCTACGCTTATTGATAATCCTCAATGTTTAGAAGTTGTTACAAATTTATGTGAGGATAAAAATGATATACTTATTGTTTGTGATGGTACTCTTACTCATGAGAGTCCTACTTTGTTTTTAAATTCTCCTAGTTACACCATGGAGGAGAAATTTTCTTATGTTGAGAAATACTTATGTGGTTTGCAATTATCTTTAATTCCAAATATTTGTTGCAACCATGATATTAAACTTGATATTGATCTTAATAATTATCTTGAAAGAGGGAAGCATACTAATGAATTCCAAAATTAATTTAATGATCCTCTTTATGTGCCTATATTATCTAAGTTGAATGATTCTTGTGATTATATGGTTGAATTTATTTCTTGGAGGCCCAACAAGTCTACAAGAATAGAAGCGTGTAGTAGACATCAAGCTCTTTTCTGGCGCCGTTGACGGGGAGGTGAGCGCTTGAAGGTATCTTCTTTATATCTTGCGATTAAATCTTTTTGTTTCTTGTTTTATTTTTTACTAGTTTGGCTTATGGAACGTTGTCCTTTCAATTTGCTTTTTGAGAGTGACCTCTCCTCCACTCCCGTGGTGGATAAGGTTACTACACCTACTAAATGTATTTCTTTCGAAATACCGATGGGAATAATTGATCTTGTTATGACTAATCGCTATGCAGGAGATGGAGCCGTCCATCCTAGTAATCATCTGCTTTATATTAAAGAATTATGTGAGTTGTTTGAGATTGCAGGTGTATCAAGAGAGGTAATCATGAGGAAATTATTTTCCTTATCACTTAAGGAGAAAGCATTGGAGTGGTATAGGCTGCTAGACAATCCTCACTTGTTGGACTGGAAGGAGCTTATGTCTCTCTTTTATTCTAAATTTTATCCTCTTCATGAAATTCATCAAGATAGAAATTATATCTACAATTTTTGGCCACGTGACGGAGAGAGCATCGATCAAGATTGGGGGAGATTGAAATTATTAATGCTTAAATGTCCTAACCATGATCTTTCCAAGGATATTATTGTTAACAATTTTTATGCAAGGCTATCTCGTCATGACAAGGAAATACTTGATGCTTCTTCTATGGGTTCTTTTACAAGTAAGAAGATTGATGCTAAATGGGATCTTATTGAAAAGATTCAACACAACATTGAAGATTGGGAGATCGACAAAGGTAAAGAGTCAGGTATAAATTATGAGTATGATTGCATTAAGTCTTTTGTTGAAACTGATAGTTTTAATAAGCTGAGTGCTAAGTTTGGACCTTACTCTCATATAGTTGTTGATATCTATAAATCTTTTGCTTCTCATATTAATATTCCTAAAGAGAAATGGTCTAAGCATCATGAACCTTTCAAAGACATTTGCAAACAAAATGAAATTGTTAATGATGATTGCAATAGACATGATCCAATCTCTACAAATAATGTTCTATATAAACATGTTAATTTTTGTGGAGTGCATAGACCTTGTGAAAGCACTCGGGCTGAAGAAGATAAATATTGTAAGCAACATAAGCATGGAAGAACTAGCAAATGGCTTAAGGATTTATATAAATTTGCTAGAGAATTAAATGACCTCTATCCTTTTGAGTGTGAACTTTGCAAAGAAGAAGGTCATTTTAATTTCCAATGCTCGCACTTTAATGATAGAACTATTAGCCAGTTTTGTGATAACATGATCACCTCTAGTATTTATGATGAAGTTATTTATTTTTGGGGTGTGAAGAGTTATCAGAAAAAACTTCTTGGTTAGATAGGAGTACTTTTGGGACGAATAGCGTTCTTCAGGGAGCTTATCATTATTGTGTTGTGAATTGCCGTGACAATGCTTACATTGCAAAAATTAGAAAATATAGCACTTCACCAAAGTATAGAAGGAAAAATGTATCTTGTGTTGCCTATAATGAAAGGGAGAGATTCTCCCAAGTTTCTCCTGTCTTTTCTAATAATGAATCAGATTATGTGGAGAAGCTTGCTTTCCAACCACTCCCTTTTAAGGTGGTGGTGACGAAGACGAAGAGAGGGAGGAGTAAAAAGAAAGAGGAAACGGTATCATCCCCTAAGCATATTTCTCCCATCATGGTTGTTCCTAATGAGTATGAATCAAAAATTATTGAAGATGATCCGCTTGATTGTATTCATTATTATCTTGATGTTAAGTCTATAGGCACTATTGAAGAAGATTATGTTATGCATGTTACTTATTATGATGATCATGATTGGGAAAATAATACTACTTATGATCTTGAAAATCTTTTTGGCACCAATATTGAAAATGATGATAGTGATAATTGTTATACTGTTGGGAATATTCATGTTTCTTCTAATCATAATGTGGAAAACCCCAAGCTTGGTGATAATGGGTTTGAAAATCCTTTTGGTATTGAAAGTCATGATGATTTGTTTACAAAAATATATGCTTGGAAAGATGACTATCTCCTTGCGTATGATGATATTATGCCTCCAATTTTTGATGATTATTGTGATGATAACTATGCCATAAAGAATAATTTTAATCATCCTTACGAGACTTGTCATAATTATCACTCTCCACTTGAACATCATCTTTCTAATATACAATTAGTCTATCATGTCCAAGTTCTATATGATAGTCTTACTCTCAATGCTATTAATAATAAAGATTTTGCTTAGGTGGAGAGTAATAATAATACTTTTATGCATATGAATCATGAGAAAAATGCTTTATGTGATGGTTATGCTATTGAGTTTTCTTATGATTCTACTGAAAGTTATTATGAGAGAGGGAAGCGTGGTTATATAAATTTTCATCTTATGAAGTTTCCCCTCTTTATGTTGAAGGTTTTAATGTTGCACTTGCTTTGCCTTCCTATGCTTAATGCTTTATGATCCAATGATTTATTTTCTTACAAGATGCCTATACATAGGAAGAGAGTTAGACTTAAATGTGTTTGATATTTTCTTCATGATGCTCTCTTTTGCGTTCCAACTCTTATTCTTATGAGAGCATCATTAAAATTATCATGCCTAGCTAAAAGGCTTAAAAGAAAAGCGCTTGTTGGGAGACAACCCATCTTTTACTTTAAGTTTGTTTTGATTTTCTTGAATTCATGAAGTTGTTGCCTGTAGAAACTTCATTGTATCTTTTTTTTTGGTTTTTTGTACCAAGTTTAGCCTCTAATGCATTGAAAGTGCGAGGTATTGTTTTGCTGTCCAGAAACAGATTTCTGTCCTTCACTGTTCGAAAATCCAGAAATTCCCTAAATTTTATATTTTTCTGATATTTTTAGAAAGCAAGCCTGATACTTTTATCTATCTTTAGTTAGTTTTGAGTTTTCTTATTTGAGCTACATAAGTGCCTCGAAAAATTCAATCTTTACAGACTGTTCAGTTTTGATAGATTCTGCTTTTTTTTGTATTCGTCTCTTTTCCTATCGTCAAATATGATACTCAAGAGGAGGAGTACCACATTGAGGCTTAGTAAACAGTATCTAATGCCCAATAAAGTTGTTTGCAATTTGTCTTGAGTTGGACACCTATGCATTTTAATTTATGAGCACTAACCCTCTAATCAGTTTATGAGAAGTTTTGTGTGAAGGGAGTTTTTAAGTTCCAAAGGAGAGGATAATGAAGAAATTGAAGATGGATCAGAGCTCAAGATTGGGGATGCCCCCATGGCACCCCCTCTGAATATCAAGAACCATCAAGCATCAAAGCTTGGGGATGCCCAAGGCATCTCCTCCTCTTCATCGACTATCATGAGGTCGTCTTCGTTGAACTAAGTTTTTATCACTTTACATATTATGTGCTATGCTTGGAGCGTCTTTTTGCTTTCAGTTTTGTTTGTTTGTTTGCTGGTCATATGCTTGTTGGATCCTTACTTTGTTTGTGTGGGAGAGAGACACGCTCCGCTTTTTCGATTGAATACTCCTGTGCTTTGCTTATATTTTGCTGAGTATTCTTAGCTACTGTTTGTTTGCTAGTAAGCTCTCGCTTTTAGCTTTTATCTTATTTAGAGCTGCTAGTAGTTGTTGTTAAACTCTCTTGTTCTTCACTTATATTTGTTGGAGAGTTGTTATTGATAAATTGCTTAAATTGTCAATGTGACAAAATGCTATTCATGTGATAGTGGAATGAAACGAAAGCCTGCATAGTATTGTAGATCATTGTGTGGATACTTGATACTTCTCATTTGTTTTGAGATATTAAGATGAATGCTTAAACTTGCTGGTTATTTGAGTGGAATTTATTAGTAAAGAAATACTGTTAAAAGCTTGAAACTGTGTGGTGTTTTGTAGTTGTTAATTCTTTAAGCTAATCTTTCCATCAAAAGAATTGTTTGGTCAACATTGGAGACGGTATGGAGCTTTTATGGTTATGATTGATAAATGTCTTATGCTACTCTGTTACCGGTTAATTTTAGATGTTTGCTTCAAATACCTTCTTTGCTAAGCCCAAAAATTCGTACTGAGTGTATGGTTCACTCTGCATCCAAATCCCAAAGCCAAACTATCTTGCCAGCTGAGTCCACCATATCTACCTATGCATGGTATTTCCTGCCATTCCAAGTAAATTTGTCATGTGCTATCTTTAAAAATTCAAAATACTCCTTTTTGTGCCTCTGTTTTTAAGCTCATGAGGGAGCAGTGGAGAGCTAGATATAACTCGTGACGAGCAAGGTCATTTCCCCCCTTTCACCCGGTGTCGATGGATTAAGTCTTCACTTGAATCAACCCGAGAGCAGCTTAAGAAAAATATAAATATAACTCACCATTCTCCTCCGCGCAATGAAAATCTGAAAAATCAGCTCAAAACATTGGACAGTGGTGAAACCAAGGAGAAAGAGGAGCGTACTCGCTCCTCTAAAAACCAACTGCTCTCACAAGTCTAAAAGCCTTGCTTGTTATGGGGGACTAGATAGCTTCTCTGTTGTGAAGTCGTTGACGAAAACATGCATGTCTCAAAATTGTTTTACTTCTGTTTCATAAAAATAAAAAGCTCTAGCACATGACTAATCCCTGATTCCCTCTGCGAAGGGCCTTTCTTTTACTTTTAATGTTGAGTCAGTGTTCCTCCTCCTTCTTTCTCCACCAAAGCAAACATCTAGCATTGACCCTGGGTATCATTGATCATATTGCATTGTCAGATTAAACATGAATCTTTATATTGACTTTACCGTTGGAAGTTGAAGCTTCTTGCTAAAACTTGCATATTCTTTGTTTTGATTTTCAAACACTTTTGTCATGGAATCGTTAACTTTGAGAATTAATCAAATTTGTGGATCACATTGCTTTCATGTCTTTAACGTACTATTTATGAAAGGTTTTGCTTGAATGATTCAACTTGGTTAATCATTGCTTTCTTGCTATCAACTATAGACAATTGTTTTGTATCACTTCATTCACATCCTATGCTTTACATTACTATCTTGATCACGATTGTGTTGGTTGCATGTCTCATAATTTTTTTGTTATCACTTACCTACTCGAGGACGAGTAGGAGTTAAGCTTGGGGATGCTGATAAGTGTCAAACGTATCTATAATTTTTGATTGATCCATGCTAGTTTTGTGATGTTGTCACATGTTTTTACTATCATATTACATCATTTTTATGCATTTTGTCGGACTAACCTATTGACAAGATGCCTAGTGCCAGTTCCCTGTTTTTGTGCTGATTTTGTTGCAGAGAGTTACTTCTGGAAATTTTCTCGGAATTGGACGAAAATTTACGACGATTTTTTATTGAAAAAATAAGGAACGGATCCAGAAGGGCGACCCCGGGAGGTACCCACAGCCCTAGGGCGGGTCCCACCCGCGAGTGACAGGGGGGCCGCGGCCGAGGCCCGTCTGTGCCCCTCGGAGACCCCCTCGCGACGCCCTTGGGATCGACCGCCGGAGCCATCTCCATCAACACCACTGCTTCCCGTGATGAGGAGGGAGTAGTCCCTCACTGGGGTTGAGGCTTATACAAGTAGCTACGTGGTTATCTCTCTCTCCCATGATGTGATCTTCGTTGTGATCATGAGCTTTGTTAGTATAGTTGAATACATGATGTTTCCCTACATGTAATGGATATGATTTTGCTCAAGTGGTGTCATCTAGTATAAGTTCAGGAGTCACCATTGTGATCACGGTATCTCGGTGACAGTGTGGGTGCCATGTGTGACTCTAATGATAAAAGCTTAGAGGGATCTTCATCATGAGTTTGTTCTTTATTATTGTTGGATTGAATAGATCATGAGGTTTCTTGATGCTTGTGTTATTGAAGAAAGAGACTATTCAAGAAATAGGTTGTGGTGTTTGTTAGTACTATCTTTGGATGTGGATAGTGACAACATGAAGTGTCCATAGATGTGGAATACGAACTTTAAGGTGTGCTTTTCATAGCCCTACGCAATTCTCATCCTATTTGATCCACAAAAGAATGATCTCCGAGTAACGTCTACCATGCATGTGTTTTTGTGGGAACTATCATGTGTTTAATTATGTTAATGATGTTGAGAGTAGTCACTACTGAAAGTATGAAGCCTAGGCCTTGTTTCCAAGCATTGATACACCGTTTTTAGTCACTTTTGTCACTTGTTTGCTTGCTGCCATTTTTATTACAGAATTACAAAATCACCTTTTACCATCCATATCACTTGCATTTTACCATCTCTTCGCCGAACTAGTGCACCTATACAACTGACAATTGTATTAGGTGTGTTGGGGACACAAGAGACTTATTGTATCTTAATTGCAGGGTTGCTTGAGAGGGATATCTTTGACCTCTACCTCCCTGAGTTCGATAAACCTTGGGTTACTCACTTAAGGGAAAATTGCCGCTGTCCTACAAACCTCTGCGCTTGGAGGCCCAACAAGTCTACAAGAATAGAAGCGTGTAGTAGACATCACACTCTGGTTATTAAAAATTTGTATTATTTCTTGGAGAAAACTGCTAATGATGTTAAAGGACTTGTTAAGCATTTTCACATGGTTCAAACTCAACTCAAACAAATTACTAAAGTACAAAAAGATTTGCTTGCTGGTATTCCTATACAAAGTAATAAACAAGCTTGTGGTGTTTCAACTAGAGGTGGTATCACTACTCAAGACCCTCTTTATCCTGAAGGACATCCTAAAAGAATTGAACAAGAGTCTTAATTGGCTGAAAATAATATTGCTAGCTCCCCTAAAAGGAAAAAGAAAAAGAAGAAACATAAAGAATTAGGAGAAACTAGTAATATGGAATTTGATAAAGAACCCGTAGTTAATAATCCTAATGATGTTTCTATTTCTGATGCTGAAACTGAAAGTGGTAATGAGCATGAGAATGATATCAATAAACCTGAAGAACAGGAGGAAGAGACTGCACCTCCTGTTACTAAAAAGCATGGTAGGGAAAGAGAGCCATGGGTGCAAAAGCCCATGCCTTTTCCATCTAAATCTCAGAAAACTAAAGAGGAGGAACACTATAATAAATTATGTGAATGGATGAGGCCTCTCTTTTTGCAAATCCCTTTGACAGATGCTATTAAATTACCTCCTTATTCAAAATATATGAAAGATATTGTTTCTAATAAGAGAAAAATTCCTAATGAAGAGATTTCTACTATGCTTGCTAATTACTCTTTCAATGGCAAGATTCCTAAAAAGCTTGGTGATCCAGGTATACCCACTATTCCTTGCTCCATTAAAAATAATTATGTTAGAACTGCTTTATGTGATCTTGGTGCAGGAGTTAGTGTTATGCCTTTCTCTCTTTATAAGAGACTTTTATTAGACAAGCTTATTCCTACTGATATTTCCCTACAAATGGCTGATAAATCTACTGCTGTGCCTATTGGTATCTATGAGGATGTTCCTGTTAAAGTTGCTAATTGTTTAATCCTAACTGATTTTGTGGTGTTGGAAATGCCTAAAGATGATAATATGTCTATTATTCTTGGAAGACCTTTTCTTAATACTGCAGGGGCTGTTATTGATTGCAATAAAGGAAAAGTTACTTTTAATGTTGATGATAAAGAGCACACGGTATATTTCCCAAAAAAGATTAATACTAAAATTGGTTTGAATTTCATTGAAAATATTGAAGCCATCAAAGTTGGAGCTATTGATTGTCCTATTCTTATACATCATAGAAAATATGAAACTCTTATGATTGGCACAATTGCTATACAATATGAGGTAACATAATTGTCTTTTGGAAATTGAATTCTTTATGTCAAATAAATTTGGTGTGGTAGCAAGACTTGATCAACCTTGCCAACAAATCAATTTAACAACATAAAGACTTTAATCACCATTAGTTTTTCCTCTGTTATTTATCTTTTACTTTTCTGTAATTCTTATTACTTATTTAGTTTATCCCTTTTAAATATCAATATCTTGTTTTATTAGCTTATTCTAATCTCATTTAAGTTCCTTGGGAAAAGTTGTTGAAAAATTCCAGAAAAAATTCATAATTTTTTTATTTTTTCTAAGAGCCACAGAAGTGGTTGGGGCTGACCTGGCGGACCTCCCCAGGGGCAGGGCGGGTCTCACCCACGGGTGAGGACCTAGCCATGGCCAAGGGCCACCCCTGCCCTATGGAGGGCCCCACCAGGTGAGTCTCCTCCCACTCTCTCTCTCACTCGAAAAATACTTCCCCATTGTTCAAACCCGAGTTCTTGCTCTTTGGTGCTGGGATTTTCGATCTCTTTGCTCAGCCCATCATTCCTGCTGAGTTTTGGTGCAAATCTTCTCCGGTATGTGACTCCTTCACTCCTCCAATTAGAATCTTGAATGGTTTTGTGTAAGTTGAGTATTTTGCTACTTGAGATGACCTTTGATATGAACTTGCATGCTTGATATGCAACTTGGTAGATGATTTTGATGCATGTATTAGTTGGTATTAAATTATGAGAGTAGTTTAATGTACTTCCTATATTTTATTTTCAAGTTTTGTGAGGTTTGTTGAAAAAAATTAGAGAAGGGAGAATATGCCTAAGTTTAATTTAGGTGGGATTTTTAAGAAGAAGGAGCCCTCTTCTCGTCGAGAAACAAGAGGCTCAAGTTCTAACATACCAATGAGGTCCTCATACAATGAAAATTTGGAGCCACTTGGAGTTATTGTGCTTGCCCGAGAGTCAGATGTGCGTTCATCGATATACCCATGTTATGAATTTTTACAAGCCGTAGGTATACGCGATGAATTTACTAGTCTTGTTACTAATGCATGTTTGACGAATATTGTATTAGTGGAGAGGCCCCAATATCTTAAGCTCACTAATATCTTTGTGCAAAGCTTTAATTTCATTGATGATCAATATCACCCAAGTGTGGAGTTCATGTTATATGAACAACCTTGGAGAATGCCTTTGTCTGAGTTTTGCAGTGCTCTGGGTGTGAGGAACACGGGGCTCACATGCAAGATGAACACGCAGCCCCAGTACCTCAAGGAGCTCTATGCTGGCATCTGTCGTGATGATTGGAGGGATACTACTCGTGCAAAATTTGGGAGCATTCAGTTTCCAGCTGTGAGGTATTTGGGC
This sequence comes from Puccinellia tenuiflora, assembly GCA_012064385.1. Lineage (NCBI taxonomy): Eukaryota > Viridiplantae > Streptophyta > Magnoliopsida > Poales > Poaceae > Puccinellia > Puccinellia tenuiflora. The sequence goes on from QRDG01001200.1 coordinate 230,271, forward strand.
TATGTCATTGCTCGTTGTGTTCTTCCCCGGGATAACACGAGTAACATGTCTAGTCCTGATCTTGCTATTCTTGCCGCCGCTATTAATCATGATGAGACCTATAACATTGGCACTCTTATTGCTCATCGCGTTAGCACTAATAAAGTTAGAGGAATTATTTATGGAGGTAATATTGCCTCAATCATGCTTGCTACTGCCATGCTTCCTCCTAGAGAGGATGATTTAGAGTTGGATTTTATTAGGCTTGATCTTGCTACAATGAAATCTCATCACTTTGTCACTTTTGATTTCACTTTGGAGAACTTGCAGTATAGATTATTATTTGGTTTTTATTTGGATAACCCTCACTTTGTGAGATTACCTGCTCCTGTTTTGTTTAACACTATTGCTAGGGACGGATACTCATTTCCTGAGGAGGTGTTGGATGAGTACCTCGCATCACTAGTCCCGAGGAGGAGCCACAGGACTTGCAGTGGTAGCCACAGCTGGGCGCCAACTGGGGCGTGCCGCCACCGTGGTAGATGAGTCCCACTTAGGCCAGAAGCCTAAGCTTGGGGGAGTTCGTATCTCTCACCGACATCTCTTTATTTCGTTCACTCAATTATTATATGTCGGTGTGTTCGTTATTCCTTTGTATATCCATGAGTTTGCTTTTTTTGCTTTCTTTTTGTTCTTTTCAGTTTGCTCAGTTGCTTTTGTTGCTCTTTTTGTTTACTACTTGAAAACCCAAAAAGATTTTCTCTTTGTTTGCTTTTTCTTTCTTATAATAAAAAAAGACCAAAAATATTTTTCTTTTGTTTCTTGTTCGGTCGTTTTCTCCTTCGCTTTAAGTTGCTTCCTTCCAAAATCGAAAACAAAAAAAAGATTTCTCTTTTAGCTTTTGCGTTTTCCCTTTCACTATTTGAAAAACACAAAAATATTTTCTCTTCTTCTTTATTTTGTACAGTTGTTTTAGAGTTCAACCCGTGTTTGTGACGACACTTGCACACTTTTATTATCTCTATATCTTTCGGATGTGCAAGTGTCTATGCAATAATGATGATATTTGGCAACACGGATATGATGAGGGAATTTGGTATGAACTCTCTTTGCTTTCATTTTTGTACAAATATTTATCCTCGTGCTCGTATTTTAGTTTGCCATGATAGAAGATTGCGTAGATGATATTGCTTAGCCCTTATGGATTCTTATGCTTAGCCTCAACTTGTTAAGAGTGAGTAATTTGTCATGTAGACATGAGCATGTTTTGCATTGTTTATAACATGGTATGGTGAAGTGAGATCCTCCTCCAAAAGATTTATTTGGATTGACTTGGCACATGTTCACACATGTCAAAAGACTAAAAATACAGTCTGTTATGCCTTGACGGTTTATTGTGCTTAGAATTGTAGTATCACTCTTATGCTCTATTCATTGATTAATTTTGTCGCAAAGCATGATTATGACAGTAGTGCTCTCGGTTGGTCGCTTCCCAGTCTTTTGCTAGCCTTCACCTGTACTGAGTGGGAACTCTACTCGTGCATCCAATACCCTGAGCCAAAAAGTATTCCATGAGAGTCCACTATATCTTCCTATATGTGGTATTTCCTTGCCACTCCAAGTAAATTTGTCATGTGCTACCTTTAAATTATTCAAAATGCTCCTTTTTGTGCCTCTGTTTTTAGCTCATGAGGAAGCAGTAGAGAGCGAGATATAAATTGTGACAAGCAAGGTTATTTCCCCCCTTCCACCAGATGTTGATGGATTACGTCCTCACCCGATTCAACCCGAGAGCGGGTTAAGCAAAATATAAATATAACTCACCATTCTCTTCCGCACAATGAAAATCTGAGAAATCAGCTCAAACATTGGCAAAACAAAGGAGAAAGAGGAATGTACTCGTTCCTCTAAAGCCAGCCGCTCTCACAAGTCTAAAAGCCTTGCTTGTTATGGGGGACTAGATAGCTTCTCTCTTGTGAAATCTTTGATGAAAGCATGCATCTCTCAAAATTGTTTTACTTCTGTTTTATAAAAATAAAAAGCTCTAGCACAAAACTCATCCCTGCTCCCTCTGCAAAGGGCCTTTCTTTTATATTTATGTTGAGTTGTCACCCTTCTCTGAGCACCATATTATAGAGCATTGCTGTCATTCTGAGTATAATGTGCTTTGTCCCAAATTTTAATGATTGGAGCATGTTTGAGATACCCTCTCAGTTCTGGAAACTTTACATCTAGTCTCCATTTAATATCTCAAGAGGTGCCCGACATTTATGTTTTGCTCTACAAAAGGGGCAAGCGAGAGATCACTATACCTTGCCTTGTTATAAGCATTGTATCGGTGTTATTGGTTACATGTCTAAGTTATTACTTGTTAGCATTTTGTGTGCTTTGTATGAGTCTTCATGATTGCTCAAGCTCTATTGTCCTTTGCAACCTCTTTCGTGTGCTTATTAAAATACTGATCATGGTTTAAACTTCTATGCTCTAAATGAAGCAAATGTGTTTGTCAAAGTTTCTTTTATCGCATCCAGTTTATCAACTGAATTGCCTCAGGACAAGAAATAAGCTAAGCTTGGGGGATTTGATATGTCGCAAATGTATCTACTTTTGCAAACAATTTGCTATGGTTTTGCCTTTGATTTTTAATGAATTGTCTGGAACTAATCCGAACTGACGCTGTTTTCAGCAGAATTGCATTTGGTGTCTTTCTTTTGTGCAGGGTTGAAAAGTTCGTGGAAAATTCCAGAAAAATTGGAAAAAGGATTTTTGAGAAGAATTAGCCACGGAGCCAGAAGACCCGGAGGGGGGCCACCCCAGGAGCAGGGGCGGGTCCCACCCGCGGGTGGGCCCTAGGCCACGGCCGGGGGCCGCCCCTGCCCCTGGAGCATCGCCTCTCGGCCCACCTTCGCATATAAGTCATGTTTGACCTAAAAATGACGGGCCCCCAATCACTTTTTCTAGAAACCTTACGGAGCTCCGCCGCCATCTCGAAACCTAAATTCGGGGTCCAGGATCGCTGTTCCGGCACCCTGCCGGAGTGGAGATCGCCACCATCATCACCGCCAATGCCTCTCCATCAACCATCCATGATGTCTCCCTCTATGTGTGAGTAGTTCCCTACTGTAGGCAAGGGGATGGAAGGGATTGAATAAGATTGCTCATGTAATTTGATGCCAAATTGTTAGGGCATGATGCCTAGTATCCTCTATTTGTGTTAATCATCATTGGTACAATTACTTATGCTTAATGCTTGTCACTTTGGGCCCGAGTGCCATGATTTTAGATCTGATCACTTTATGTTTTCATGAATATAATTGATGTTTGGGTCCGATCTACTAGTTGTATGCACTTGTTGTCAACCGAAACCGGAGACCCCGAGTGACAAAAATGGGGACATCGATGGGAATGGTTGGTAACTCGAGGGTTACATGTATTCATTGTGTGTTAATGCTTTGCTCCGGTGTTCTATTAAATGGAACACCTTAATTGCCATTTGTTCCTTAATTCGCCCGGCTGAAACCGGATGGCAGGACAAAAGATGCCGTGCAAGTTCTTATTGCAAGCACGTACGGCTAAATTAGGAATGCATGCCTATGATTGTTTAATACTTGGATGCTATTTATTTGCTTCGTGCCTAGTTATGTTTATTTCATGAGCTATCTTATTCATACAACGCCCGTCTATCCATCCCTATGCCTACGGTGTTTTAATCCTGCTGTTTACAATCAATACTTCTGCTGTCACCATTGCCGCCTTTATTTTATTACTGCTGTTACTGTTCTACTGATGCCATCAACTTACTGTTACTACTGATAAATTGCTTCGATAGAGATCCTTTCCAGGTGTGGTTGAATTGAGAACTCAACTGCTAAGGCTTGTAAATATTCTTTGGCTCCCCTTGTGTCGAATCAATAAATTAGGGTCATACTACCCGCGAAGACTATTGTGATCCCCTACACTTGTGGGTCATCAAATACATATATACATTATGCATAACCATTAGACTTCATACCGTCTACCTTGTTAGCCAAACCATCTCTTTGCAAAAAGAATATCTAGACTTTGAGAGCCACCAAGCAGGACAAGCGCCATAATTTTAACTTTACGGTAGTTCTTTACTAATCCATTCTTAAGTAGATGATCCACAAGTTTAAGCATTAATCTACTTCATATCTCTAAACAATTGACAAGTAACAAATATTCAAGACAATGATCTGCAAGATTATGCAAGCACTTCTTTTCACACTTCCTACATGATAATTTCCTTTCAACCATACACCAATCAACTTATTTGAAACAACTAAAAGTGAAAATACAAGAGAATACTTCCTAACTATAAAAGCTAATAGCTCTGTGATGCACTGTGATTTTGTGGATTTTCGAACAGTGAGGAACAGAAATCTGTTTCTGGACAACAAACTCACAAATTAGTCTCCCTCTCTTTAGGGGTTATTCTTGGCACCAAAAACCAAAACAAAAGATACAAGGGAGTGGTTACAGAGGTAACATCACCCAAAACAAGAACAAACTAAAAAGAAACAGTAGATAAAAATAAAATGGGTTGCCTCCCATAAGCGCTTTTCTTTAACGCCTTAGCTAGGCAAAAGGGCAAATTCAAGTTTTATCAACTTTGATGATTCCTAATTGCCTTCCCTTGGTATTCTTACCATAACCCTTGGAAAGTTATGGTGTCCTCCTATGGAGCGGAATGTCATGACTCCTTCATGCATATCGATAATGGCTCCAACTGATTTTAAAAATGATCTCCCAAGTGTAATTTGTCCTTCACCTATGCATTCAACAACATAATAATCAATAGGAAGCAAGTTACCACAAAATTTTGTTTAAACATCCTCCACCTTTCCGAAGGGAATTTTACTGGAGTTATTAGCAAGTTTAAGGTAACTACTGCTTATAGAAAGTCCCCGCAATTTTAATGAATCATAAATAGATTTAGGCATAATGGAGAATTCGGTCATATCACAAATGGCACTAAAACGTTTCCCATTTATTTCAATTCTAACAAAAGGGGTCCAATTTCTTTTACCATTTTCGGGTTCCAAAGTGATTTCTGGTACTCTATAGAGAGCACTCTCATGTAGTTCTTGAACCATTCTTCCAATATCCATTATGCTTCACATATTTTTATCAAGAGCATCTAATTTATTAGCAATATTCTCCAAAGTGGATTCTATCTTATTATCTGAAGAAGATGTTGCTATTAGACTTTTGATAGCATTGAAAGCTTGGTCTCCATTATGACGGAGGAAATCTCCTCCTGCAATAGTGTCTAAAGCATATCTATAGCAAAGTATGAGACCAAAATAAAAACGGCTAAGCAAAATGCTCATAGTAATCTTAGGCTCTGTTTTTTTCATAGGATTTCATAGTTCTAGCCCAGGCATTTTTAAAGGTTTCCCCACTTCACGGACGGAAAGTGAAAACTTCATCTTTAGGTGTCATCTCAAGAGTTAGAGGACTAGACATGCTAACAAGACAAAACCGAAACAAATGTGGTGCTGGATATTTTTTGTGTGTTTTTGAGTTTTAGAGCAAACGAAAGGCAAAACAAGACTAAAGTGAAAGGATGTGTGAAACTCCCCTAGCTGAAGCTTCCAGTTCCCCGGCAACAACGCCAAAAAAAGAGCTTGATGGCGTGGATCACACATTCACTGGGGAACCCCAAGGGGAAGGTATGATGCAGCGTAGTAGCAATTTCCCTTGATTACAAAACCAAGGTTATCGAATCCAGTAGGACTTGGAGAAGGCATAGCAAGGTGTCAACGACACCGTTTACGATAATTGACGTCGACCTGCACACAATCACAAACAAAATACTTTGCCCCAATGAAATAGAGAGGTTGTTAATCTCTCCGGCTTGCTGAACACAAAGAATTAAATGTGCAAGTGTAAAATACGATGAGAGTAAAATATGACCAGCGAGCAAATAAGTTCGGAAAGCTATTAAAACGGTTGTAAACAGTGTAGGCAAATAGGACCGGGGTAGATAACTAGTGGTGTCTCTCCAAAAGATATGCATGATGGGTAAACAAATTACAACAAGATAATTGACAGAATTATGGGCGCATAACAATGCTATCATAAAACAATATAGTTCACCGTTTTATCTAAAATGGGCATTACGTTAAAATATATAGACCGTTATCCAACTGCGTCTATGACTAATAATCCACCCCCGAGATCGCTATCCAGCATGTCTCCTAGAAGTATTAAGTTGCAAGCAACACATCATTGCAATAAGCATGGTGCATAATGTAAGCAATGTAAATAACACAAGTAAATAACACCGCTGTTTTCTCCCTAGTGGCAGCAGCACATTCGTTGGCATGAGCGTTTCTGTCAGTCGCACTCTGCTCAAGAAAGCATGAACCCACTGTCTAGCATAAATAATCTCTCCGAAGACACTAACAATTACTTAGCGAATGCATCCACTAGCATCGGAGAGCATGCAAGATCATAGATAAAACATAACATAGACATGAACAAGAGTAATGATTTCCACAATTCATCGGATCCAAGCAAACACATCATGTAGTTACAGATAATATGATCTTGATCACGATAGTCAGCTCACAAGATCTAAGCAATGGAGTACAAGGAGAAGAGAAACCATCTAGCTATTGCCATGGACCCGTAGTTCCGTGGTGGACTACTCACGCATCACTCCAGGGGCAGGCATGGTGGTGTAGATGCCTCCAGTGACACCAAAACCAGCCAGGATATATCTATTAGTAATGCGGTAACGAGACACTTTCGGCGACATACCTCTTGTAGACCGAAAGCATAATACGTTCCCTCGGAACGTAGTCGATGAAGATGAGCTTGAACCCGACCTCAAGGTCATGACGATCCTGGCGCCACGACTGGTGCCGCAATGGCACCCCCGAGTACTCACACACGTACGGTGTATGACGACGACTCCCGGTCCCTCCGATCCCACCGAGGTTGCGGTAGTAGATCTTCTGGCATAATTCTGGCAGCACGACGGCGTACAACGGAGAAGATATCTCTCTCGTACACGGCCCTTACTTGGGGCCACGGGCTACGAGAGAGGTGGAGAGGTGTCGTGGGATTTATTGGATTTTCTCCAATTTTTGGCTTAATTAAAAACCCCACGTGGCTCCTCTATATATAGGTAGAAGGGGGCACCCCTCCTCCTTAGCTCCCCCATGTGGGACTAAAGGAAAAGGAAGGAGGGCGGTGGCCGGCCAGCCACCATGGCCGTGGTGGCCATGGGCCACTTTCGGCCAACCCGCCCCTTGGCCTCCTTGGGGTGGTCGGCCCCCTAATGGGCTGCCTCCTTCCGGAGGTGGCCCATTTAGGTGGGCTGCCCCATAAATTCGAATTAAAACATTTTTAATTAATAAATAACTATATTAAATCAATATATAAATATATAATTCATTAATAATATATTTATCTATTATTTAATTTATTTACTATAATATATAAATAATTAATTATCCAATTAATTATTTATATATTATTGAATTTATTTCCACCATTATATGAATATATAATTCTCCAATTAATATTCACATAATATATAAATTCTCGTGACTCCGAAACTCCTTTCGGATCACTCCGAAACTCCTTCAGATTTCATCGGTACTCCTCCGATTCTCTCCTTTCCTATCTTCGATAATTCCGACAATATGATAACGATCTCCTAGCGTCGTAAAACCCTTAAGTGTGTTACCCTATGGTTCAGGAACACTCCAGACATGATCGAGACTCATCTCCAATTAATGATCATCAGCGGGACTGGGATGCCCATAATGACCCCTGTGCATTCCACGAAATAACTTTGTTGTTGAACCATAAACATAGATTCTCATTCCCTTTGCTATCACGATACTGACTAGCCCGAGATCTGATTATCTAGCATCTCCATGCCCAGTTCCATCTCGTTACCGGTCAAGTCTCATTCAACTCTTTCCCGTGATCTTTCATCCCCATGACCTAGTCATATGATGCGCAGCTTATTTGGATGAAGATTCACCAAGTGGGCCCTGAGTATCTCTCCATCACGCGGAGGTGCAAATCTCGCTTCTTGATACATACTTCCCAACATATCACCTTTGCATACCTGAGCTGCACCTTTATGATCATCCTGTTACGGTGTGACGATTGATACAGTCAAGCATCCTCCGATGATAGTGATAGGATTATTATCTCATGGTCTAAGGAATAAGTACCACGTTTCCTAATCATCACAACGGTGAACTTCGTGACTTGATCGCGTTGTGATAATCGCTATTGGGTGACGTCCATCACTTTCATTTACCTAATGAAATGACTCCATTGTCAATTGACATAAATGTCCATGATTGGGAAACCTCAATCATCGGTTGACCAATGAACTAGCGTATCCTTATACCTGCTAGAGACCTGGTTGTTCACATACCACACCTGTATTAATGTTTCCTCTTAATACAGTTATAGCATGGTATAAAACCTATTGTAAAATTTAATGAGATATTACAATAAACTCCTTTATTTATTTGCCTCTAGGGCATATCTCCAACAGTCTCCCACTTGCACTAGAGTATAAATAAACTAGTTGCATTTGTTACCAATTTCTGTACCACACTTTGACTCGTGCTTCCAGATCATGCTTGCCAGTGGAAGAGGTTGATCGTTAATGGTCCGTACTATTCAGATCCATGTATTCTTTACAAAACTTTAATGTCACCTAAATTGACATTACCCCATCATCTCCATGATGAACCTAAATATGTTTGGTTGTAGAGTGAGACCTTTTGTTTCCTCTATGCTTACATGATCCTTGATCATTCAGATGGAATTCCTCAACGTCATATGGCACCAGAAACACACTCAATCAGGAAACAAAATTTCCTCAACTTTAAACAACATGTTTCGGCTAATCCTCAAAGTAATCATATACTTCTATGTAGACTTGAAATCGACAGTGTAGTTTATAACACTTTGATGAAACAACAGTGCTTTTGTTGCACTTCTCTGATTTTACGAGTTTTTCATTCTAGTTTGATGTCAGGACTTCATAACAATTATATCTAAGTCCACCAATCACTAGAATTATTTCTCATAGTTCTACCTCTTAGAAGCTAGAGAAAATACTCAACTCCTGTTCAGTGAATTACTCCTAATCACTTTGGAACATGTTCTTTTAACAAAGAACTTGGGTCACATTTCATCAAGCACATAATATGGTTTTATATGTTACCATCTATGACCCAGGCATAGTTCCTACAACATATCTCCGGATGGACGTGATCACACATTCGCTGGGGAACCCCAAGAGGAAGATATGATGCAGCAAAGCAGCAGTTTCCCTTGATTACAAAACCAAGGTGTATCGAACCAGTAGGACTTAGGAGAAGGTTTAGCAAGGTGTCAATGGCGCCATTTACGACAATTGACGTGGACCTGCACACAATCACAAACAAACTACTTTGCCCCAACGAAACAGAGAGGTTGTGAATCTCTCCAGCTTGTCGAACACAAAGGATTAATTGTGCAGATGTAAAATGTAATGAGAGTGAAATATGACCAGCGAGCAAATGATGATTAAAAGCTATTAGAACGGTTGTAAACAATGTAGGAAAATAGGACAGGGGTCCATAGTTCACTAGCGGTGTCTCTCTAAAAGATATACATGATGGGTAAACAAATTATAGCATGGCAATTGACAAAATTGTGGGTGCAAAGAAATGCTATCATAAAACAATAAAGTTCACCGTTTCATCTAATATGGGCATTATGTCAAAATACATAGACCGTTATCCAACTGCATCTATGACTAATAATCCACCCCGAGATCGCTATCCAGCATGCATGTCACCCAAAAGTATTAAGTTGCAAGCAAAAAATCATTGCAATAAGCAAAGTGCATAATGTAAGCAATGTAAATAACACAAGGAAATCACACCGCTGTTTTCTCCCTAGTGGCAACAACACACCTCTAGTCTTGATCGTTTCTGTCAGCCCGAGCTCAGAAAAAGAGAGACATGAACCCACTATCTAGCATAAATACTCTCTCATACAACAGTAACAATTAATTGGCCATAGCATCCACTAGCATCAGAGAGTATCCGAGATCATAGATAAAACATAACAATAGATGAACAAAAGTAATGACTTCCACAATTCATCGGATCCTTGCAAACACAATCATGTAGCAGTTACAGATAATATGATCTTGATCATGATAGGCAGCTCACAAGATCTAAAAATGGAGTACAAGGAGGAGAGACAACCATCTAGCTACTGCTATGGACCCGTAGTCCCGTGGTGGACTACTCACGCATCACTCCGGATGCATGCATGGTGTTGTAGATGCCTCCAGTGTCGATTCCCCTCTCCGGCAGGGTGTCGGGATGAGTGTCGGGGATGTAACCCCGGTATCCCAGAGTTGTGGGGTGGTCGTGTAAATAAAAGAGATAAGAAGAGAATTAAATAAATAATAAAAGAAAGGCTGGAAAACGACCCGGACCCATGTGTCCCTGGGCCGAATTTAGAGTAACCCTGCTGGACCGAATCTTGATAACTCGGCTGGGCCGAAGCAGACACAACCCGGATGGGCCGTTGCCAATTTCGGAGGGATCTCGGCTGGGCCGAATTCTTCTCGACTCGGCTGGGCCGAGCCTTCCAGCATCCCGGCTGGGCCGACCTGGTTGAATCCGGTTTGCCGACTTCCGGATGTCGGACGGGCCGAGTCATGCTCCCGGTCCCGGCCGGCCCAAATCAAGATCCCGGGTGGGCCGAGTCTTGACGCCACGATCCGAGTTCAGCGTCGACCGGATCGCCCTTGGTCGGAGTCGCTGCCGTCCGAGGCCAGCTCCCAGTATCTCGACGTGGATCGTTACCCCGACATAACTTGCTTGAGGGACAGGGAACCGGGGCAGGATGCCCCGGATCGATTCCAGGCACGATGACGCGCCTTTTCACACGGCAGGAGACCGATTACAAGACCCGGACCGGCTCTGCCATCACTGCTAACCGGGTACTAGGACGCCCAGGCTTGTACCCGGTACGGTTGCCTGTTGACCGAGCAGAAGCTAGACAAGGATAAGAGCAAGGTACAAGCTAACGAAGACCAGGGACGTAGGCAGCGTGGCCGCAGTGTGCGCATGTCGCGTACACAGTATTGATTAGACCCCAGTGGTCAATTCATAAGCAGTGTATAGGGCACAGTACTCTTTGTCTGCCTGTCTCCTCACTTGTCCCCTTGTCTCCTACTTGTCCCCTGGGCTCTCTCTATTTAAAGAGCACCAGGGGAAGGAGACGGGAGAGGGCGACGCGGGCAGCCCCCTTGGCTCTTTTCTCTCTGCACTCTCTGCTAGCTCTCTTCTCCGCAGAAGCTTAGCGCTGCCTAGTTCAGGGGTAGAAACACAGCTCAAGGAGCGCTTCTGTAACACGGATTGATACACAAATATAGATCAGACAAGCAGGAGTAGGGGTTTTATCTCCTCACGAGAGCCCCGAACCTGGGTAAAATCGTGTGTGTGTGTGTTCGTCTTCTCGTGTGTACTTTTCAGTGCATAATCCCTCCCCGAATCCTCTGGCGTCCATCGGCCCCACCTTAAGCCTATCTATGGCATCTGTCCGTGCACCACCACGACAGTTGGCGCCCACCGTGGGGCTGGTAGTGGCGCTGGCTGGGAAAATTTCGGACGGGACCTTCATCGACTCCGGTGAGCACCTCGCGTGGCGTCGTGGGGTTTCCGCTCGCCGGGCCGCTTCATCAAGTTCTTCGTAACCGGCGCCAACGTCGTCGACAAATCTCAGGGGCGACACGGTCGGCTGGCCGCGCTTCTGGTTTGCCCGGCGGCTCTACGTCAACACTGCCGCCGCGCTCGTAGGCCTCCCGGGCATCCTCAATTCGGACGGGACCTTCTTCAGCAACTCGGGGACTCGGCATCACCATTATTCCCCGAGCTCGAGCTTGCTGCTGTAAGCAGTGGCAGGCGCAGCCTACAGCAGCAAACATCTTCAACAGATCCCGGTTAGTTGATCCTGAAAACTACTCGGGGACTGCCCTTCGTGCCTTGCTATGTTGTTTTCCCCGGGAGCAAGGTGTTTTGACCCGGGGACTACTTATCCAATGGTTTAGAGTTTCTCCTAGATAAGAAAAATTACTCGGGGACTCGGTTGAGTCCAGATTTGCATCCTTGTGCATAGTACAATTGCTAGATTTACTTTCCAACGCATGTTATGGTTATTGCCTCTGTTCAGTAGACTTGCTATTCTCTTTGAATGATCATGATGTGTATGCTGGAACTAGTTTACCTCTGTTAATAGATTCGGTGTTCCGGTCAAATATTCTTGGTGTGTATATGTATGCTGGACTAACATTGAAGGGTGGAATCGATTTTGCTGAAAAACGTTCGTTACGGGTCATGCCGGAAATCCGGGTCATGCTAGAAATCCGGGTCATCCTGAAATCCGAGTCATGCTGGTATACTAGTGATTCAAACCGAGATATCAGTGGATCAGGCCGACATGTAAATATCCATGCCGGCATCAACGTCTTCCTCGACTGCTCCAACAACATTGCCCCGTGAGTATCATTTGTATGTCTGCATCACTCTTTTTACATAGTCTCAAACAGTACTCGGGGACTGCCCCCTCTAGCATGTGTAGCGGACCTGCACTTAAAAATAGGCAAGATCCCTGTGTATAGTGCAAATCCCTGGATCGAATCGTTTGCACACACAGTTTACGATGAATACCATAACATTGTATCAATTTATTACACAAATGATCCAGACTTAAAATAATCCATTACAACTTTGCATAGCTCGAAGCTAGCATAAATAAAAATAACAGCGGAAGACTAAATATTATTGCATGGAGTCCCAATCTTCATGTAGCCACAGGCGAAACATGTTGGTTGCAGACTCGAAACCCTTAACGAAACCTCACTCTTCGTCAGAACAACCTGATAAAAAGATATCAACAAGGTGGGTCAGAACCATAAAAATGGAACTGGCAAGTGACACTTTGTGGACTCATATTGGAACAACTCTAGTAACCTATATGCATATTTGGCTTGGTGGAGTTTGAAGGCTATTTTGCAGAAAGCCAACTTTTTCCTAACTCTTTATAAAACTTTTCTTCTACATGAGACTTTCATGGCATGAAAGCCACCGTCTCAACTACCCTTGTTCACCCATCAAAATTTTAACTTAGAGAAATTAGAATGATGAGATCCTCCGTTGACGTCCTTGTTCAGCTGCTCAGAATTGTCCGTAACCGGGGACACGGCTAAGTACTTAGTTTGACACTCTGCAGAGTTTGTGCACGTTCACCATAAGACCTCATCAACCCATTCTGACCTTGACCCTTCTTGAAGTGAAAAGGAAAGGAGGAGATGAAGACGAGACCTTTCCGAAGTGTTTTCCCGACCACTGCCGTCCTGACGCGCTCCACCTACAAACCTCTACCACCACCTGTCAGGCCGGGCCGGTTCCACACTACATACTTAGTCAAGCCAGAGCCCATATGACTTATGGCTGCACGGTAAGCTAACTAAACTTGGAGTAACGTCGGTCTCTTTGTCCCTGGGTGGCCATCCACAAGTGCACATACTCGAGTACAACCATAGACATGGCCCCGAGTAGCCACTCAACTCCAACCGCCGTCAACAAAGCAATTCCACCCAGGAGTTTCTTTAACTTAGTAGAATTTACTTTTATCAAAACAAAACCAAGCATAGCATTTCTATAAATCTACTAAGTGCTCATAGGTGTATCTAGACCATCTAGTAAAAGGGAGTAAACTACACTTAACAGTTTTAGCATAGCAATACTAATAACCTATCATGCAAATTTTCTAAGTAAAAGCTACAACAATGCATATATCAAAATAATAGGACAAAATTATGCAAGTGTGCCACTTGCCTTGGCAACAAGAGGAGTAGGAGCAACAGTTGGTAAAATTCCCGGGTCTCTCCGAAAGGTCTAACAAATAAAACAAGCCACATATAAACATACAAACAAAACATTAATAACAATACAATAAAAATGCAATGCATGAAATGCATTTAAAAACACAAGGAAAATATCATACTAACTTTTCTGGTCTATGAAAACATGCATGAAGTCAAAATGCAATTAAAACAAATTTTATTATAAAAACAATACAAGGCAATTCCCAAAAAGGGAATAAACACAAATAGAAAACTACTGTTAAATAAAATAATTACAGAAAATACGGGGTTGGTACTACTGGACAGAGGGATTCAAAACTAAACTAACCCAATTGGATTTACTCAAAAAGCTATTTTTAAACTAAAGTTATGACAAATTTACTCAAATTTCACATTTGAAATTCAAATAAATTTAAACTTGTCAAAACAGAAAACTAAAATGCCAGAAAGATTCTACTGGTTCTAAGGATTTCAAATATATAAAAATATTTGAATTTGGCCCAAAGGATAAAAAGATATGATAAATCTAAGATGCAGGGGTTTTTCTGCAAAACAGACAGATTAGAATAAAACTGAAAAATCCTTCTCCACGCTGGCGCTGACTGGATCTGACGTGGCAGCTTCTGATTGGCCGGGGGTGCTGACTGGGCTGCCACGGGTGCGTACCGGTTCGTTTAAATAAAATTAAAACATGACCGTCAGATCTAGATCTGACGGTCCAGATCTATTTGACCAAAAGCTAGCGGTGCTAGGTCACCGGAGCTCGTCGGCCGACGGCGGCGACGGCTCGGCATCCGTGTTCTGGCAAAAAGAGAAGGAGTGGGAGAGAGGATGCACGGGTTATACCGACGGATGAAGGACGCCGAGAAGTGCTTGGTGGCGAAGTGAACGGCGTTGGGGTGCTCCGGTTGGCCGGCAATCGCACGCCGGAGTTGACTCCCGCGGCTGTCCGCGTCGGTAGAGGACGGAATCGAGGTTCTGGTGCATGTAAAAATACAAGAAGTTGTCAGGAAGATGCGAAAGCACGAAATAAAGAGAAAGGGACAGAAGGGGGAGCTCGGGGTCGTCGGACACCACCGTGGCGTGCACTTCTTACCGGCGGCAGTGGCGGCTGTGTGACGGCGAAAACCAGTAGCCCGGGGGCGGAGAGCTAGGGTTTGTGGGGGCGGATGATAGAGAGGGGTGGGGTGCTTAAGTAGGCGGGGATGGCACGGTCGATCTCGGCCTTAATGGCCTGGGATTTCAATCACGGCCGAGTTGCCATGGCGGGCGCGCGATTTGGGGAAGGAGACGACGACGCGTCGGTGCTGACCGGTGGGACCGGGCTGGCAGCGGGAGAGAGAGAGGTGGGCTGGTCTGCCGTGCACGGGGATGTAAGTGGGCTGCTGCTGGGCTACGGGCGCGCGCGGGGATGCCGGGGTGAGGCTGGGCCGAGCTGGGCTGGTTCGGCCAGTTGGCCTTTCTCCTCTCTTTTTTTTGTTCTCCTTTTCTAAATTCTGAAAACAGATGTAACTTTTGAAAAACACAACCAAATTGAGTCAAACCAATTTGTAAAATTTTGTAAAAATATGCTTTATCTAAATATGCCATTTGGGAACATTTAAATACCAAAATACCACTGGTATAGAATTGGTATTGTTGCTATGTGTTTCCCAAATTTGCAATATAGGCCGAATAAATTATTTTCTTTTGGGAAAATTTTATAAAACCAGAAACACCAATGCACAAATGCAATGAAAACATGAATGCCATGCTTGTTTTGAAATTTTTCAAAACACAAAAATGTATTTTTCAAAAAGTTTTTGATTTTTCAGAATTTTTCACAAATTTGAAAATCTTGGGATGTTACATACTACCACCCTTAAAAGGAATCTCGTCCCCGAGATTCAAAGAGGCTAGAAGAATGGGTTTGAAAACTCTGGGTTTTGACAACTGGGTGGGCTACCACCCTTAAAAGAAATTTTTGTTGGTAGTTTAGAAATGTCAAACTTCAAACTGAAAGCTTGAATAGAATGTACCATTTTCCATACCAGGCTCATTGTAGGCTCCTTCCAGGTGGACATGGTTCACATATCCCTTGTCAAAAGGGTTTGGCTTGGCAGCTTCCTCAGTCTTCTTTTCGGGACAGTCGCTGGAATAGTGTCCCATCTGCTTGCACTTATAGCACTTTATGTGACTAAGGTCCTTCTTGCCTGCGGGGTGATTGTGATTCTGTCCATTGTAACTATTGTTCTTGTGTTCACCATTTCCACCATTGCTTCCATTATTATGATTATGGCCATTGTGATTGTGGCCATTCCCATTCTTGTGGTTGTGGTGCCCTCCACTGTTCCCATGATAATGTGGTTTCTTCGGAACAAATTCTGAGTTGTACTTGCTGCCATTGTGCTTCCTCTTCCTGTTCTCTGCTTTCTTGATATTATCCTCCAATGTGATTGCTTGATCTAGCAGAGCCTGATAGTTTGGGGCATATGCAACTGTCAAGGGGATCTTTAGTTCGTCACACAGTCCCTTGAGAAATTTTTCCTTCCTCTTGGCATCAGTGTCAATGTCTTCAGGAGCATAACGAGACAACGAGTAGAAGTCGTCCATATACTCCTTGAGTGACCTGTTTCCCTGTCTCAGGCTTCGGAATTCTTCCTTCTTCAAATTCATAATGCCTGAAGAGATATGGGCATTACGAAAGCCTTCCTTGAAAGTTTCCCATGTCAAGCCATTGAGAGGGTGGGTGATTTGATATGTTTCCCACCATTGAGCTGCTGGACCCTCCAACAAATGAGCGGTGAATCTCACCATCTCAGGGTCTGTGCACTCACAAGTCACCAAGTCCTTGTGCACAGAGCGAAGCCAATCATCTGCCACAATTGGCTCAGTAGCAGCGGAGAATTTGTTAGGCCTTAACTTCAGAAATCTTTCAAGCTTGTCCACTTGAGGAGGGGGGTGGCGGCGGTGGTGGGGGTGGTGGTGGCGGCGCATTCTGATTTGCCATGAATTGAGCCATCATAGTCATCAGTTGAGTCTGTGCCGCTATCATCTGTTGAAGCATAGCGTCGGTGTTGTTGTTGTTGTTGTTGTTGGGATCACGTCGAGGAGGCATCTGTGGGGTTTTAGCATAGATGAGCAAAAGATAGACAGATCTATGAGAAATACTCCTACCCATACAAACAAGTAACACCAAAGAAAACAATCAATCAAAAGTTCAACACAAACTTTTTGATAGAAACGAACTAGTCGTTTCGAAAGGAAAAACACACCAAGGTTTTGAAAAACAAAAGCGGTAGTACTGCCATACCACAAGTTGGTAGGTCAATACACCATCGGGGTTGTTATTCTAATGAAATGGAGGTCTAATCTATCTCCTTCTTTAGTGCATCGAGTTCTTCACCGATTTTCTTGAGTTCGTCAAGGTACTTCTGGGTGTTGTGAAGTCTAAAACGATGTCTTGCTCCAAGATACTCGATGGCCTCCCATGCTGCACTTCTTGCTGAATCAAAGAAAGATGTGTGAATTATTGGGTTGGTGAACATGCAGCATCCTTCAGTCTTGTGGTCATCGTCTTTGCTTTTGTACAAATGGAGTTGCACCCACCAGTATTCTTGACCTTCACCCATAAAAGGAAATCCTTTGTATACAGCTTCTCCTTCAAATCCCAAGCTCTTCATGTTATCCTTGAGTGCTCTTGGAAACTCAGTCTCACATTGCAGAGTCATGGTCATCACTGGTCCTTTCTTGATGGCTTCCATGAGGGTGGTCATCTAAAACAAGAGAAGATACTTAGAAAGCAATTTAGTCAAGATGATTACAAGGATGATATTAGGAAAAGTTTTTGGACGAAGAGAAAATAACTTTTAGTCCTATGGGCTTTCTTACTTCTAACCAATCCTAGGGTTTCGAACCTACAGGCAACACAGTGCTCTGATACCATCTGTAGCGGACCTGCACTTAAAAATAGGCAAGATCCCTGTGTATAGTGCAAATCCCTGGATCGAATCGTTTGCACACACAGTTTACGATGAATACCATAACATTGTATCAATTTATTACACAAATGATCCAGACTTAAAATAATCCATTACAACTTTGCATAGCTCGAAGCTAGCATAAATAAAAATAACAGCGGAAGACTAAATATTATTGCATGGAGTCCCAATCTTCATGTAGCCACAGGCGAAACATGTTGGTTGCAGACTCGAAACCCTTAACGAAACCTCACTCTTCGTCAGAACAACCTGATAAAAAGATATCAACAAGGTGGGTCAGAACCATAAAAATGGAACTGGCAAGTGACACTTTGTGGACTCATATTGGAACAACTCTAGTAACCTATATGCATATTTGGCTTGGTGGAGTTTGAAGGCTATTTTGCAGAAAGCCAACTTTTTCCTAACTCTTTATAAAACTTTTCTTCTACATGAGACTTTCATGGCATGAAAGCCACCGTCTCAACTACCCTTGTTCACCCATCAAAATTTTAACTTAGAGAAATTAGAATGATGAGATCCTCCGTTGACGTCCTTGTTCAGCTGCTCAGAATTGTCCGTAACCGGGGACACGGCTAAGTACTTAGTTTGACACTCTGCAGAGTTTGTGCACGTTCACCATAAGACCTCATCAACCCATTCTGACCTTGACCCTTCTTGAAGTGAAAAGGAAAGGAGGAGATGAAGACGAGACCTTTCCGAAGTGTTTTCCCGACCACTGCCGTCCTGACGCGCTCCACCTACAAACCTCTACCACCACCTGTCAGGCCGGGCCGGTTCCACACTACATACTTAGTCAAGCCAGAGCCCATATGACTTATGGCTGCACGGTAAGCTAACTAAACTTGGAGTAACGTCGGTCTCTTTGTCCCTGGGTGGCCATCCACAAGTGCACATACTCGAGTACAACCATAGACATGGCCCCGAGTAGCCACTCAACTCCAACCGCCGTCAACAAAGCAATTCCACCCAGGAGTTTCTTTAACTTAGTAGAATTTACTTTTATCAAAACAAAACCAAGCATAGCATTTCTATAAATCTACTAAGTGCTCATAGGTGTATCTAGACCATCTAGTAAAAGGGAGTAAACTACACTTAACAGTTTTAGCATAGCAATACTAATAACCTATCATGCAAATTTTCTAAGTAAAAGCTACAACAATGCATATATCAAAATAATAGGACAAAATTATGCAAGTGTGCCACTTGCCTTGGCAACAAGAGGAGTAGGAGCAACAGTTGGTAAAATTCCCGGGTCTCTCCGAAAGGTCTAACAAATAAAACAAGCCACATATAAACATACAAACAAAACATTAATAACAATACAATAAAAATGCAATGCATGAAATGCATTTAAAAACACAAGGAAAATATCATACTAACTTTTCTGGTCTATGAAAACATGCATGAAGTCAAAATGCAATTAAAACAAATTTTATTATAAAAACAATACAAAGCAATTCCCAAAAAGGGAATAAACACAAATAGAAAACTACTGTTAAATAAAATAATTACAGAAAATACGGGGTTGGTACTACTGGACAGAGGGATTCAAAACTAAACTAACCCAATTGGATTTACTCAAAAAGCTATTTTTAAACTAAAGTTATGACAAATTTACTCAAATTTCACATTTGAAATTCAAATAAATTTAAACTTGTCAAAACAGAAAACTAAAATGCCAGAAAGATTCTACTGGTTCTAAGGATTTCAAATATATAAAAATATTTGAATTTGGCCCAAAGGATAAAAAGATATGATAAATCTAAGATGCAGGGGTTTTTCTGCAAAACAGACAGATTAGAATAAAACTGAAAAATCCTTCTCCACGCTAGCGCTGACTGGATCTGACGTGGCAGCTTCTGATTGGCCGGGGGTGCTGACTGGGCTGCCACGGGTGCGTACCGGTTCGTTTAAATAAAATTAAAACATGACCGTCAGATCTAGATCTGACGGTCCAGATCTATTTGACCAAAAGCTAGCGGTGCTAGGTCACCGGAGCTCGTCGGCCGACGGCGGCGACGGCTCGGCATCCGTGTTCTGGCAAAAAGAGAAGGAGTGGGAGAGAGGATGCACGGGTTATACCGACGGATGAAGGACGCCGAGAAGTGCTTGGTGGCGAAGTGAACGGCGTTGGGGTGCTCCGGTTGGCCGGCAATCGCACGCCGGAGTTGACTCCCGCGGCTGTCCGCGTCGGTAGAGGACGGAATCGAGGTTCTGGTGCATGTAAAAATACAAGAAGTTGTCAGGAAGATGCGAAAGCACGAAATAAAGAGAAAGGGACAGAAGGGGGAGCTCGGGGTCGTCGGACACCACCGTGGCGTGCACTTCTTACCGGCGGCAGTGGCGGCTGTGTGACGGCGAAAACCAGTAGCCCGGGGGCGGAGAGCTAGGGTTTGTGGGGGCGGATGATAGAGAGGGGTGGGGTGCTTAAGTAGGCGGGGATGGCACGGTCGATCTCGGCCTTAATGGCCTGGGATTTCAATCACGGCCGAGTTGCCATGGCGGGCGCGCGATTTGGGGAAGGAGACGACGACGCGTCGGTGCTGACCGGTGGGACCGGGCTGGCATCGGGAGAGAGAGAGGTGGGCTGGTCTGCCGTGCACGGGGATGTAAGTGGGCTGCTGCTGGGCTACGGGCGCGCGCGGGGATGCCGGGGTGAGGCTGGGCCGAGCTGGGCTGGTTCGGCCAGTTGGCCTTTCTCCTCTCTTTTTTTTGTTCTCCTTTTCTAAATTCTGAAAACAGATGTAACTTTTGAAAAACACAACCAAATTGAGTCAAACCAATTTGTAAAATTTTGTAAAAATATGCTTTATCTAAATATGCCATTTGGGAACATTTAAATACCAAAATACCACTGGTATAGAATTGGTATTGTTGCTATGTGTTTCCCAAATTTGCAATATAGGCCGAATAAATTATTTTCTTTTGGGAAAATTTTATAAAACCAGAAACACCAATGCACAAATGCAATGAAAACATGAATGCCATGCTTGTTTTGAAATTTTTCAAAACACAAAAATTTATTTTTCAAAAAGTTTTTGATTTTTCAGAATTTTTCACAAATTTGAAAATCTTGGGATGTTACATACTACCACCCTTAAAAGGAATCTCGTCCCCGAGATTCAAAGAGGCTAGAAGAATGGGTTTGAAAACTCTGGGTTTTGACAACTGGGTGGGCTACCACCCTTAAAAGAAATTTTTGTTGGTAGTTTAGAAATGTCAAACTTCAAACTGAAAGCTTGAATAGAATGTACCATTTTCCATACCAGGCTCATTGTAGGCTCCTTCCAGGTGGACATGGTTCACATATCCCTTGTCAAAAGGGTTTGACTTGGCAGCTTCCTCAGTCTTCTTTTCGGGACAGTCGCTGGAATAGTGTCCCATCTGCTTGCACTTATAGCACTTTATGTGACTAAGGTCCTTCTTGCCTGCGGGGTGATTGTGATTCTGTCCATTGTAACTATTGTTCTTGTGTTCACCATTTCCACCATTGCTTCCATTATTATGATTATGGCCATTGTGATTGTGGCCATTCCCATTCTTGTGGTTGTGGTGCCCTCCACTGTTCCCATGATAATGTGGTTTCTTCGGAACAAATTCTGAGTTGTACTTGCTGCCACTATGCTTCCTCTTCCTGTTCTCTGCTTTCTTGATATTATCCTCCAATGTGATTGCTTGATCTAGCAGAGCCTGATAGTTTGGGGCATATGCAACTGTCAAGGGGATCTTTAGTTCGTCACACAGTCCCTTGAGAAATTTTTCCTTCCTCTTGGCATCAGTGTCAATGTCTTCAGGAGCATAACGAGACAACGAGTAGAAGTCGTCCATATACTCCTTGAGTGACCTGTTTCCCTGTCTCAGGCTTCGGAATTCTTCCTTCTTCAAATTCATAATGCCTGAAGAGATATGGGCATTACGAAAGCCTTCCTTGAAAGTTTCCCATGTCAAGCCATTGAGAGGGTGGGTGATTTGATATGTTTCCCACCATTGAGCTGCTGGACCCTCCAACAAATGAGCGGTGAATCTCACCATCTCAGGGTCTGTGCACTCACAAGTCACCAAGTCCTTGTGCACAGAGCGAAGCCAATCATCTGCCACAATTGGCTCAGTAGCAGCGGAGAATTTGTTAGGCCTTAACTTCAGAAATCTTTCAAGCTTGTCCACTTGAGGAGGGGGTGGCGGCGGTGGTGGGGGTGGTGGTGGCGGCGCATTCTGATTTGCCATGAATTGAGCCATCATAGTCATCAGTTGAGTCTGTGCCGCTATCATCTGTTGAAGCATAGCGTCGGTGTTGTTGTTGTTGTTGTTGTTGGGATCACGTCGAGGAGGCATCTGTGGGGTTTTAGCATAGATGAGCAAAAGATAGACAGATCTATGAGAAATACTCCTACCCATACAAACAAGTAACACCAAAGAAAACAATCAATCAAAAGTTCAACACAAACTTTTTGATAGAAACGAACTAGTCGTTTCGAAAGGAAAAACACACCAAGGTTTTGAAAAACAAAAGCGGTAGTACTGCCATACCACAAGTTGGTAGGTCAATACACCATCGGGGTTGTTATTCTAATGAAATGGAGGTCTAATCTATCTCCTTCTTTAGTGCATCGAGTTCTTCACCGATTTTCTTGAGTTCGTCAAGGTACTTCTGGGTGTTGTGAAGTCTAAAACGATGTCTTGCTCCAAGATACTCGATGGCCTCCCATGCTGCACTTCTTGCTGAATCAAAGAAAGATGTGTGAATTATTGGGTTGGTGAACATGCAACATCCTTCAGTCTTGTGGTCATCGTCTTTGCTTTTGTACAAATGGAGTTGCACCCACCAGTATTCTTGACCTTCACCCATGAAAGGAAATCCTTTGTATACAGCTTCTCCTTCAAATCCCAAGCTCTTCATGTTATCCTTGAGTGCTCTTGGAAACTCAGTCTCACATTGCAGAGTCATGGTCATCACTGGTCCTTTCTTGATGGCTTCCATGAGGGTGGTCATCTAAAACAAGAGAAGATACTTAGAAAGCAATTTAGTCAAGATGATTACAAGGATGATATTAGGAAAAGTTTTTGGACGAAGAGAAAATAACTTTTAGTCCTATGGGCTTTCTTACTTCTAACCAATCCTAGGGTTTCGAACCTACAGGCAACACAGTGCTCTGATACCATCTGTAGCGGACCTGCACTTAAAAATAGGCAAGATCCCTGTGTATAGTGCAAATCCCTGGATCGAATCGTTTGCACACACAGTTTACGATGAATACCATAACATTGTATCAATTTATTACACAAATGATCCAGACTTAAAATAATCCATTACAACTTTGCATAGCTCGAAGCTAGCATAAATAAAAATAACAGCGGAAGACTAAATATTATTGCATGGAGTCCCAATCTTCATGTAGCCACAGGCGAAACATGTTGGTTGCAGACTCGAAACCCTTAACGAAACCTCACTCTTCGTCAGAACAACCTGATAAAAAGATATCAACAAGGTGGGTCAGAACCATAAAAATGGAACTGGCAAGTGACACTTTGTGGACTCATATTGGAACAACTCTAGTAACCTATATGCATATTTGGCTTGGTGGAGTTTGAAGGCTATTTTGCAGAAAGCCAACTTTTTCCTAACTCTTTATAAAACTTTTCTTCTACATGAGACTTTCATGGCATGAAAGCCACCGTCTCAACTACCCTTGTTCACCCATCAAAATTTTAACTTAGAGAAATTAGAATGATGAGATCCTCCGTTGACGTCCTTGTTCAGCTGCTCAGAATTGTCCGTAACCGGGGACACGGCTAAGTACTTAGTTTGACACTCTGCAGAGTTTGTGCACGTTCACCATAAGACCTCATCAACCCATTCTGACCTTGACCCTTCTTGAAGTGAAAAGGAAAGGAGGAGATGAAGACGAGACCTTTCCGAAGTGTTTTCCCGACCACTGCCGTCCTGACGCGCTCCACCTACAAACCTCTACCACCACCTGTCAGGCCGGGCCGGTTCCACACTACATACTTAGTCAAGCCAGAGCCCATATGACTTATGGCTGCACGGTAAGCTAACTAAACTTGGAGTAACGTCGGTCTCTTTGTCCCTGGGTGGCCATCCACAAGTGCACATACTCGAGTACAACCATAGACATGGCCCCGAGTAGCCACTCAACTCCAACCGCCGTCAACAAAGCAATTCCACCCAGGAGTTTCTTTAACTTAGTAGAATTTACTTTTATCAAAACAAAACCAAGCATAGCATTTCTATAAATCTACTAAGTGCTCATAGGTGTATCTAGACCATCTAGTAAAAGGGAGTAAACTACACTTAACAGTTTTAGCATAGCAATACTAATAACCTATCATGCAAATTTCTAAGTAAAAGCTACAACAATGCATATATCAAAATAATAGGACAAAATTATGCAGTGTGCCACTTGCCTTGGCAACAAGAGGAGTAGGAGCAACAGTTGGTAAAATTCCCGGGTCTCTCCGAAAGGTCTAACAAATAAAACAAGCCACATATAAACATACAAACAAAACATTAATAACAATACAATAAAATGCAATGCATGAAATGCATTAAAAAAACACAAGGAAAATATCATACTAACTTTTCTGGTCTATGAAAACATGCATGAAGTCAAAATGCAATTAAAACAAATTTTATTATAAAAACAATACAAAGCAATTCCCAAAAAGGGAATAAACACAAATAGAAAACTACTGTTAAATAAAATAATTACAGAAAATACGGGGTTGGTACTACTGGACAGAGGGATTCAAAACTAAACTAACCCAATTGGATTTACTCAAAAGCTATTTTTAAACTAAAGTTATGACAAATTTACTCAAATTTCACATTTGAAATTCAAATAAATTTAAACTTGTCAAAACAGAAAACTAAAATGCCAGAAAGATTCTACTGGTTCTAAGGATTCAAATATATAAAAATATTTGAATTTGGCCCAAAGGATAAAAAGATATGATAAATCTAAGATGCAGGGGTTTTTCTGCAAAACAGACAGATTAGAATAAAACTGAAAAATCCTTCTCCACGCTAGCGCTGACTGGATCTGACGTGGCAGCTTCTGATTGGCCGGGGGTGCTGACTGGGCTGCCACGGGTGCGTACCGGTTCGTTTAAATAAAATTAAAACATGACCGTCAGATCTAGATCTGACGGTCCAGATCTATTTGACCAAAAGCTAGCGGTGCTAGGTCACCGGAGCTCGTCGGCCGACGCGGCGACGGCTCGGCATCCGTGTTCTGGCAAAAAGAGAAGGAGTGGGAGAGAGGATGCACGGGTTATAACCGACGGATGAAGGACGCCGAGAAGTGCTTGGTGGCGAAGTGAACGGCCGTTGGGGGTGCTCCGGTTGGCCGGCAATCGCACGCCGGAGTTGACTCCCGCGGCTGTCCGCGTCGGTAGAGGACGGAATCGAGGTTCTGGTGCATGTAAAAATACAAGAAGTTGTCAGGAAGATGCGAAAGCACGAAATAAAGAGAAAGGGACAGAAGGGGGAGCTCGGGGTCGTCGGACACCACCGTGGCGTGCACTTCTTACCGGCGGCAGTGGCGCTGTGTGACGGCGAAAACCAGTAGCCCGGGGGCGGGAGAGCTAGGGTTTGTGGGGGCGGATGATAGAGAGGGGTGGGGTGCTTAAGTAGGCGGGGATGGCACGGTCGATCTCGGCCTTAATGGCCTGGGATTTCAATCACGGCCGAGTTGCCATGGCGGGCGCGCGATTTGGGGAAGGAGACGACGACGCGTCGGTGCTGACCGGTGGGACCGGGCTGGCATCGGGAGAGAGAGAGGTGGGCTGGTCTGCCGTGCACGGGGATGTAAGTGGGCTGCTGCTGGGCTACGGGCGCGCGCGGGGATGCCGGGGTGAGGCTTGGGCCGAGCTGGGCTGGTTCGCCAGTTGGCCTTTCTCCTCTCTTTTTTTTGTTCTCCTTTTTTAAATTCTGAAAACAGATGTAACTTTTGAAAAACACAACCAAATTGAGTCAAACCAATTTGTAAAATTTTGTAAAAATATGCTTTATCTAAATATGACATTTGGGAACATTTAAATACCAAAATAACACTGGTATAGAATTGGTATTGTTGCTATGTGTTTCCCAAATTTGCAATATAGGCCGAATAAATTATTTTCTTTTGGGAAAATTTTATAAAACCAGAAACACCAATGCACAATGCAATAAAAACATGAATGCCATGCTTGTTTTGAAAATTTCAAAACACAAAAATGTATTTTTCAAAAAGTTTTTGATTTTTCAGAATTTTCACAAATTTGAAAATCTTGGGATGTTACATACTACCACCCTTAAAAGGAATCTCGTCCCCGAGATTCAAAGAGGCTAGAAGAATGGGTTTGAAACTCTGGGTTTTGACAACTGGGTGGGCTACCACCCTTAAAAGAAATTTTTGTTGGTAGTTAGAAATGTCAAACTTCAAACTGAAAGCTTGAATAGAATGTACCATTTTCCATACCAGGCTCATTGTAGGCTCCTTCCAGGTGGACATGGTTCACATATCCCTTGTCAAAAGGGTTTTGACTTGGCAGCTTCCTCAGTCTTCTTTTCGGGACAGTCGCTGGAATAGTGTCCCATCTCTTGCACTTATAGCACTTTATGTGACTAAGGTCCTTCTTGCCTGCGGGGTGATTGTGATTCTGTCCATTGTACTATTGTTCTTGTGTTCACCATTTCCACCATTGCTTCCATTATTATGATTATGGCCATTGTGATTGTGGCCATTCCCATTCTTGTGGTTGTGGTGCCCTCCACTGTTCCCATGATAATGTGGTTTCTTCGGAACAAATTCTGAGTTGTACTTGCTGCCACTATGCTTCCTCTTCCTGTTCTCCTGCTTTCTTGATATTATCCTCCAATGTGATTGCTTGATCTAGCAGAGCCTGATAGTTTGGGGCATATGCAACTGTCAAGGGGATCTTTAGTTCGTCACACAGTCCCTTGAGAAATTTTTCCTTCCTCTTGGCATCAGTGTCAATGTCTTCAGGAGCATAACGAGACAACGAGTAGAAGTCGTCCATATACTCCTTGAGTGACCTGTTTCCCTGTCTCAGGCTTCGGAATTCTTCCTTCTTCAAATTCATAATGCCTGAAGAGATATGGGCATTACGAAAGCCTTCCTTGAAAGTTTCCCATGTCAAGCCATTGAGAGGGTGGGTGATTTGATATGTTTCCCACCATTGAGCTGCTGGACCCTCCAACAAATGAGCGGTGAATCTCACCATCTCAGGGTCTGTGCACTCACAAGTCACCAAGTCCTTGTGCACAGAGCGAAGCCAATCATCTGCCACAATTGGCTCAGTAGCAGCGGAGAATTTGTTAGGCCTTAACTTCAGAAATCTTTCAAGCTTGTCCACTTGAGGAGGGGGTGGCGGCGGTGGTGGGGGTGGTGGTGGCGGCGCATTCTGATTTGCCATGAATTGAGCCATCATAGTCATCAGTTGAGTCTGTGCCGCTATCATCTGTTGAAGCATAGCGTCGGTGTTGTTGTTGTTGTTGTTGTTGGGATCACGTCGAGGAGGCATCTGTGGGGTTTTAGCATAGATGAGCAAAAGATAGACAGATCTATGAGAAATACTCCTACCCATACAAACAAGTAACACCAAAGAAAACAATCAATCAAAAGTTCAACACAAACTTTTTGATAGAAACGAACTAGTCGTTTCGAAAGGAAAAACACACCAAGGTTTTGAAAAACAAAAGCGGTAGTACTGCCATCCACAAGTTGGTAGGTCAATACACCATCGGGGTTGTTATTCTAATGAAATGGTGGTCTAATCTATCTCCTTCTTTAGTGCATCGAGTTCTTCACCGATTTTCTTGAGTTCGTCAAGGTACTTCTGGGTGTTGTGAAGTCTAAAACGATGTCTTGCTCCAAGGTACTCGATGGCCTCCCATGCTGCACTTCTTGCTGAATCAAAGAAAGATGTGTGAATTATTGGGTTGGTGAACATGCAGCATCCTTCAGTCTTGTGGTCATCGTCTTTGCTTTTGTACAAATGGAGTTGCACCCACCAGTATTCTTGACCTTCACCCATGAAAGGAAATCCTTTGTATACAGCTTCTCCTTCAAATCCCAAGCTCTTCATGTTATCCTTGAGTGCTCTTGGGAACTCAGTCTCACATTGCAGAGTCATGGTCATCACTGGTCCTTTCTTGATGGCTTCCATGAGGGTGGTCATCTAAAACAAGAGAAGATACTTAGAAAGCAATTTAGTCAAGATGATTACAAGGATGATATTAGGAAAAGTTTTTGGACGAAGAGAAAATAACTTTTAGTCCTATGGGCTTTCTTACTTCTAACCAATCCTAGGGTTTCGAACCTACAGGCAACACAGTGCTCTGATACCATCTGTAACGGACCTGCACTTAAAAATAGGCAAGATCCCTGTGTATAGTGCAAATCCCTGGATCGAATCGTTTGCACACACAGTTTACGATGAATACCATAACATTGTATCAATTTATTACACAAATGATCCAGACTTAAAATATTCCATTACAACTTTGCATAGCTCGAAGCTAGCATAAACAAAATAACAGCGGAAGACAAAAATTATTGCATGGAGTCCCAATCTTCATGTAGCCACAGGCGAAAACATGTTGGTTGCAGACTCGAAACCCTTAACGAAACCTCACTCATCGTCAGAACAACCTGATAAAATAATTCAACAAGGTGGGTCAGAACCATAAAATGGATCTGGCAAGTGACACTTGGTGGACTCATATTGGAACAACTCTAGTATCCTATATGCATATTTGGCTTGGTGGAGTTTGAAGGCTGTTTGCATAAAGCCAATTTTTTTTCCTAACTCTTTGTAAAGCATCTTTTCATCTATACGAGACTTTCATGGCATGAAAACCACCGTCTCATCTACCCTTGTTCACCCATCAAGTTTTAACTTAGAGAAATTGAAATGTTGGGATCCTCCGTTGACGTCCTTGATCAGCTGCTCAAAGTTGTCCGTAACCGGGGACACGGCTAAGTACTTAGTTTTACACTCTGCAGAGTTTGTGCACTTTCACCATTAGACTTAACCAACCCAAACTATCCCTCACACTCCATTGGTGTTCCGGGGAAAAGAAGAAGGTTAAGACGAGATCTTTCAGAAGCGTTTTCCCACCCCATACCGGCCTGACGCGCTCCACCTACAAACCTCTACCACCACCTGTCAAGCCGGGATGAGTCAACGCAACTTAGTTGATCAAGACAGAGCCCATATGACTAATGGCTGCACTGGAAGCAATCTTCACTTGGAGTAACTTCAAATCCCTTTGATCCTGGGTGGCTTTCCGCAAGTGTGATTCATCCTCCTAAGTCAGGGGACCACGTATGATCCTTCCTCCCAAAATAGGGAATCACCCTCTTCTACAATTCATCCTCCCGTATATGGGGAATTGCTTTATTCCAACCACCCACCCAGGTAGTTTATTAACTTAGTAGAATTTTCATTAGCTTTTGATACAAAACACATAGCATAGCATTTACCTATTCTACTAAGTTATCATATAGGTACTAGACACTTAGGAATATTCTAGGGTAATACTAAACAGGTCTAGCATAGCAATACTAATAAGTCTATCATGCAAATTTTCTAAGTAAAAGCTACAACAATGCATATATCAAAATAATAGGACGAAAAGTATGCAAGTGTGCCACTTGCCTTGGCAACAGGAGTGGCAGGAGTAGCAACCACCAAAGTCTTCGTGACTCTCCGAATAAACTAACAAAATAAACAAGCCACACATAAACATACAAACAAAAACAATAATAACAATACAATAATATATGCTATGCATGAAATGCATTTAAAAATCACAAGAAAATTACTACACTAATTTTTCTGATTTGTGAAAATATGCATGAGGTCAAAATGCAAATAAAACAATTTTTATTATAATAACAACATAAAACAATTCCCAAAAAGGGAATAAACACAAATTAAATACTACTATTAAACAAAATAATTACAAAAATATGGGGTTGGTCCTACTGGACAGAGGGCTTCAAAACTAAACTAACCCAATTGGATTTACTCAAAAAGCTATTTTTAAACTAAAGTTATGCCAAATTTACTCAAATTTCACTTTTGAAATTCAAATAAATTTAAACTTGGCAAAAAAGAAAACTAAAACTACAGAAAGATTCTACAGGTTCTAAGGATTTCAAATATATAAAAATATTTGGATTTGGCCAAACCACTAAAAAGATATGATAAATCTAAGTTGCAGGGGCTTTTCTGCAAAACAGACAGATTAAATTAAAACAGGAAAATCCTTCTCCACGCTGGCGCTGACTGGATCTGACGTGGCCTCCTCTGATTGACTGCTACTGCAACTAGATGATGACTTGGCGATGACGTGGCTGCCTCCAATCTGGGCCGTTGGATCTGGATCTAGCGGTCTAGATCTAACCGTACCGATTCAAAAGAAGTGATCTAATCTAGGCCATCGAAAATGGATCTAACGGTCCAGGATCTAGGGTTTCACCTCGGTGACGGAGGGCTGCCGGAGACGATGGAGGACGGCGGTGGCGCGGCTCGGCGTCGATGGTGGTGATGCTCCAGTGGTTCCCGAAGATGAAGAAGACGACGACGGTGCTCAGCGCGACGAGGTGGATCTGTTGGCGAGGTCTACGACTTCCTGGTGAACAGCCTCGTCGGGAATGGCTCGCCGGAGATGGTGCTGGCGGCGGTTGGCTTCGGTCGAGGACGCGGGCGTCGTTCTGGGGGCAAGGAAAAAGCAAGACCTTGTCAAAAAGATGCGCAAGGAAGAAATAGAGCGAAAGGAGGGAGAGAGGAGGCACGGGGTGTCCTGGACTCGCCGGAAATGGAGAAAAACAGTGGCGGCACGGCGGAGCTCCGACGGTCGATTCCGGCGGCCTGGGGGCGAGATTCGGACGAGAGTGAGGGGGAAAAGAGAGAGGGGACGACGGCCTTCTTATAGGGGTGGACGGCGCGGTGATTTTGGCCTTCAATCGCACGAATTGAAGAGGAGGATTCGCCGACTGTCAATGGCCATGTCGCGCGCGTGATTTGGGGATGAAGGTGTCGGTGCTGACCAGCGGGGCCCACCTGTCAGCGGAAGGGAGAGGGAGAAGGAGCTGCGGGCTGCTTGCTGGGCTGCTGCCGGGGACGGTGCTGGGCCGCTGGGCTGGCTGGGGCTGAGCTGGTTCGGCCGGGCTGGCCCTTTTCTATTTTTTTTGTTCCTTTTTCCTTTTCTATTTTTCTGTTTTCAGAAATACAAATAACTTTTGAAATAATAGTTCAAACTGATTCAAACCAATTCGAATAATTTTGTAAAATCAAAATAATCCTTTTTAAATACTTTGAAACCTCTTTCCATAATATTTTATTTTTAAATAAAATCAATTATGTAATAATTGCATAATTGACACCTTTAGGTTAAAATAACAAATAGGCTTTTATAAAATCCTTTGAGCTCAAATAAAATCCAGAAAAAAAATATGAGTGGTATCATGTGGTATAACCATGATAAACTCATTTTTGTTATTTTTACCCAAAGTAAATTACCAAAATACCCTTGGGCATTTAAAGGGTAATTGCTATTTCATAATATAAGAAAATAAATTTCTATTCTTTTGAAACTTCATAAAACCAGGAGCACAAATGCACAATGCAAAGAAAACATGAATGCCATGCTTGTTTTGAAAATTTCAAAACACAAAAAATGTATTTTTCAAAAAGTTTTTGATTTTTTTCTGATTTTTCAAAAGTTTGAAAAATCTGGGATGTTACACGGACACTGTGCATGCGTTAGGTGCATGGACGATACAACATATATGCAGCTAGAGAAAGATCCCGGGTCTTCAAAAACAGTGTTCACGGGACATCGAAGGTGGCACTACTAGGAAAACGCTTATAGCAGCACACGTTACCGCTGGCTGTTTGCAATATTTGTCGCCGGTGGTAATGGGTGACGGGCCAGCCTCATTTTACCGCCGGCGGTTTGGCCCAAAACCGCCGGGGCTAAGATAACTTACCACCGGCGGTTTCGGGCCAAACCGCCGGCGGTAAGTGGGCCCCGAAACTAGCCAACTGGGCCTCAACTTACCGCCGGCGGTTTGGCCAAAAACCGCCGGTGGTAAGTTAGCTTATCCCCGGCGGTTTTGGGCCAAACCGCCGGCGGTATGTGGGCCTGGAAACTGGCCGGATGGGCTCAGACTTACCCCCGGCGGTAGTATGGGAACCGCCGGCGGTAAATGGGCTTACCCCTGGCGGTTTGGGTTGGAACCGCCGGCGGTAATCCTGGCATCTATTATAAGCTCGACCAGCCACTTCTCCCCACCTACCAACTCACTCTCTCACTCACTATCCATGGAGCTCGACCAGAGCTCATTTCCCCACTATATATAGCTCATTTCCCACCTATTTTGGCTTATTTAAGCACTTAATTAAGTTCCAAATGCATTATATATAGCTAGATCTAGATCTAGATCTAGATCTACATCTCCCCACCCATTTCCAATCCCTTTCTCTCCATTTGTAGATCTAGCTCACTCTCTTCTGTCGACGTGTGGCTTCTCCGGTGCTCTAGCGTGGACCTCGCGTCAGGTAACTAATGAGTGGAAAGAATGTACATGCAAAGTCGCGGTCACTTGTGGCGAAAAACGGTTTCCATGCATATGTGGACCGTTGTGCATTTATTTTGATGTTCAGGTACATTGAGTTGCCAATGTTTTGCCGGAATGTTGATTAACTTCCGTTCCGGCAATTTTCTGGCACTCCGGCATGACCATTTTTAGCAAAGGTCATGCCGAATTTTTCCGTGAAAACCGAGACGATGATGGGTCTCTAATCGATTCTCTTGTGTCGTGCAGGCTACGATGGTCATCGAGATGAAGGAAAGCGTCGTTGATAGATACGTGGAACGCGCGACGGCCGACATGTATCGAACTAAGCGCATGCATATAAAGTGTCCTTGTCGAAGATGCAAGCTAGTGTCATTGTTCGACCCCATTTCAGGCACTGTGAATGAGCACCTGCTTAGGTTTGGTTTCATGGAGGGCCATACTCAATGGATGAGTAGCGACGATGAAGGTGATGATGATGAAGGTGATGATGATGAAGGTGATGATGATGATGACCACGACGAGGAAGCGGATGCCACATATGACAATGAAGATGAGGTGGGAGGGGATGTCGCACGCGTTGATGGTGAAGAAGGCCGGGAAGAACATGCAGGACGATGAGGACCTGAGTAGGAATACCCCGCTAACCGCGGCCGTGCAGGACCCTCATGTTCAAGAACTTCTTCTCAGCAACACATCGGCCGATAGACGAAAGTCTAAGCTGGATCAACTGGAGGTAGACTCGAGAACTCCGTTGTATGGCCCAGCTAGCGGGACGGAGGAGAGCCGTCTGAGAGCAGCTCTCGATATTCTGGAGATGAAGGCAAAACACAAATGGTCGGATACAAGCGTGGACGACCTCTTCGGATGGATGAAGACGCACTTTCCTGAAGGTAACACGTGTGCCGGTAGCCTAAATGAGGCAAAGAAAATCGTGTGCCCTCTCGATTTACCGCACAAGAAATACCACGCCTGCATCGATGACTGTGTAATTTATCGAAATGAGCACGCCAACCTCGATACATGCCCAGTGTGCGGCGAATCTCGATACAAGAGAGGGACGAGAAAAGCTCCTCGAAAAGTTGTGTGGTACTTCCCGCTCAGGCCCCGTCTCCAGCGGTACTTCGCGGACCCCAAGGAAGCTAAGCTCATGCGCTGGCACGCGGAAAGGAAGGAGGCGGTGAAGAAGGATCTGGATCGGGTTGAAAACCCAGTGCTGACACACCCTTCGGATGCAAGCCAGTGGAAGGCATTAGATGGTGAGTATTACGAAGAATTTGGAAAAGAAGCAAGGAACATCAGGCTGGGTGCGAGCACCGACGGGCTCAATCCGTTTGGCAACCAGAGCAGCAAGCACAGCACTTGGCCCGTGTTTGTATGGATGTACAACCTCCCCCCATGGCTGGACAATTCATCAACTGCCTCCTAGGAGTCAAATATCCTGTAGGCTACGCAGGGCTGATTCGCAGATGGCTGGACCCGACAAAAAAAATATTCAGCGGGATGAAGTCTCATGACTGTCACGTCATGATGACGCAGATACTTCCGGTTGCAATACGCGGGATAATGGAACCGCACGTTCGTGCAACGTTGACTGGCCTCTGTAGCTTCTTCGACGTCATCACTCGGAAGTCGATAACCGTCAAGAAACTTGGGAGGCTGCAGGAAGAGATCGTCACCATCTTATGCGAGATGGAGATGTACTTCCCGCCCGCATTCTTTGACATCATGGTCCATCTGCTGGTGCATATAGTAGACGATATCGAGGATCTCGGGCCGGCATTCCTTCACAACATGATGGCGTTAGAAAGAATGAACGGGTTCATCAAAGGATACGTTCGTAACAGGGCACATCCGGACGGAAGCATCGTCCAAGGCTTTCTCACCGAGGAGTGCATCTCTTTCTGCAAGAATTATCTAAACGAGGATGACCCACGTCCGCTTGGTTTGCCCGCCAGCAAGCACGCTGGCAGATTCGATGGAGTAGGCCACGATACTGGCAAGAGGGAACTGGACGTGGATCAAGATGGTAGAAGAACTGACTTTAACAGGGCCCACTTAGTAGCGCTACAGCACATGACCGATGTCGAGCCTTGGGTGGAGGAGCACATAACCATGATCAAAAACACCGCTAACTGGCCGATGACGGAAGAAGAGGTATTTAGAGCGCACAACTCCTCTTTCGCACGCTGGTTCAAAGACCAGATTGATGCCAATCCCCCGCCAATGACAAGCAATGGAGACAAAATGCTATTGGCCTTGTCTTATGGGCCCTCGCCCAACCTCATGACTTATCAGAAATACGACATCAACGGTTACACATTCTATACGGAGGAGAGAGACAAAAGAAGCGACTACCAGAACTCGGGTGTGACGATGGAATCATACACGGGTGAAGAGAAGAAAAGATACTACGGAAGGATCGAGGAAATCTGGGAGCTCGACTACGTCGGGGAGAAGCTACCAATGTTCCGTGTCAGATGGGCTACGGACGTCACAAAAGAAGACGAGTATTTCACAACCATGCGTATGCCCGACAAATCCAAGACCAAGAACCCCACCGCGCAAAATGAGCCATGGATACTGGCTAAGCACGTCGAGCAATGCTTCTTCATAACCGACCCGTCTAGGCCCAGCCGTGTTGTCGTAAGGAGAGGAAAAAGGGCCCTCGTCGGAATGGATGGAGTCGCCAACGAGAAAGACTTCGACGGCCTCGTCGGAGACCCAATGATGGAAGAAACCGATGAAGACGATAAAATATACAAACTAAGAAGAACAAGGACGACGCTACCTAGGTCAGGTCTTCCTCCGTACACAAGAAGGAGTCACGATGAAGATACCGGTGGGGTCACAAAGACTAAGCGGAAGGGCAAGCAGAAGAGAAGAGTGTGATCAAGAATAGTACTGTGTATCTACTTCATAAACTCCTATCGATGGCGACTCGGAAACCATCATTTTACATGTGTCTTGTACTGACACATAGGCGTCAGGCTTCGAGGTTCTGTTTGTGATCTAACTATTCGGAACTTGCTTACTCTGTGAAGAACTCAAGTGAAAAGACAACTTGTATGGTGCTATTTTTTCTAGTTTTAATGACTAGAAACTATAAAATGCAGAAAGAAAACAATAATATCACAGTTTACCGCCGGCGGTTTGGGTTGAATCGCCGGGGCTACTGCTATGCGGGCCCACCTGTAAGTGACACACAAGTTACCGCCGGCGGTTTGGGCCAAATCGCCGGGGGTAACTTCTGTGTCACTTACAGCTGGGTCCCGCCCTGGCTTTACCTGCTTCGCCTCTCCCGTCGCGATCCCCAAATCGACAAGTCCTCACCCCCGCACCAGCGCTGCCTCCGCCGACCCAACCCCGACCCCCGCCGCCGGTCACCTCGTCCTCACCCCCGCACCAGCGCTGCCTCCGCCGACCACCTCCCCGCTCCCCACGGCGATCCCGCCCGCCGTCTGGTCCCTCTCCCCCGCCGACCCTACACTCGCCGCCCCCGCCTCCTCCCTCGCCGCCTCCCTCTCCTCCTCCACCCTCACCGCGCTTCCCTGCCGCCGTCCCCTCTCTTAATTGCAGGTAATGTATATGATTGCTGCCCTGCCTGCCCGGTGGTGACGGATTTGCTCTGTTTTTCCTCCTCCTCCCCTCCCGTACGAGCCTCGGTTCTTCCTGGTGGTTACGTCTGATTTGATTTGATTTCTTGCGTGCGTGCGCAGGGTGGAGGACTGGAACGAGACCTAACTGGCCTCCACACCTCGCAGACGCCGTCGACCGCGTGGAGGAGCTCGTGGACGGAGCCACCTCGCGGACGCCTCCACCTTGCAGACGCCGTCGACCTCGCCCTCGCCCTCACCCCCTCGCCCTCTCCCCCTCGAGGACCCGCTGCAGGTACGGTCAACCAAATATCCTTCTACTCTAGTCGAATGGATGTTCTTGACGCATTGGCCATGGGATACACCTTTTATCAGGGGCCTGAACACCGTGAAGGAGCGGCCGCTGTTGGAGAAGCCGAAACGTGTCCCCGGCGCCGGAGGAGCTCACTCGCTTGTCGACCATGGCTTGGACATGCCCAGAACTAAGGAGTCGCGGCAGGCGCATCTAGACCAGGAGAATGAGGCTCTTCGGAAAAGGTTGGCCGACTTGGAAGCAAGCATGGACCAACGCGTGGCATCCGCGGTGGAAAGCAAGCTCGACGCCGAGGTGGAAAACAAGGTACAGAGCAGGGTCGATGACGCATTGGCCAACAGGTTCAATGAATTACTTCCTACTGTGGTGTCGTCGCTACAAGATTATTTCCGAAACAACCAAGAGGGACCGATCCCGGTGATCAGCCTGGGCGGCAGCAACTCGAACAACAAGCCTCCTACTACACGGGCTCAAGGCGCACCCATATTGTTGGTGACTCCACCCACCGGCAATGCAGGTGCTAGAGAGCATTCGCCGGCCATGGGGGCCACCAGCAGCCCCTCAGTCACTTGCACGCCCTGCCTCGGTCCGACGGCACGATCCGTGCTCGACAACCTCAAGGTAGTTAATTGAGCCTCTCAAAGCCTTTGCAAGTTAATTACTCCTCGTCGTCGCTCCTCTCTTACCTACACATGTTTTAACAGGAACCCGAGAATCCTTGCACCTTGCTGCTCCTGAACATGGACAACCAGTTGAAGGATGTTGCGAAGGGAGCCGTCATCTTCCCACAAACCAAGACTTTCCACACCGTGCCAATGGACGAGAACATGCTCCGGGTTCGCGTGGATCGGGCGTTACCGGGATGCGAAGACATGCATCCTCTTACTCAACCCCCGGAACAAGTTGAAATGCTGAAGGTCGGGCAACTCAAGAACAAGATGCTTCTATGGCCAAAAGCCTTAATTCGGTTGAACAACACCGTCTCAAGGTCAGAGGCAAGCCATGGGAGCGTCAATCCTGAGGCTGCGCCGGGGCCGTCTAGCCAAGCCATAGTCACTCCACCTGCAGATGATCCTCTCGAGCCCGAGACACAGCAGAACGACAAGGCGTTGGACATCGATCGGGCTCCCATCGATACGTTCATCGATGAATTGGCGGGCGACTTTGGTCCCTCCACGGCACCCGCCCGTGATACCCTCAAGAAGAAGCTGTTCCCCTCTCAAGAAACTCCCGAGCAGGAGGACACTACCGCCTTCACAGCTCCGCCGCAAGTTGGGCTTACCCCGAGGACACTTCTTTCTGTGACCGTGGAGGCATCGAAACAAGCCGGCACTCCCGCGTGCCGTAAGAAGAAGGACAGGAAGCGCAAGAAGTCAGTGAATGATGCCGACGCAAACAAGAAAGTGGTTCTTGACAAGGTGTCGACCCCGTGGAGGAAGTTGCATCACCTAGGCCAGCCAATGCTGCCGGCAAACAATGTCAGTCAGCTGCCGCCGGACATGAGGAGCCTGCATGATGCAGTTCTAATCCAGGAGCTGCGTCTTCTTCAAGAAACAAATCCGTCGTACCCGGTGATCACGGTCAGGGTGCCCACTAACTTTGGCTTTGTCACCACATACCCCGCGGACTTGATATTCATTCGGTATGAAGACATCTTTCGGCTCTTTCACATGCAACGGCTTGACCGGAACTTGGTCCGCCTGGTAACGCTCAGCATGGCGCATGATCTCATCGTGGAGAAAACCCCGGGCGTCGCTATCATGGACCCCTTCTACATGACTCCAGGTACCACCGCGAACGAACAGGCGTTTCTCGCGACGTATGTCAAGGATTTCTTGGTGGCAAATAAGGATAAGCAATGCTTTGTCATACCATACTTCCCCGAGTAAGTATTCGGTTGCTAAAGTACCCGTTATTACATTCTTTCGTGAATTTCCTTAATAGCTGAGGATGATGGTTTATTTCCAACTCTTTTGCGCAGACTCATGTACTGCACCCTCATCATCTTTCACCCGTATCATTCCAATGCCATCTATCTCGACTCCGGGCGTGACGAGCGGAAAGACTACACCGAGGTCAAGTCTACTCTTGATAAAGCCCTTAGCGGCTTCATAGCCGAGGTTGGCAGCAGCAAACTCAGGCAAGAGAAAAAGGTTAAAGGCTGCTATGTGTCCAACCACGTGACCAATTTCCCCTGCCTCAAGCAATCGTCATCTGACAATGGGATGGAAGCCTGGTTTGCCATCCTACAGATGAGGGCAGTTGTAAAGGATCAGCAAAATCTCTTGTTGCCATCCAGTCTTCAGAATAAGGTCAACAAGCTTAGGGACACCACCGATGCAGAAGTGAGAGCCGAGTTCCGTGCCATCCAGCGGTTGATTAGCACAATAATCTTTAGGGATGCCCTCAAGAGTGGTGGCTTGTTCCACCACAAAGTCATACCAAGTAAAATAGAGATTGAAAACCGCTTACATGCGAGCTGTGACGAGAGGACATTCAACACGCTGGACGGCGTCCGTCCCTTCCCGCCGAGGGAAACTTGAGTCAAAAACTTGTCTCCTACAAATGTTAGTCATAAAATTACTTAAGCATAGCCATTTGATGCTTTTTAATTGTTTGCATAACTATATGTTTTCTATCTATGAATGTGCTAACAACTTATATTTCTTTCTTGTTTGTGAGTGCAGATGGCGTATGTAGTGTTCCACGGCAGGGTTCCCGGAGTCTACCACGACTGGGAGAGTTGCTGGAGGCAGGTCCACCGTTTCAGCGGCAACAACTACAAGGGGTACGCCACTTTGGAGGAGGCTGAAGCTCAGTATGCCAACTTTCGAGCGCGACAGAGGAGGGAGACTTGGAGGACCCCCTTCGTCGTGATGATGCTTGCCGCCACCGCCTCCCTAGTCTTCTATCTCATTGTTGTTTAGCTAGGTCATGCAACTCCGGATTGATAACTACTTGTAGTGTTTGCTAGTACTTGGAGTCTATTTGTGTAATCCGTATACTTGGAGTCTATTTGTGTAATATTTGCTACTGATGGTCGACTTTATTATTGTTGAACACTTTGGCTACTTTTCTGTATCTTGCTGTGTATATTGCTACTGTGATGGTCGACTTTGTTATTGCTGTGTATATACTGCTGTGAAATATTGTATATTGCTGTAATTTTTTTTGTCCCCTGTAATTGTTACCGCCGGCGGTTAGATATAAACAGCCAGTGGTACCACGGTATACCCCTGGCGGTACAGGAAACCGCCGGCGCTACGTCGACATACCCCTGGCGGTTACGGAACGGCCGGCGCTAATTGTACCCCCGGCGTCTGGAAACAAACCGCCGGCGCTAATGAGGTTTACCCCCGGCGGTTTGCAAACTGCCGGCGGTAAGGCATTACCACCGGCGAGGTGGTCGCCGGCGGTTTGCAAACCGCCGGGGATAGGCCAAAAACGGCCGCCGGCGGTAACCTTTTTTGTAGTAGTGTGGCTTCGCAGGGACGACCCGTGGAGAAACCGCAAAGAGCTGTTCGATGGTACCGTTGAGATCCGAAGAGCCCCACGTAAGAGGAGCGGCGAAGAAATCGACATGCTGTTGAGAAACTGGGATGAGTGCCCTCCGCCGGGGAAGAAGCAAAAGGCTCCGCCACCATTGCTGAAGGTATGGAAAACAAGGTCTGTTTTCTGGGACTTGCCATATTGGAAGATCCTCGAAACACCTCATAGCCTTGATGTCATGGATATCACGAAGAACGTGTGCGAGAGTCTGCTTGGCACCCTTCTCAACATGCCGGAGAGGACCAAAGATGGGCCGAAAGCAAGAAACAACCTAAGATCATTGGGCATCAGGAAAGATCTCCACGGAGGACGCCCTAACGATGATAATGATCTGTCCGAGGAGGAGGAGATGGAAGGTCGTCGAAAGGGCAAAAAGGCGAAACAGAATGACTATTACTGCCCTCCTTCGTGCTTCACTCTAAGCCAGAAGGAGATCGAACAGTTTATCAAGTGCCTTCTCGGAGTGAAATTTCCTTTCGGTTACGCGGGGAAGATAAGCAGATATCTGGACGCAGCGAAACAAAAGTTCAGCGGGATGAAGTCTCATGACTGTCACGTGCTGATGACACAGATACTTCCAGTTGCACTCCGAGGGATAATGGACCCACACGTCCGCCAAACGCTATTGGACCTATGCAACTTTTTCGACGTCATCTCTCGAAAGTCGATCAGCATGAAGAAAGCCGTAAGGCTACAGGAAGAGATCATTGTGATACTAAATGGGCTTGAGATTTACTTCCCTCCCGCATTCTTCGACAGTATGGTGCATTTGCTGATCCATGTCGTGGATGATATCATCCAGCTCGGGCCGATGTTCCTGCACGGCATGATGCCGTTCGAAAGGATGAATGGTGTCATCAAAGGATACGTTCGTAACAGGGCAAGTCCAGATGGAAGCATCGTCCAGGGCTATCTCACCGAAGAGTGCATCTCTTTCTGCACGAATTTTCTAGATGTCGAGAACCATGTTGGTCTGCCCGAAAATAAGCACATTGGCAGGCTCGATGGAGCAGGTCACAAAACAGGCAGGAGGGAACTACAAGTGGACGACTCTGGCCGACGCGCCGACTTTGACAGTGCAAACTTTGTAGCGCTAAGACACATACAGGTGGTCGATCCTTGGTTGGAAAAGCACAAAAACTTTATTGAGAAGAAGTACAGTGAACGTGGTCAGCATCGAACGGACGTCGAAATAATCAAAGAGCACAACGCCACCTTCACACGTTGGTTCAAACGCCACCTTCTAGATAATCCTCCGTCAATGACTTCCGCAGAAGGAAAACTCATATTCCTCTTGTCACAGGGCCCTGCGCCCAACCTGATGACATATCAGGCATACGATATCAACGGTTACACGTTCTACACGGAGGAAAAAGACAGGAATAGCGAATATCAGAACTCAGGGGTAACGATGGAATCCTTCACCGGTGACGTCAAAGAAAGGTACTATGGAAGGATCGAGGAGATCTGGGAGCTGGACTACTCTGGAGACAAGGTGCCGATGTTCCGTGTCAGATGGGCTAAGAGCGTCAGTCCAAAAAAAGAAGACGGATATTTCACCACCATGTCTATACCCGAAGCCTCCAAGTCTGCTGCTACCGCGAGCGTCATCGCGAAAACTGAACCGTGGGTACTGGCTAGCCAAGTTGACCAATGCTTCTTCATCACCGACCCGACAATGCCTAGCCGTGTTGTCGTGAGAAGAGGAAGAAGGAGCATCATCGGAATGGATGGAGTCGCCAACGAGCAAGATTTTGACCAGTATGGAGACCCAAAGATGGAAGATGACGACGACGACGACGAAGAAACATACACCACAAGAAGAAGTAGGACAACACTACCCAAGTCAGGTGGTCTTCCGTTCGCAAGAAGAAGTCGAGATGTTCCGGGTCTAAATTATTCAACCGCCACCAAGAAGGGAAAGAAGATTGTGAAACGGTAGCTAGATGGTGTGGGAAATACGACGCTTGATTTTGTAACCCTAGGAATTAATATTATAAATTAAGTATCCTAGAATTTGTAATCCAAATATTAAGTATTTTTAATATATTAAATAGGAATATGATATGTGTAATCCTACCTTAATATTAAATTTTTTAAAATCATAAATTGGAATACTATATCACATTACATATTATATGAATGTCTTAAATGAAATGCACAAAAGGAAAAAATAAAAGAAAATGAAAAATTAAATGCAAAAAGAAAATATAAAAAAACTCCTTAGCCGTGGCGCAGGGAACTTACCCTGCGCCATGGGTAACTTACCCGTGGCGCAGGTTAGTGACCCTGCGCCACGGCTATTCTACGTACCCGTGCCGCATGGGAGTGGCCGTGCGCCACGGGTAAGTTAACCTAGATCTAAAATTCGCGCGCGCCCGAACCGTTCCCCAACTCCCTCCACCGCATCATCCTCTCCTCCCACCGCTCGAGCGCCGTCTCTCACCGTCGCCGTCGCCCCCTCGACTCCACGGAGCACCGCCGCCGCCCCGTCGCCGTCGCCCCCTCGCCTCCGCGGAGCACCGCCGCCGCCCCGTCGCCCCCTCCACCTCCCACGAGCACGAGCGCGCCGGCCCGGAGCCCCTGCCCCGCGCCTCCTCCAGGCCGTGCGCCACCCCGAGCACCGCCTCCACGAAGCACCGCCCCCGCCCCGTCGCCGTCTCCCCCTCCTGGCCGTGGCCGCTGCTCTGCCGGTGGCCGCTGCTCCTTGCCGGATCAAGGTGACCCGGTCCCTCCTCCTCCTCCTCCTCCTCCTCCTCCTAATTATAGTCGATTTAGCTAGGGTTTCCCACTAGTTGATGCAACAATCGGTAGATTTAGACCACAGATGATCTGATGATCTGCCACATTTTTTTTTATTTTTTTCATATTGATGTTCCTCTGCCATATTGATCTGATGGTTACCATTTCATATTACAAGTGGTTACCATTTCATATTGTTTCAACTTAGCAGTAGGGGCACATCTAAAGTAGATAGATGACAAATCACACCTTAATAAGAAATGGCAGAAAATCATGTAGCCCATGTGTTGCAATTGCTAGATCCTGGTCATACATGTCATATATGGATAGTAGTTAGGTTCCTAGAACTTTTAGCATGCCTAGCTGTTAGGTCTACCAATGCCAGAACCTAGAACAAATTCACTTGGAAGTATACATTGCAATATGTCTCTCTTGTATGGTGTCAACTGGATGCTCTTGTGAATGTTGCTTTTAATATGTTAGTGAAAGGACACGGATGTCGCCTAGAGGGGGGGGGGGTGAATAGGCGATTTAAAATTATTACGGTTAAGGCTTGAATAAATGCGGAATAAAACTAACGTTTAATTTATCAAGCCAAAACCTAAACTAGCTAGGTTCACCTATGTG
Source organism: Puccinellia tenuiflora (assembly GCA_012064385.1). Classification (NCBI taxonomy): domain Eukaryota; kingdom Viridiplantae; phylum Streptophyta; class Magnoliopsida; order Poales; family Poaceae; genus Puccinellia; species Puccinellia tenuiflora. The sequence continues at coordinate 273,605 of QRDG01001200.1, forward strand.
CACCAACACTTATGCTAAGCAATATAATCAACTAGGTGATAGCAAGATATATGACTTTAAGCTAGATGTCTATCACAAAGTAAATAGCATAAGTAAGAAGCTCGAGATAGAAATACCGAGGCACTTGGAGACGATGATTTATCCCGAAGTTCACTTCCCAATGGAAGCTAGTCTCTGTTGGAGCGGCGCGGTGTTCACCAATGTGAAACACCGAGTAGCCTTGATATGGCACACCGTATCTCCGTTGTGTCTTACCACCAATGTGGCGAGGCACTTGTCACTATGTTGCCGTTGAGGTTGACAACTAGAACCTTTACAAGGATGAAGCTCACTCCACAAGTTGGAGGGTCTTCACCAAATGCACCGAGCCACCAAGACTCGATGCCCAAGGCCGAGGCACACACCACAACTCAATTGGTGGCTCCCGGCAATGTCTTCGTAGCTACCAAAGCTCCGAAGCTAACAAGGTTGAGCCACACTCCACAATTGGAGGCTCCCAACAAATCCCGTGAGCCACCAAGACTCCGAGAAAACAACAACCGTCTAGGGTACCAACGTGCCCTAGAGGAACAAGCTCTAGGGCACCAAAGTACCCAAGAGTAACAAGCTTCTCAACTTCACTTTCCACGAATCACCGTGGAGAACTCAAACCGATGCAACTAATGCAATGGCAAGAACACACTAAGTGGTCAAGTTCTTCCAACCCGAATCCAACCAAAGCAACTAATGCTTGGGAGGGATTTGAGAGGAAGAACAAGGAGAAACACCAAGAAACTACAAAGATCTAGATCCAAAGTGTTCCCCTCACTTAGAGGAGAAATCGAACGGTGGAAACGCGGATCTAGACCTCCTCTCTCTTTTCCTCAAAAACTAGCAAGAACTATTGGAGGGATTGAGAGATAGCGAAGCTCAAGAGATTCAACAATGGAGGGGAAAAATAGCTCAAGAGGTTGGAAAAAGTTCATGTTCATTTGGGGAAGAAAGCCCTTAAATAGCTGCCCAAAATTCTGTCCGTTAGGAGCAAAACTGCGCGAGGCCGGCCATGCCGGCCACATAGCCGGGGCAGTCCAAAAACAGCACAAGCAAAGAAAACAGGGCAGCCCACAAGCAGCCAGCCGGGTGGGCCGGCCATGGCCGGGATGGGCCGGCCATGATGGCCGGCCAGCGGCCCGAGAGGCCCCGGCCACGAGGCCGGCCAGACCGGGCCGCCTCTTCCCTTTTTTTTTCGTTCTTTCTTTTCTTTTCTTTTTCTGCCTAGAAAACGTCCGATACCGGAAATGCAATAACTTTTGTATCCGGACTCCGTTTTCGATAATCTTGGACTCGTTGGAATCACCACAACAGGCACTACAAGATTATGCAGAAAAACATCATAGTCCAACAATATATTATAATAAAAAATGAGGAAAGGTTAAACCTCTTTCTTGCAAACCGGAAATGCAATATCTTCCACATACGAACTCCGTTTTCGATAATCTTGGACTCGTTGGAATCGTCACAACGAGCACTACAAGATTATGCAGAGAAACATCATTGTTCAAAAGGATATGGTAAAACCAAAAGATGAAAGGTAAAACCTTTCTATTGAAAACCGGAAAACCATATCTTTTGCAAATGAAGTCCGAATGAAGTGAAACCAACTTTGTTGGAAAGAGGACGACAAATGCTACCCACTAACAAGTGAAAATATTGAAAACAAGCAAGGGAGATTTTGCTACTAAACGGAAGAGTGAAACCTTCCGCATAGATGGACCGGCAAAATCTCCGACACCGAAAACTCAATAGGGAACACATATGAAAACCGTTTTCGGTGACCTTGGCCTTGTCATGACAAGCACGACAAGCACCAATACCACACCACGATAAGAGCCAAATAGGAACCAATAAAGATGATGCCAAGGATGCAAAGGTTTGAGCTCTCTACGACCGATACGCTAAAGCTCACTTGAGAGCCCCTCTTGATAGTACAGGTTACCTATCTAAAAACCCGGTCTCCCAACTACACCGTGAGACCGGTGAAATAGAAACCCTATCAAGATCATACCTTTTCCTTGCGCATTCCACTTGAGCTAGATGATGACGATCTTGATCTACTCTCAAGTGGATCACCTTTCTTGATTTTGCTCCGCTTGGTGAAGACTCGCATATTGCTCCCCCATACACCAAGATGGGAGAGGCACTCTTCGACATATCTTCACTTGGCCTTTGTCTTGTATGTTGATCAACTTGCACTTAGCCTTGATCAACATATAATCTTCTTCTTCGCATACCTTCAAATGCGCTTATCTTGTATGTTGATCAACTTGCACTTAGCCTTGATCAACATATGATCTTCTTCTTTTAGCCTTGACTCCAACATATGGAGTTCAAGCATTTCTTATGGACCAACACTACAAATATAACTCAAAGCACACATTAGTCCATAGAGATTGTCATTAATTACCAAAACAACACATGGGGGCAACCATGCTCTTTCAATCTCCCCCATTTTGGTAATTGATGACAATCCCTTTTGAGAGGGTTTATATAATGAATTAAGCAACCTTGCAAGACAAGGATGCATGAGCATGAGAGGCAAATGCTTAAGAACCAAACTAAAGCATAAAACCAATTCCCTTAAACCCTCTAAAACTTCTCCCCCATTGGCATCGATTGCCGAAATGGGAAGAAAAATTTTAGATGGCCAATATAATATGAGTTCCTCCACAGGTATGCATTCCTCAAACTATTGATGAATAATAGAGGAAATCAAACTATATTGAGGATCCAAAGATTGCAAAGGATGAAATCATTCTAAACATCTCCACAGAGGAGAAAAGCAATCAAGAAGATCCTAAATGAGAGTTCTAGATAAAAATAGAGAAGCTCCCCAATGTTCATACACTATTGAGGAGTGCACAAGTATGGAATCCTTGCTCCCCCAAAATCATCTAGAACACTCACCAAGTGCAAGGATGTAAAAATTAAAGCAAACCAAAGCACTTGCACTAAAGATGTGATTGAGCCATAAGGAGATACCTATTAAAAGAAACTATCAAGAAAGGTCCAACCAAGAGTATGTGTGTGTGACAAGACAAATAATTTGGTAAGACACATAGTCTTAACCAAATGGAAATTAGTTATATATCAAGTATTGTCACACACAACTTTATAAAGAAGATTTTTCAAAAATAATATGTTCGCAAACTCAAGGATACCAAATTTTTTTTTTTTAAATTCAACATAGGATTGGCCCAACCGAGATAAAGGACGATCTTTTAAAGGAGTATGTTCACAAGCTTAGGGGTACCAATTGGAAACTAAAACCAATTGAAAGTGCCAAAAGATAGTGAGAGCATTTAGCCGATAAAAATCAACATGCTCACCAAGGTAAGCATGAAGACAAGATCCTCACAAATACATGAGTGTGCAAAGATACCGATAAAAAAATGAGACAAGCACTCATGAGATAAAATTGGAGCCACCAAAGAATTATAGATAAAAGCAAGGTAGCTCAAAAGAATTAGGATATCAACTAAAAGGTGACCTCTCTCATATGTATAGGTTTCTAAGTAGACAAATCATTGAAGATATACATCCACAAAGAAACTTGCACATATTAGATGGTTGATAGAGTGGAAAACATGGTATCCGAAAAGGGAAGTCATGAATATACAAAAGATATTATTGCTTAAAAGCATAGCTCATAGCTCAAATTTATCTCATTGTATATAAATGAACTTCAAAAATATCAAAGACATCACACATATCACTAAGGGAACAAGAGATAGTGAAGATGCTTTGAGATAGGCAACAAGTATCACAAATAAATAATACCAATTGAAGAAAAAGATTTTTGCACTTCCATCACAAATATCACAAAGATATACCAAGTGAGGGAAAGAGCCAAAGCCACAACAATTGTACATTTAAAGTTTTCATGCCAAGGGGCAACCTACACAAGGTTGAATACAAGAAAAATATGCATGGGATAGATACTTGTTACCGAAATAGCATTGGTGATGATGAAGATGAGAATTTTTGTTTATCATCAAAGCTTGACTCCAATAATCATATGGTGAGAACACCTTCCTTATGAATGAGGCAAGCATCCACTGCATCTCCATTATACCTAAAACAAAATTCAAGTACAACATGGTTCCCAAACTCATTGGGTTCCATAGTAGTTAGATACACTACAATACATAGGAAACACTCCACATAAATATGTGCATATAGATGAACTTGAATTTCATGCACATCTTAGCCAATTTAGGATTTGGTGGAGTATCCCCTATATATTGGATCAAGAAAGACTAGCATGCCATAAAATAAATGTATTAGTAAATATGCATGCATGGACTTACAAGAACCAAATGAGATACAGTTTGGACAAAACACCAAGTAAACCAAGAAGAGAGCACACCAAAGTGTGACACAAAAAGGTTGTCCAAATTATATCAAAATCCAAATCAACACATTATTGAGGAAAGAAACAAATCAACATCTGATTGATTTCAAAACACATCAACACATGAAGTGTGATATCAATAGGAATCAAATCAAACAACACATGAGAGATAAGACACCAATTGAAAAATAAGATACCAACTAGGAGACAAGATACCAAGAAGAGGATAATACTTGACCGGAATCAAGTAAAGTAAAATAAAGTAATAAGGTATCAAAATTCTCACAATAAATATCAATTGAAGCAAATATCTATGGAGGAGATATTAAATTCCAATTAATACCAATTGAAGGTACCTAGGCAAGGCCAATGAGCATATAGGATGAAAGAAAGAGTCATGCTCAAAGGGTTTTCTCATTCTATAGGATAAACATAAAACAAGAGATGAGAATGCAAGACTCCCAAGAGAGAGCAAGGTTACACTAAATAAACCAAACACCCTCTACACTTTTCATGATGGCACAAAGAATCAAAAGAAAAGATTTGTCTTCCATAAACACATATGATAGAAATCAAATGCCAATTGAAAGGATCAAATATTGATAGATAGGATAGTGTTCTAAATAAAAGGAATGCTCCCCCAAGATTCATGCATTATTTTTTGATATTTGCATTTGAATACGAAAAGCACGCACAAGGGATCATTACTCTTCATATTTTATTTACAACACTAAACACTACCAATTTGAGGATCAGGATCCTAGCAAGAGACAAGGAAGGCAATGGGAGTCAAAATGAATATTTTGGCAAGAGATGGGGCAAATAAAACAAATGCCAATGTAAGGATAATCAAAAATATTCTACCACAAACACAAATATGGATTGTCCAAGGACAATGACCATTTGGAATTATTTTCCCGGTGATAGAGGTATCCAAGAATATCCTCACAAGATAAAACATGTGGCAAAAGATAAGCAATAAAACACCATATTTGAATAAGGTTTGTTGGTAGTTCCAACTATTCAAACCAACCGGCAAGGCCATGGTTAGAATAATATGGAACAAATGGTTTCTCAACTAATGTATGGAGATGCACATTAGAGAAAACCCACACCAAGCAAACACACACGAACAAGACCCAAAAGATAGCTATAGAGCAAATTGGAACTTGTTCGAGCTAATATGCCACATAGGAATAAGATAATTTACAATACCAAATCTAAGTGACAAACCTCAAATGTTACATTTTGTAGGATTGTGATATGCACATAGCTTATTACTCCCCCACAATGTGATAATTCATTTCTTCTTAACAAGAGGCAAATAAAATCAAATAGAGATAATTAATAGACATTATAGAATTTGAATTTCTCATGAGCATGACACACCACATAGTTACTAGGATAATCTTGATATATCAATACTAGGTGGTTTTACTCATATACACACTTTTTTAGGTTAGTGAAGTGCACAAAGCATATCACTCCCCCAACATGGGATAGTCCATTAATTTCTCAAAAGAGCCCATTGAAATCAACACAAGATCCAATAAGGACTCAACACAAAGTTTACACATATATGGAGCGCACATTAACATACACAAACTTGATTACTCAAGGTAAGTAATAAGCACAACATATACAAGCACATGCTAGGAACAAAACTAACACATGCTAGGGAGCAAGCAACTTTCAATGTATATATAATTTAAATATAAGTTACCGCAAGAAGGAGCATTGGATATGAGATATGATAATATAATCCAAATGACTTGGCTTGTGGAAATAATAATCAAGAAGATCCCTTAATTCTTCATGGATAGCCAAGTCTCCAATGTCCTCCATCACGACCTACTGATCAAGTTTAAGCTTGTTGGTCCCCAACCAAGTTGGGTCCTAAGAGGTTAGTCACAATAGGCTTGGCAACCCAAATGGTTCTTTTCTTGACACCACTTTGAGTTCCCACATATTTGGCAAACACATTGCCAACCCTATCCTTCCTAAGAGAATAAACATCATCAATAATTATGGGGTGGGATAGAGTACCGTTTGTGCATGAAGAAGCCAAGTGACCCTTCTCACGGCATAAGTAGCAATATCGACTCTTTTCTTTCTTCTTAATAGGCTCCTTAACTTGAGGAGCAATGACTTGAGTCTTCTTAGGAGGTGGCCCTTGTTCAACCCGAGGTTGAGCATGAGATTGGACAATAGGCCGCTTTCCTAATTGCTTCTCACTAAGAGGCTTCTTCTTCATTGGGCAATCCCTAACATGATGCCCTTCAATTTTGCACTTGAAGCATACAATCTTGGCCGAGTGATTGACTTGTTCTTGGCCCTTCTTATTGCTACTCTTGGACTTGTTCTTGATATTGGAGTTGAATCCAAGTCCACTCTTGTCATTGGGGGATTTTTGCACACTCAACATGTTGTCAAACGTGACCTTCCCTTTATGACGTTTCTCCACATCTTTCTTCAAAGAAGTGGCTTGTGCCTTGTGCTCTTTAGACTTCCCTACAAGGTTAGTAGCAACACAAGTACTAGCGGAAGTTGAAGCTTCATTGTTAGAGCAACTAGGCACAAAATGTAATTCAACATATGATTTAGCATTAGTGTGAGATGAAGAATTACACGGACTAGCACATGGCATTTTAGCATTTTTATTAGAAGTTGTGCCATTGTCCACATGAGGCTCACTAGATATTACCTTGGTAGCGATAGCCTCATGAGCTAACCTTAGCTTATCATGAGATACTAGAAGATCTTCATGAGAGCTCGAGAGCTTCTCATGGCTTTCTTCTAATATCTCATAATTGCTAGTTAGCAATTTAAGTTGAGCCCTTAGCTCAACATTCTCCTTTAAAATGGATGCTTCACAAGAAATAGAGTTAGTAGCACAAGCATCAACATTAATAGAAATGGGAGAACAAGTAGGAAGCTCTTTTAGTAATTGAGCTTGGAGTTGATCATGAGACTTAGTGAGATGTGCAAGAGAATCTTCCAAGGACTTGACATCCTGTTCAAATTTCACATTAGCCTCAAGAAGTCTAGCAATTTCAACAACAAGCTCATCATTTTTTATTTTAAAATCATTAGCCAACTTGAGAGCTCTATCATGGGTTTCATTTGCTTTAGATAACTCTAGAGTAAATGTCTCCTCAAGGGATTTCTTGGTTGTTTGTTCTTCTTCAAGAGCTTCCTCAAGATCCGCAATCGTGTTTGCATAATCACGTTCGCGGCTAAGGCTTTCATTTTCACGAGCTTCCAAATTTTCAATAGTAAGCCCTCGCTCAACAAGGGTGCTCATAATTTCATGTAGGTTCTCACAAGAATTTTCATTTTTTGAAAGAGCATTAAGAACCATTAGACCTTTCTTATTAAAGTAAGCATCATCTTCTTCATCATCATTATTATTGTCACGATCATCACTACTTGACGATTTAGAAGATATGCACGGACTATTAACACAAGCATGTGAAACATTTATAGTTCTAGATGTGTTTAAGTCCAAAGATAAATCATTGCAATAAGATAGAGATGACATATCATCTATAGGAAGCTCACTATCATCATTGCAAAATTTATCCCTACTCACCATTGCATTATTTTGTGGCTTGCCACATGTAGGTGAGGTAGACGAAGTTGAGAACTCATTACGCCCGGAGGTGGAGGAAGAACAATCATTCTCACTATCCATGGACACACCATAATTGTCTTGAAGCTTGGTCCATAGTCATGAGCACTCCGATAAGGAGAGATTGACAAGGCAACTGCATTTCTTAAAGACATGAAAACAACTTTAGAAGCTTGAGCATCTAGATAAGAATTTTCCTCATCCTCCAAAGATAATCTTTTCGGATCCTTTGGAGGAGGAAAACCCATATCTAATATTTTCTCTATAGATGGATCAATATCTCTAAAATAATTTAGCATGCGATTTCTCCAATCATTATAATTAGTGCCATCGAATATTAAAGAGGCATTGTGCACTAAACCACTAGACGACATCTTTACTCTCTAGGCCGTGAAGCCCTATAAAGAGAGAACCCGCTCTGATACCAATTGAAAGGACACGGATGTCGCCTAGAGGGGGGGTGAATAGGCGATTTAAAATTATTACGGTTAAGGCTTGAATAAATGCGGAATAAAACTAACATTTAATTTATCAAGCCAAAACCTAAACTAGCTAGGTTCACCTATGTGCACCAACACTTATGCTAAGCAATATAATCAACTAGGTGATAGCAAGATATATGACTTTAAGCTAGATGTGTATCACAAAGTAAATAGCATAAGTAAGAAGCTCGGGATAGAAATACCGAGGCACTTGGAGACGATGATTTATCCTGAAGTTCACTTCCCAATGGAAGCTAGTCTCCGTTGGAGCGGCGCGGTGTTCACCAATGTGAAACACCGAGTAGCCTTGATATGGCACACCGTATCTCCGTTGTGTCTTACCACCAATGTGGCGAGGCACTTGTCACTATGTTGCCGTTGAGGTTGACAACTAGAACCTTTACAAGGATGAAGCTCACTCCACAAGTTGGAGGGTCTTCACCAAATGCACCGAGCCACCAAGACTCGATGCCCAAGCCCGAGGCACACACCACAACTCAATTGGTGGCTCCCGGCAATGTCTTCGTAGCTACCAAAGCTCCGAAGCTAACAAGGTTGAGCCACACTCCACAATTGGAGGCTCCCAACAAATCCCGTGAGCCACCAAGACTCCGAGAAAACAACAACCGTCTAGGGTACCAACGTGCCCTAGAGGAACAAGCTCTAGGGCACCAAAGTACCCAAGAGTAACAAGCTTCTCAACTTCACTTTCCACGAATCACCGTGGAGAACTCAAACCGATGCAACTAATGCAATGGCAAGAACACACTAAGTGGTCAAGTTCTTCCAACCCGAATCCAACCAAAGCAACTAATGCTTGGGAGGGATTTGAGAGGAAGAACAAGGAGAAACACCAAGAAACTCCAAAGATCTAGATCCAAAGTGTTCCCCTCACTTAGAGGAGAAATCGAACGGTGGAAACGCAGATCTAGACCTCCTCTCTCTTTTCCTCAAAAACGCGGATCCAAAGTGTTCATTTGGGGAAGAAAGCCCTTAAATAGCTGCCCAAAATTCTGTCCGTTAGGAGCAAAACTGCGCGAGGCCGGCCATGCCGGCCACATAGCCGGGGCAGTCCAAAAACAGCACAAGCAAAGAAAACAGGGCAGCCCACAAGCAGCCAGCCGGGTGGGCCGGCCATGGCCGGGATGGGCCGGCCATGATGGCCGGCCAGCGGCCCGAGAGGCCCCAAAAATTAAATTACCAATATTTAATAATTACAGAAATGGCAGAAATGAGTGGAAATTTATAAAATCTATAACTTTATGAATATTGCTCCAAAAATTATAAATGAGATCTTAAAATGTTCAGGAAAACAACATCTAAATGTTAGTTCCATTTACATGCAATAATGAACATTTAAATTGCTGTTTAACCAAATTTATTAAAATGGCAGATTTAATTCCAAGTTTAGAAAATCCATAACTTGAGTTTTGCTTATTCAAAAATTATGTTTAATAGCTCAAATTGTCCAGTGAACAATTATCTACAAGTTTATGTAATTTGAGACAATTTTAGAATTAATATTGGTGCTGTTTATTAAAAATAGATAAAATGGCAGAATTTAATCAATTATTGAAATTACCATAACTTGATAAATATTAATCCAAAAATTGCAAATGATATACCAATTTGATCAGCAACTCAAATGCTATTCAACTATGTTAAAATCACAGTATGGAAATAACTTTTACCTTGATGTCATTTTCGAATTGGTTAAATTGATTTAAGTTGCTTAACCGTTTAATTCGCCATTTATTCATCGTTAATCGGAAAAATGCAAACGAGGTATCAAAACGATCAGTGGAATAATACCTATCTAATAATGTAAATATCATGCATGTAGACCTCATATTTCAGTACTGGACATGTTGAGTAATTAATTAATTCACTAAGTTAAATATGGAGTTTTGACCCGTTAATTGCTATATTTAATTTAGGGGTTCCATTTAACTTGTGGGACATGCCCAATATTATTTCAATGCATAATTTGATCATCTCATCATGATTGTGCATTGCACCTTGTATTCGTGTTATTTATTTCGTTTCCGTTATTGTTGTGTTTCGGTAGATTCAGGAGTTGAGGTTCCACCACAATACCTCGACGATCAACGCGCCCAGTACTATCCGCAAGGCAAGAACTAACCTAACCTTCTTGGCATCTAGCATCATATTGTTTTGCAACTTATTTTATCCACCAGAATATTGCATGCGATTCAACTGTCTCTTTTGATCAAGATGTAGAGTATCCTATGAATGCATGTTTATCCCCTGAACCATCACATGCTTCCCCCTCCTATAAACCCTAGGTTTGATGTGTTGGCCGGAGACAAAGATACAATGGTTGTATTTATATGCTTAGCTATGCTTAGCCATGCTTAGTCGTATGCTAGTTATGTCCGTTGATTAAATTCCATATTGATGATGTTGATGGAATGATTCGGGCATGGTGGATACGTGTGATGCTTAATTAAATTGCTAAGAAGGCTGGGATGAGTTGCCATCGGGGATGGTGTTTTGTCTCGTTCCTGCCCCTAGGTGCGAGTTCTTTACCTCTTGAACCAAGACGATCGTGCTTCCAACGGTGGGGACATATGGAATCCCCTTTAACCAAATAACTTGTGCGGGCGTATTCAAGGATCCTCTAGTTTGCTATTTCCATTTGCCGTGTGTGTGAGCGGAAAAAGAAATGATGAGGATGGTGGTGTTTAGGACGTGGCGATGGGGCAGGGGCTGAGGCTGGGTAAACTTCCCCTGTGGCCACAGATGACTCTTGGATAGTCTCACGCAAGGTAAAGGTTTAACCGCGCCCACTCGCCGGTCTTCCCCGGAAGAGGACCAATCAGGTGAGCCGGACGGTACCGGTGGGTAAATTAGTACACCCCTGCAGGGTTAATCTTTTCGAAAAGCCGTGTCTGCGGTTATGGACGACTTGGGAACAGACGATAAGATCATAGAGAACATTAACTTAATTGATATGGCAGCTAGAGGTTGCATAATCAACGTGTGGTAAAGGTTCATTTCCTCGAGGGTGATTCGAGGGAGTGCCTTGGTGGGGATGAGTTGGTGTTGGCTACAAATGGTTCGCTGAGAACCAAAGATGAAAGTTTACTCTCTTATCCCTTTTCGAAAAACATTCTGAGTAGACGATGCCATGGGTCTTTATATCTTTAAAAAGGAAAACCAGATTTATGCAAATTAGCTACATTATACAGCATTTGAGCCTCCGTCAGCATCGGGCCTATATCGCCCTACTAATTCTTGTGAGTACGTCGTACTCAGCCTTGCTTTGTTGATTATTATTTGTTTCAGAGGAGGACGTCACCGAACTGGAAGGTGGGTTCTTTATTGACATCGACGAGTAGTCTGGGGTTCCCAGGTGGCAGTTTGGGACGTCATGGAACAGGCTGGCACGGGATGTTTATCTGTAGGCCTCTTAGGCCATAATTTGGATCTTGTTGTTTAGACAACTTTAATTTGCTTCCGCTGTTGTAATGATGGGTCAGTGACCTCTGATGTGTCATTTGCTATCTTTCTCAATTATATGAGTTGAACTATGATATCTTTGTGTCGTAGAGTCTGTGATGTGCCAGTTGTTCCGCAGTCTTGGTCTCTTTGTTATACGTGAAAGCGATGTCCGAGCTTATGGCATGATCGAGGTGTTGTGTGCCGATGATGTATTCCGAGCATGCCTGCCAATGTGTTTTGGCCTGGGATTGGTAACCCCAGTAACCCTTGATTGTGTAGCATGACCGGTTGCACAACGTTTCACTTTATAGCTCTGGGGTCAGGGTGCTACAGAAACCTTCCGCATAGATGGACCGGCAAAATCTCCGACACCGAAAACTCAATAGGGAACACATATGAAAACCGTTTTCGGTGACCTTGGCCTTGTCATGACAAGCACGACAAGCACCAATACCACACCACGATAAGAGCCAAATAGGAACCAATAAAGATGATGCCAAGGATGCAAAGGTTTGAGCTCTCTACGACCGATACGCTAAAGCTCACTTGAGAGCCCCTCTTGATAGTACGGTTACCTATCTAAAAACCCGGTCTCCCAACTACACCATGAGACCGGTGAAATAGAAACCCTATCAAGATCATACCTTTTCCTTGCGCATTCCACTTGAGCTAGATGATGACGATCTTGATCTACTCTCAAGTGGATCACCTTTCTTGATTTTGCTCCGCTTGGTGAAGACTCGCATATTGCTCCCCCATACACCAAGATGGGAGAGGCACTCTTCGACATATCTTCACTTGGCCTTTGTCTTGTTTGTTGATCAACTTGCACTTAGCCTTGATCAACATATAATCTTCTTCTTCGCATACCCTCAAATGCGCTTATCTTGTATGTTGATCAACTTGCACTTAGCCTTGATCAACATATGATCTTCTTCTTTTAGCCTTGACTCCAACATATGGAGTTCAAGCATTTCTTATGGACCAACACTACAAATATAACTCAAAGCACACATTAGTCCATAGAGATTGTCATTAATTACCAAAACAACACATGGGGGCAACCATGCTCTTTCAGTTAGTATTAGAAAATTTCGAATTTAGGGTTAGTGTTAGTGTAGCAAAATGAAATGCAAAATTAAAAATGAAATGCAAAATGAAATTAGGGTTAGTGTTATTGCTTCTGCTTGCTGTTAGAGTTAGGGTTAGGGTAATGATTGGAGTTTAGGAAAAACTGAAATGGAAAATGAAATTTGAATTTTTTGGCAAAATTCTGGCTGAAATGCTCTACAATTTTTGAAAAACTCAAATCAACTCTTATTTAGCTGAAATTTTTACAGTAGGTCAACAATAGTTATACATTGCTCTTGTAAAAATTTCAGAATTTTCAGAGCTTGTTTGGTTCACCAAAAAATTTGAAAACTGCTGCTGCCAGGTTGCTCCTCTAATTGTGTTTTTGATGTTGCTTGCAGGTTGTGGTGGTGGTGTTGCTTGCTGCTGGTAGGGGTGCTACATTTGCTTGCTGCTGGTTAAGTTGAAGCAAGGTAGGATGCATGTGATGGAATCCGGAGTTGTGTGCCGGTATTTTTTTTTCAATGTTATACTGCCGGAGTTGTGTGCCGGTTTATATGTGTGATGAATGTTTCTATATTGCCGGAGTTGTGTGCCGGTTCGTCTGTGATGAATATATGTTTATATGTGTGATGAATGTTTGTATCTTGCCAGAGTTGTGTGCCGGTTTTTATTGTTGTAAATTTGTAGGGATTTTATATGAGTGCCGATGTTTTGCCGAAATGTCGATTCATTTCCGTTTCGGCAAATTTCCGACACTCCTATGGCCAAAAATTAGCAAAGGTCATGCCGAATTTTTCCGTGAAAAATTCGGCATGACCTTTGCTAATTTTTGGCACTAGGAGTGCCGCCGGAAATTTGCCGGAACGGAAATGATTCGACATCGGCATATATTTTTTGTTTCTTTTAACTAACATGTTCCATTTTGTTGTCAAACGCAGAACACATGGCTAACAACGATGAGGCCGGAGCTTCTCGGAAGTTAAGCGTGGAAGAACTAGCGAGAGAGAACAACGCGGACTTCTAAAGCTTCTACAATGAGCCGACAGGGGATGTTGCCCAGGACGCTCATGTTGCCGAGGATGACCATGACGAGACCACCACTAGTGGCGCCGGGGATGGCAACGAGACCACGGATGGCGGAGAACGCACAGATGGTAGCCAAGCCAAAAAGGCTAGGAAAGAGAGGAGCAAGAACAAGGTCCGGGCCTTGAGGCAAGTGATCACCGAAGTGTCCCCCGGTGGGGCGCCTCTAGCGCCTACAGGGGTCGCCGGAGGGTATGGCCTCCAAGTGGCATGCATCCTTCGAGATGTCCTCCCGGTCTATGAGGATAACATAAGGGATGCTAGTAAAGAGGGTTTGCGCCTCCGCCTCATCAAGAGGCTGCACAAATGGTTTGAGTTCCCGCCGGCCTACAGGGCCGATGAAGACGGTAACCATGATATGAAAAAACTCAATGCCGTCAACAACTTTGCCCTCACGAAGATGAGCAAGGCCTTGGCCAGTTGGAGAACTAGGGTCAAAAATTGATCGAAGACGATAAAAGTCCCGAGGAGATCTGGAACAATGAGCGGGTCAACGAAGAAGACCTTAGGATTTTCCGGGGTAGGCTCGGACTACCTGTATCCAAGAAAATGAGTGAATGGGGGAGGTGGATGAACTCGAAGAATGTAGGTCACCACCATCTCAGAAGTGGTGGTTATTTCGCGGCAGAGCCCAAATGGGAGAAGCAGGACGCTGAGTGGGCAGAAAAGGGCATAGAGAACCCCTTCGCCAAAATTAAACACAAGCAGACTAGAAACTTTGTCAGGGCTCGGTTCACGGAGGACCCGGTTACCAAGGAACTTACGACGGATCCCGCAGTCGTGAAGTTCCAAAAGGCTCTGGAGGAAGTGGAAAAGTCTAGAGCCACGGAAGAAAGCTCCTCCCAGAGTTCGACGAAGCCCGTGTGGGACACTCCATTCAACGCGGCGTAGAACAAGGTCAAGGGGCGGGATCTGGACAAGCCACCGTCAGGTGGCCGTGTTGTCGGCCATGGCAAGGTCCTATGGTGTGACTATTATGCCGAGGACAAGGACACACAAAAGGAGAGGAAGAAGCGCAAGCAGGAGGATATAGTCAACGAACTAGTGGCCAAGGCGCTAGCCGGTTTCCTTCCTTCCGTCGTGACCTCGGTAACGGATTGGATCGACGGAGGTCGACAAGGGCCGTGTCCAGTGCCCAACTTTGGAGGCAACACGGCGGACAACACCTTGTCGGCGGCTTCGTCCGCCAACACCGCGCCGCCACCCGCCACCTCCATCTGTCCAGGATACTCCACCGGTCCTCACCACGCCGTCGCCTGCTCCGGAGAATTCGCCGGCCGGCACCGCGCCAAGCGGTGCCCACTCCGACTCCTTGTCTCAAGCTGTCGGCGGTGTCTCGACAATGGCTGAGCTCGACGCCCTCATGGTATATAAGCGTCGTAGGCTCAGCGCATATTACTTCATCCATTTTATCTTTGCCTTGCATATCTAACGCCGTACATGCATGTTCTTCGCAGGGCGACACTAGATGCACTCTCCTACACCATGTGAATGGAGAGTTGAAGGATGTTGCTAGGGCTACCATCGTTGCGCCCAAAAATCGCATGCACCACAACAGGCCGATACCAGATGGCTTCAAGGTCTCACTGATTAGGGTGTTTGCTGGCTGCGATGAGGTGGATCCTCCTGTTCAACCCGTGGGAGCCGAGGACCACCTGCTCTTCCGTGAATGGATCCCCTGGGCCATGATGTGGCTGAAAACCCAGATCCGTATTAGCCCGGACACTCCACACACAACACCGGAAGTCGGGTTGGGGCAAAACCCTGTCAAGGCCAGCGCACCAGCACCACCACAACTGAAAGAGCCTGCGGCACGGGAAGATGACATCTTCGATGACTGCTACATCGATGATGACCGCTGCGAAGACGGAGGATTCATGGCTTCTCTTGATGAACCGTCAAGTGCTCCGCACACTCACGAGCCCAGTCAACCAGATAAAGCCGCGTGCACGAAGCGTCTGTTCGATTCTCAAGAGACGCCTCCAGCCGACGACTTCACGCAGAAAGAAGCATCACAAGCTATCCTGAGCCCCAACACACTACTTGGAACCTGTCGTGAAGCGCTAGCGGCCGGAGGAGGCATCCCTTCAAAGCCTAAGAAGGTGCGGAAAAGAACTAGGAAGAGCGACTATGCATCCGGCAGCCAGCCCGCTATGCCTCCAAAGCCGCAGCAGGGTGCCGGCCATGGCTCGAGCAGCCAGCCTCCCATGCCTCCGAAACCGATCCGGTTTAAGGACGGGCCAGGACCCAGCAAAGATGTTATGCAGCAAATACATATTGCGGGCCTACCGATGGTACCGCGTGATGTGCTCAGCCTCATGAGTGGGGATATGCAGATGCTGCATGAGCGTGTTCTGACACGAGAGCTGGATCTTCTTAAAATGAAAGATCCAACACACCCACACCCGCTTTTCACTGCCAAGGTGCCAGAGGGAGTTGATGGCTTTTGCATACAAGAGCCGGCTGATTTGCTGTTCCTACGGTTTGATGACATCTTCAAGATGTTTAACTTGAGGCGGCTCCATCCTCACTTAGTCCGCTTATTCTGTCTCAGTATGGCCCACCAATTCCAAAAAGAGAAGATCGGGGGCGTCGCAATAGTGGACCCCTACTACATGATCGAGACCAACTTCAGAAGCCATCAAGGTTGGCAATTTATGTCAAAACACCTCGAAGAAATCATGGTGGAGAATAAGTGGAAGGATTACATTCTCTTGCCCTACTATCCCGAGTAAGTAGTCATTCTCTACTCTGTCTAAATTAGTTTTGTATCATTGTTTTTCTAACACTCTGTCTAAATTGTTGTTTTGCCCAGAGACAAGTATTGCGTCCTGCTCGTTCTTTGCCCGGCTTATTCCCTAGTCACATATTTGGACTCGGGTAGGGAGCACAAACCGAAAGACTACACCAACCTCAAGAAGGCTTTGGATAGTGCTCTAGTTGGCTTCACTATGAGGGGAGGCATCCTCAAAAGGAAGAGAAAGGGAAGAGGAGGTATTGCCATATTCCACCATATTGTCAACTTTGCTTGCGTCACGCAACCAAACAACAGCGAGAGGGATGCCTACTACGCCATCCACCAGATCCGTGCCTTCGTACGGGATGCAGAGCAACTCAAGTTGCCAGAACAACTACAACACTGGGCCGAGAACTTGGCGACGATCCAAGATCTTGATCTCCGACAAGAATTCTATCGCATCCAGGAGACGTTCGCGCGGATCATACTACACGATGTCTGCACCGTTGGAGGCAAGTTCTACTACGACGGCGCTCCACTCGATAATGCGGAGGTGGAACGACGTTTAAAGGCACAAGGCGACATCCGGCCCTTCACGAAAGATGGCGTCCGCCCCTTCCCAGCCCCGAAGACCGTCGACGCCTAGCTATCTTATGCTTGTCTTAGGTTATGTTCCAACAATGGATGGAAACACGTGTTGTAATTAAACCTTCTTTAGTTTGTAATGTGATGTTCGAACTTGCTACTCGATACCGCTCGATGTATATATATGATGATCCGTGATTTATTTTCAGTTATAGTGCATGTGTGATCTATGTATTTTGTATATTGTTCTGCAATCTGTATTAACATCTGTATTAACAACTGTATAAATACCTGTATAAATATCTGTATAAATACTGTATTTTCTGTATATAAAAAAATACAGAAAAACTTAGCCGTGGCGCACGACAGAAGGTAGCCGTGGCACACCCTAGCCGTGGCGCACGAGTAAGAGGTGCGCCACGGGTACTTCCCCTTAGCCGTGGCGCAAGATAGACATGTGCGCCATGGGCAATACTCGTGGCATACATCTGTGCCTGCGCGACGGGTAAGTGTGGTTACCCGTGGCGTGGCAATCCGTGGCGCAGGCCCCTGCGCCACGAGTAAGCCATTTTGGTGCGCCACGGGTAAGCTTTTCCCTAGTAGTGTCATAACCCTGGTATATTTTCGAAAACATCTATAGCCTTTGTGAAAAGAAAAGAAGGCTTTTAGATCTCTTTCCCATAAATCGGTTGTTGTAAGAAATCTCTTTTAGAATGTTTCTCCCGAAAATAGATGTTTGTTGAAAAAGGTAAGAAGTTTTTTTTTTAAACGTTTTTCCCGGAAAATCACCATTTTGTTTATTTCTCCGAAACTCCTCCTTTTTCCCGACCATGTCTCATCATGGTCCAATTATCTCCACAACTCATACCACTCCCTTTGGTATAGTTGGGTAACAACATCTCCACTTTTGTTTCTTTTTTCTTAAACTTTTCCAAAACTTGCACATCTTTGCAAAACTTTGCACATGGTCTAGTAGGGCCTCCCAACTGTCCATATCCGAGGACTCGGCTATTCGAATAGTTTTTACCCTCTGCAGAGGTAGCACGCTTTTCCCACACCCATCCGGTAACTCATCGTGTCAGCCACGTCCCGCCATACTAAGCGTATGCGAAGTTGAGCCACCGGCCATAGCCTTTCCTTTGCTCATGCTAGTATAGGACCCTACCGCAACGAATTCACCATTCCTTCGACACCTAGTACAGGATCCCCCGTCGAGGAACCTAGATGTGAGGACTCGTAGTTCTGCCCGGCGAGTAAACTCTTCAATCCCTCAATCCATCAGATTGCCGGGACCCAGGTCAGGGGGTAGAGTCGCAATGCTCATCCACTCATGGAACGAGGTCATCCTCGTTGTTGAGGCATCCCATACTAATATGAGCAAACTATATGACTAAGCCCGTTCCCATATTTGGGTAGATGTGGTCGCACAGATTATCGGCTGGTCGACGTAAGTACTAGGACACAATGTGCATTTTTCATAAACATCACCATTCATCACTTCTCCACTTCCATACTGACAATTCGGCATGTCATAATCAACTAGGTACTTTAAAAGGGAGTTTGGAATAAATCATATTTTTCCCATCCTATAGTTTGAAAAAGAATTTTCCATCCAATACCTCCATATAGGGTGTCAAAATAATATACTTGTATTTTTGAAAAAGGGTTTTCAAAATCATAGCCTTAGTGGTAAAGACCACTTAAGTCACTTATGCTCTTTATAGGTAAAACATGTAAATCAAAATAGACGTATATAAATGCAAGCTCAGAGAAGTAGCTTTCCTGTTTTCAGCATAATGTCCCTGGACTTCTCCTCACTGATCAAAGAAATAAACTCTGATCCTTCTCCAATAAATCCTTTCCAATATCACCCAGGTAGCATTTATATCTAGCGTCGCAAAAATGAAAGAACAAAATCAACACATAGTAGGACAATCCAACAACAAACATCAAGCAACACTAGCAAACAACAATCATGTGAGAAGATTATTATTTACCAAACAAGTTTGGCAATCACCAACACTACTCATGTTTAAAAATTATGATTAAAGTTGTGATTAAGCATCTTTATTTAAACAGGAAATACTTCAGACAAAAGTTAAGCCACTTATTATTCTCCGTAATCCTAAATATCTTACCAAGCTAAGGTAGAGACATTACTAGATACCCAAGCTAGTATTCAACCTAAAGACAACCAAATTTGATAAGCAAGACAAACATCTCATTCACACAAATTAATTTAACATCAAAATAAACAAGCAATACATGCCATTACTAAACTACTGAATCAAGCATCACAACAACTCTTAAGCATCACACATAGCTATTGCACACACAAGGCAACATAATTTGATTTCAACTTGATTTAATTAACCATTATTTAATTGTGTCACAATTCTGGCAGAAACTAGGGTTTCATGTTTAATTGCATAACTTGTGTTCTGTTGGTCACAAAAATATGAACTAAAATTCTACAGATAGCTACTGATGTATAGAAGACAACCCAATTGGATTTAATTCAATTTGAGTTATTAAGCTTCCTGCATAAATGTTTTAATCCAGAAAGTTAATATTATAGTTTTTGCTATAACTCTTTTTAATTGTATTCAAAAATTAAATCCTTTTAGGGGTAACTATTATTGCTTACTTTTGAGCTAACAAAATTGGTTTGAACTCATTTTGATTAGCAGAGCATCAGAAACAAACAAGTTTAGATTTTTTACCTTCTGTGGTATTTTTAATATCATTACTTATTTATTAATCTAAATGGGGTGAAACCACTTTAGTGAGTTAGATAATTTAATAAGCCTTCCAGAACATTTTCATTTACTATTTTTAGATTCTTAGATCTCGAGATATTAATTTTCAAAGTCTTAATCAATTTTCTGACAGAAGATTCACCTTTTTAAGTTTAACAACTAACTGATTTGATAATTTTCTATTGACTTAACCACAACATCAAATGGACTCAAACCAGTGGTATTGGGCAGGTTAGTTGATTTAATTTTGATACCATTTTAGTTTGGTATTTTTGGTTAAACCAAGTTCTAAGAAACATCTCCCAAAGGTGGTACCAAAATAACCTTTCTGAGTTTTTCAGTTAAAACTAACACATTTGTCATTTTTATTTCAAATGGGAGACATGTCCAACAAGGATCATGGCCTGCATCTATGTGAAGATGGCATGTTATACTAGCTACAAAATTTTAGTTTGCTATTTTTAGGCCTCTGGTTAAATAGGAACTTGCATGGGAAGTTGGGCTGTCTCTGTTATTTCATGTGGTGGAATTAACTGACTAGCTATCTTCCTTCAATTAGATCTTTTACATAGATTTTATTTTGGGGTTCACAACACTTGTTCATGGCAGTATATTAAGCATACTAACATGCTATGCCAAGACAATCTCCTAAATAAATCTAGATGAATTACTATTAACAGTTCAAAATAGAACCAAATATCTGTTGTCAGAAATTTCTGAAAACAGACAGAACATAGCTACTTTGCCTAGACCATTTAGTCCTCTACACTGTTTAATTTGGAAAACCAACACTTGCATCTCAATCTATGAAACTAGCTCTTTCCATCCATATGAAGTTTACAAAATTTGGTTGAGCAGATTTACCAGAATTTGCATGCAAAGGCGGCTAATCTAAACTGTTCTCACGATCGACGGCCCACGGCCATCTTCTCCATCCCGACAGGCAGAGAACAGGGAGAGAGAGGGAGCGGCCGGGGCGGCACCTGCCGGCGGCGAGAGGATCCGGGGCGGCTTGGGGGAGACGGCGGGGTCCTTGGGCAGCGGCAGGGCGGCGGTGGCGTCGCCGGAGACGCACCACCGTGGCGTCACGGTGCGGTGGCCGAACTGCTCGGGATCGAGCTCCGGCTGCGCTCTGCTGCACCTGGGTGAAGGGGGAGTGGTGCGGTGGTGGTGTGGTGAAGTGTGGTGGCCAGGGGTGGCCTTTTATAGGCGGGAGCGGTCGGGCTCGAGGGGGGGCACGGGGGTGGTCTCGGCTTGCCGCGGGCGGCACGGGGACGTGCGGGGGCGGCGTCGTGCTGGGCAGGGGAGGCACGGGCGCGGCGCCAGGGGATCAAGGGGTGCATGGTGCGTGCTGTGGTGGTCGGGTGCGCCTCGGGCGGGTGTGTGCCGGCCGGGGTGGCTGCGCACAGTGCGCGCACGCAAGCTGCTCGACAGGGTGTCGGCCGACAGGGCACCGGCGAGTGCGGGCAGGGGGAGGGGCCTGGTGCGATGGGGTTTCCATGGGGAGCTTCAGGGGGACACAGGAAAGCTCCTGGACATGCTGGTTCAATGCTATGCTGCTGGTTGGTAGCAAGTGAGCATGGGGGTGGCATGCCATGCCATGGCTGCCATAGGGCTAGGGTTTCGGGTATGGGGGGAGTGGGGTGTGTCCAGGGGATGTAGGGGGCGCTGGGTGAGGTGATGGACATGCTGGTCTAGCAAGTGGACAAGTAGATGGTGTGGCATTTGAATAAATGGGGGAGGCACCATTTTCACTATGTGCCACTATATGGCACCATTAGGTTTTAAATGGTTAAAAGCAAATGGTGAGGTGCAAGTGGGCAAATGGCTGTGGGTGACACGCAAAGGTGTTGGTGCCTAATTCTTTTAAGGTTGCTACCAAAAATGGAGATCCCATTTTAGGTAATAGAAATTGTGTGAATGAAATAATTCCTATTATTTCATGTGACCTTTTTATTATAGGTCTTATTATTTCATGTGGCACTTAATTGCCTTCTTATTTTTATTTAGCAAGCAAACACACAACAAGATCAATATCACAATCAAAACCACACCATTCAAACCACAAGAATTAATCACACCACCATTTCCATAATTCACAATACTATCTTCTAAAAAGATCACACTCAATTATGACAAGGTGATGTTTAAGAAATGTCTCAACTCATAACTTAATTGTTTTAAAAAAGGTTTGTGAAAGGAAATATGTGGGGGAATATATTTCCCACTACTGTTGTTTTCAAATGGAGTGGAAGTCAGAGTTTACAAAAAGGGGAGTTGCATATATATACATACAAAATATCATGGTTGGCAATAGATAGGAGATAACATATAGATCTCCATATTTTTGGGAACACATAACTTTGGAAATACTTTTACTTTCTCAACTAAAAGGTATTTTATTTGCTGAAATCAAACATTATTGAAATAGACTTTGGCCAAAATAAGATTGGAGAAGATATATGGAATATACTCTTGTCATAACAGGAGCACCAAGTTTAATATATTTTTACTTGGGTTGGGTTCTTCGATTAATACTTACTAATCAAACAATCATAAACAACAAGTCACACAAGGTCAAACAGAACAATATAAAGGAAAACACAATCATGTGTGAAGTATTTCAAAAAGTTTTTGTTGGTTCTGAATTTTGGGTCTTGTTAATTCTTATTATAAATTTGGGATGTTACACTTGCTCTAAAAGACCTGTTATGTAAGACTTTAATTCGGTATTGTAAGGGATGTAAACTTTGGTATTCAATTCGGATTATGGGCAACGACAGACTGATCATGGGATCGTTGTGTGAATCATAATCAGGTATTTCGGAGAGCTAGTCCGGGGTCCCCACAGTGTTGGTATCGGAGCACATCTTGACCATAGGAGACCTTAGTTAGCATGGTCGTTAGATAGGAGTTACAAAAAAAATTAATTTCTAAAACAAAGGAGTGAAGTATTTTCAAAAATTTCTTATCTCCCAATCCTCTCATATATGCAAAAAAAAATTCTCACTAAATATTACAATTTTCCGGTATCCTTAAAATTGTACACACTCATTAATTCATTAAGCTAAAATTTTGACTTACTTGTTGCCTCCCTAAAACTTAAAATTTTGCACTCTAGTCATCTCACTAACTTAAAATTTTGCTTAAAACTATAGATGGCGCTACACTTCACCGAGTTTCTGCAAGTTAAGGAGAAGGGCAACCTCATGTTCGAGAAACACTTGTACAAGTTGAGCGACATTTTGGGTCGCCCAGCTCCTGAGTTCCGTGGAGCGCAGGTTGAGGTTCACGATCTGGGTAACCTGAGTTGGCTCATCGAGTTGTCTGTCCGGGGGAACATCAAGTCCTCCCATTCCAGGACGATGTCTTTCACCACGATGGATGCCAGTTGGGACAATGGACTGTGTCGTTCCATGCAGAGGCTGCTGGCCCGACTTTGTGAGGAGCACAAGGAGGAGTTAGCGAACTCACCTTTCAGGTTCTACGGGAGGCGTGACACCGAGGGACGTCCTACTTCCACCGATCGCCACCCCACCTTCGGAGAGAACCTTGTGGACATGGAGGTCCTACTTTACCGTACCCAGGAGGACCTACGCAGCGTGAGGTACCAGTGTCACTTTGAGCGCATCGCGCTCGAGGCGAGCCGTGACCGTGTTGCACTCCTGCAGCAGGACAAGGCCGACCTTCACCAGAGAGGAATCCGCCTGAAGAAGACCATCGCCAAGCTTTGCAAGAGAGTGGCGGAGCAGGACGAGATGATCGAGGACCTTGAGCGCCGAGCCGATGAGATGGAGGAGGAAGGCGAGGATCTCCGCAAGGAGAGCAGCGCCTTCATTAGTGACGATGAGGATTACTTGGAGGAGATGGACTACGAGGAGGACGACGA
This sequence comes from Puccinellia tenuiflora, assembly GCA_012064385.1. NCBI lineage: Eukaryota > Viridiplantae > Streptophyta > Magnoliopsida > Poales > Poaceae > Puccinellia > Puccinellia tenuiflora. The sequence goes on from QRDG01001200.1 coordinate 297,700, forward strand.
TGAGGAGGAGATCGTCGACGATGAGGAGGAGCCGACCGAGCCCCTTCTTGACGAGGACGAGGAGGACCCAGAGGAGCGTGTCTTCGAGTCCGACACCGACGACGTTGTGCCGAGTGTTCCACCATAGTAGTTGGATCAATTAGTTGTTCTGGAGTTATTGTAGGGTTAGGTCAACCCAGTTGTAGTCGCTTTTGAGTCGTGTAATGGTTCCTTTGAAACCATATGCTTGTAGCAACCATGTAAGATGTGTGGAACTTATGCATGTGATGCTTTTGCTTGATAATGTTGTGTGCTTTGAAAATTTCGAAATTTGCAAATTCATCTCGAAAACTTCTATGTAGTAAAGACCTCTTACCCCAACAAATCAACACCCTACTCTCATACCCTGTTAGAGAAAGCACATCCTTAGTATGTTTTTGTCTCTTACACCCATCTAATCTCAGGATGGTGGACACACGAGGAGGAGGAGGCCATGGTCGCAACGACCTGCCACCACCACCACCTGAGCCTACCCCGACACAACTTCTTAGGATCATTATGGAGGACCGCGAGGCCTGTCGCCAAGAGCGTCAAGCCCACCTTGCTATTCTCTAGCAACTCGCCACTAACAACCAAAACAACAACCAGAACAACAACAATGGCAATGGCAATGGTAACGGAGATGGACACTTGCGATTGACTTTGAGCGATTTCCATAAGACCAACCCACCCACCTACTCCAAGGGACTTCACCCCTTGGAAGCCGATGACTGGCTTCGCACCATCAACAACAATCTGGAAGTTGCCGCAGTAGGGGAGAATGAGAAGGTTCTGTATGCAACCCACTATCTTGCTGGACCTGCACGAGCTTGGTGGGATACTACCAAGGCTCTCCAGCAAGTTGATTATGTGATCAATTGGAAGGAGTTCCAGGAGAAGTTCCGCAAGAAGCACATTCCTAGCGGACTTATTGAGTGGAAGAAGGATGAATTCCGCAAGCTGAGACAGGGAAGCAAGGACGTGGTTGGCTATCTCGATGAGTTTACCGATTTATCTCGGTATGCTCCTGATGATGTCGACTCCGAGAAGAGGAAGATCGAGCGCTTCATGAATGGACTGCATGATGAACTTCAGTGCGCATTGGTTATCCATGACTTCATTGATCTGGAGTCACTTGTGGACAAGGCTATCCAGCTAGAGACCAAGTGCAAGTCTATATTTGAAGGACGCAAGAGAAGGATGATTGCTTCAGAAGGTTCTAGCAGCCAGAAGCCTCGTACTTTTCCACCAGCACCCAAGCCTACTTATCGACCACCGCAAGCCCCACGCCCCACCTTTCCAAACCGCCCAAACAACTCCTACCGTCCCAATGACAACAATCGTCCAGGAGGAAACCACAACAACTTCAATCCCAAGGCCAATGTTGTCTGCTTTGAATGCGGCACCAAAGGTCACTACTCCAGAGAATGCCCCAATCCCAAGAAGCCTGCACCGAACCAGGGTCAAGCCTGCAATGGAAATGGAAATGGCAAGAATGCCGCACCCCGTGGAAATGCTGATGTTGTCAAGGGCCGTCTGCATCACATCAATGCTGAAGAAGCTGAGGAAGCGTCAGATGTTGTGCTGGGTACGTTCCTTGTCAACTCAGTACCTGCAACTGTTCTATTTGATTCTGATGCCACCCATTGATTTGTTACCCAATTGTTTGTTTCCAAGGGAGGTTTAGTTGGGAGTCTTTTACCCAAGCCCATGTTGATACAAACCCCAGGATTGTTAGCCAAAACCAACCAAATGTGTTCCGAAACCCTCATAGAGGTTGGAGGAGAAAAGTTTGCAGCCAACCTAATCATTTTAGGAACCCAAGGCATAGATGTGATTCTTGGAATGGATTGGTTAGCCAAGTATCACGGCCGTATTGATTGCGCCAGAAGAGCGGTTACTCTCACTTCAGATAATTGAGTTGAAGTGAAGTATGTATCTGAGACCAGCCAGACCAGACCAGGATTCCATGAGGGCATAGCTCGACCCACCCTTGATGAGATCCGTGTTGTTCACCTATTCCGAGATGTTTTCCCGGAGGAATTGCCTGGTATGCCGCCAGACAGAGATATTGAGTTCATGATTGAACTTATCCTAGGAACCTCTCCTATATCCCAGAGACCTTACCGGATGAATCCAGAAGAATTAGTGGAGTTGAAGAAGCAGTTGGCTGATATGCTCAGTAAAGGCCTTATTTGCTCAAGCGCTTCACCTTGGGGATCACCCATCATTTTTGTGGACAAAAGAGACGGTACCACGCGACTGTGTGTGGATTATCGTAAGCTCAATGACGTGACCATTAAAAACAAGTATCCTCTTCCCAAGATCGAGGATCTGTTCGATCAAATGAACGGAGCCCGAGTCTTTTCGAAGATCGATCTACGGACGGGATATCACTAGTTGAAAATCCGAGACTCCGACATTCCCAAGACTGCCTTCACCACCCGTTACGGATTGTTTGAGTACACCGTAATGTCCTTTAGTCTGACCAATGCCCCAGCCTATTTCATGAACCTGATGAACAAGATCTTCATGGAGTACCTCGACAAGTTCGTGGTAGTTTTCATCGACGATATTCTTGTTTATTCCAAGACTGAAGAAGAGCATGTTGTTCACCTACGCCTAGTTTTGGAGACACTTCGAGAGCACCAACTTTATGCCAAGCTTAGCAAGTGTGAGTTTTGGCTTAAAGAGGTTGCATTTATCGGACATGTCATATCTGCCGGAGGAGTTTCCGTTGACCCGGAGAAGATCAAAGCCATTCTTGACTGGAAGACCCCCACCAGTGTGACCGAGATCCGCAACTTTCTCAGACTAGCGGGTTATTACCGCAAGTTCGTTGAAGGATTTTCCAGTATAGCCAAGGCCATGACCCAACTGTTGAGGAAGGACCAAAATTTTGAATGGACCCAGAAGTGTGAAGGTAGTTTCCAAGAGTTGAAGAAGAAATTAACCACAGCCCTAGTCCTTGTAATACCGGACGTCACCAAGAGTTTCGACGTGTATTGTGATGCATCACGCCTCGGACTTGGTTACGTTCTGATGCAAGAAGGAAAGGTGGTGTCGTATCTGTCTCGACAGTTGCGACCACATGAAGAGAATTACCCAACCCATGACCTGGAATTAGCTACTGTTGTTTTTGCTCTTAAAACATGGCGTCCCTATCTTGTGGGACATCGTTGTGAGATCTATACGGATCATAAGAGCTTGAAGTATATTTTTACCCAGAAGGAGTTGAACCTGCGACAGAGGAGATGGTTGGAACTGATCAAGGATTATGATATTGGGATACATTATCACCCTGGAAAAAGCCAATGTAGTTGCCGATGCCCTTAGTCGCAAGCCATGTGCCCTGAATGCCTTGATTCAAGTCGAACAACCAGCCTTGTTTAAGGAGTTCAAAGATTTTGGACTCGAGCATGTTAGCCAAGGTTATCTCGCCAATCTAGAGTTAGCCCCAACCCTGATGGATCAAATCAAAGAAGCCCAGAAAGATCATGAGAGCATTAAAGGGATTAAGAACAAGATGTCTCTCGACAAAGCCCCTGGTTTTGCCGAAGATGCCGAAGGACTATTGAGATTTAATGGTCGTATCTGTGTGCCCAACGTTAGTGAACTAAAGGAGTTGATCCTGAAAGAAGCCCACGAGACCCCATATTCAATCCACCCTGGAGGAACCAAAATGTACCAAGACCTTCGTGAGATATTTTGGTGGCATGGAATTAAACGAGAGATTGGTTCTTTCGTAGCCAAGTGTGATATCTGTCAGCGAGTCAAAGCCGAACATCAGGGACCCGCTGGATTGCTTCAACCTTTGAAAATTCCTTAATGGAAATGGGACGAGATTGGGATGGACTTCATCACTGGACTGCCAAGGTCCAATAGAGGCCATGATTCAATCTGGATCATCGTTGATCGACTGACCAAGGTTGCTCATTTTATTCCGGTCAAGACCACTTATCACGGAGATCAGTTGCCGAACTGTATATGTCCATAATAGTAAGCATGCATGGAGTACCCAAGAAGATTGTGTCTGATAGAGGCACACAATTCACCTCAAGATTCTGGAAAGCACTTCACGAAGCCCTCGGAACCAAGTTAACCTTTAGCACCGCCTATCACCCCCAGACTGACGGTCAAACCGAGAGAGTGAACCAGATTTTGGAGGACATGCTTCGTGCATGTGTTCTATCTTATGGTTCCAAGTGGGAAGATTGCCTACCATTTGCAGAGTTCTCCTACAACAATAGCTACCAGTCTAGTCTACAAATGGCCCCGTTTGAAGCATTGTACGGCAAGAAGTGTCGTACGCCCCTGAATTGGTCCGACACCGGAGAAGGAAAATTATTTGGACCTGACACCCTCCGTGAAGCCGAAGAACAAGTCCAGCTTATTCGCGAGCATCTCAAAACTGCCCAATCCTATCACGAAGCCCTCGGAACCAAGTTAACCTTTAGCACCGCCTATCACCCCCAGACTAACGGTCAAACCGAGAGAGTGAACCAGATTTTGGAGGACATGCTTCGTGCAAATATAACTCAAAGCACACATTAGTCCATAGAGATTGTCATTAATTACCAAAACTACACATGGGGGCAACCATGCACTTTCAATCTCCCCCATTTTGGCAATTGATGACAATCCCTTTTAAGAGGGTTTATATAATGAATAAAGCAACCTTGCAAGACAAACAAGCAAGGATGCAAAGCGCATTAAAGGCAAATGCAACAAAAGCATAAAACCCAAATTCCCTTAAACCCTCTAAACTTCTCCCCCATTGGCATCGATTGCCGAAATGGGAAGAAAAATTTAGAAAAGCCAATATAATATGAATTCCTCCATAAAGTGTGCATTTCTCAAAATGTGAGTGGAATCAAATGCACATATCCATTAACAAATAATTAGAGGAAATCAAACTATATTGAGGATCCAAAGATTGCAAAAGGATGAAATCATTCTAAACATCTCCACAAAGGAGAAAAAGCAATCAAAAAGATCCTAACCGAGAGTTCTAAATAAAAATAGAGAAGCTCCCCAATGTTCATGTACTATTGAGGAGTGCACAAATATGGAATCCTCACTCCCCCAAAATCATCTAGAACACTCACCAAGAGTAAGGATGTAAAAATTAAAGCAAAACATAGCACTTGCACCAAAGATGTGGTTGAGCCATAAGGAGATAACAATTAAGAGAAACTATCAATAAAGGCCCAACCAAGAGTATGTGTGTGTGACAAGACAATTAATTTGGTAAGACACATAGTCTTAACCAAATGGAGATAAGTTATACATCAAGTATTGACACACACAACTTACAAGGAAGATTTAAAAAGAATATGTTCACAAGCTCAAGGATACCAATTGGAAATTAAAACCAATTGGAAAAAAAGAGCTAGTGAGAACATTTAGCCAACAAAATCAACATACTCACCGTGATGAGCATGAAGAGAAGAATCTTCAATAAAATGTGAGTGCGCAAAGATGCGAATAGAAATAAGACAAGCACTCACGAGACAAACTTGGAGCCACCAAAGAATTATAGATAAAAGACAAGGTGGCTTGAAAGAAAATAGGATACCAAATAAAAGGTGACCTCTCTCATATGTATAGGTTTCTAAGTTGACAAATCGTTAATGATATTCATCGACAAAGGAACTTGCACATATGAAATGGTCGAAGAAAGAAGACCATGGTAACCAAACGGAAGTCATGAATATACAAAAAGAGATTATTGCTTAAAAGCATAGCACATAGCTCAAATTTATCTCATTGTATATAAATGAACTTCAAACACATCAAATGCATCACACATATCACTAAGGGAAAAAGAGATAGTGGAAATGTTTTGAGATAGGCAACAAGTATCACAAAGAAATAATACCAATTGAAGGAAGGTTTTTGCAATTTCATCACAAATATCACAAAGATATACCAAGTGAAGGAAATAATCCAAAACCACAAAACTTGTACATTAAAGTTTTCATGCCAAGAGGCAACCTACACAAGGTTGAATACAAGAAAAATATGCATGGGATAGACACTTGTTACCGAAATAGCATTGGTGATGATGAAGATGAGAATTTTTTTTATCATCAAAGCTTGACTCCAATAATCACATGGTGAGAACACCTTCCTTATGAATGAGGCAAGCATCCAATGCATCTCCATTGTACCTAAAACAAAATTCAAGTACAACATGGTTCCCAAACTCATTGGGTCCCAAAGTAGTTAGATGAACTACAATACATAGGAAACACTCCACATAAATATGTGCATATAGATATGAAATTGAATTTCATGCACATCTTAGCCGATTTAGGATTTGGTGGAGTATCCCCTATATATTGGATCAAAAAAGACTAGCATGCCATAAAATAAATATACTAGTAAATATGCATGCATGGACTTACAAGAACCAAATGAGATACAATTTGGACAAAACACCAAGTAAACCAAGAAGAGAGCACACCAAAGTGTGACACAAAAAGGTTGTCCAAATTATATCAAAATCCAAATCAACACATGATTGAGGAAAAATCAAATCAACATATGATTGATTCCAAAACACATCAACACATGAAGTGTGATATCAATAGGAATCAAATCAAACAACACATGAGAGATAAGACACCAATTGAAAAATAAGATACCAATTAGGAGACAAGATACCAAAAAGAGGTTAATACTTGACCGGAATCAAGTAAAGTAAAATAAAGTAATAAGGTATCAAGATTTCCGCAATAAATATCAATTGAAACAAATATCTATGGAGGAGATACTAAATTCCAATTAATACCAATTGAAGGTAGCTAGGCAAGGCCAATGAGCATATAAGATGAAAGAAAGAGACATGCTCAAAGGGTTTTCTCATTCTATAGGATAAACATAAAACAAGAAATGAGAAAGCAAGACTCCCAATGAGAGAGCAAGGTTACACTAAATAAACCAAGCACCCTTTGCACTTTTCATGATGGCACAAAGCATCAAGAGAAAAAGATTTGTCTTCCATAAATACATGCGATATAAATCAAATGCCAATTGAAAGGATCAAATATTGATAGATAGGATAGTATTCTAAATAAAAAGGAATGCTCCCCCAAGATTCATGCATTATTTTGATATTTGCATTTGAATACAAAATGCATGCACAAGGGATCATTACTCTTCATATTTTATTTACAACACTAAACACTACCAATTTGAAGATTAGGATCCATGCAAGAGGCAAGGAAGGCAAAGGGAGTCAAAATAAATATTTTGGCAAGAGATGGGGCAAATAAAAGACAATGCCAATGTAAGGATAATCAAAAATATTCTATCACAAACATAAATATGGATTGTCCAAGGACAGTGACCATTTGGAATTATTTTCCCGATGATAAGATGTATCCAAGAATATCCTCACAAGATAAAACATATGGCAGGAGATAAGAAATAAAACACCATATTTTAATAAGGTTTGTTGGTAGTTCCAACTATTCAAACCAACCAGCAAGGCCATGGTTAGAATAATATGGAACAAATGGTTTCTCAACTAATGTATGGAAATGCGTATTAGAGAAAAACCACACCAAGCAAACTCACACAAACAAGAGCCAAAAGATAGCTAAAAAGCAAATTGGAACTTGTTCAAGCTAATATGCCACATAGGAATAAGATAATTTACAATATCAAATCTAAGTGGCAAACCTCAAATGTTCACATTTTGTAGGATTGTAATATGCACATAGCTTATTACTCCCCCATAATGTGATAATTCATTTTATCTAAGCAAGAGGCAAATAAAATCAACTAGAGATAATTAATGAACATTATAGAATTGGAATTTCTCATGAGTATGACACACCACATAGTTACTAGATAATCTTGATATATCAATACTAGGTGGTGTTCCTCATATACACACATTTTTAGGTTAGTGAAGTGCACAAAGCATATCACTCCCCCAAAATGGGATAGTCCATTAATCTCTCAAAAGAGCCCATTGAAATCAACACAAGATCCAATAAGGACTCAACACAAAGTTTACACATATATGGAGCGCCCATTTACATACACAAACTTGATTGCTCAAGGTAAGTAATAAGCACAACATATACAAGCACATGCTAGGAACAAAACTAACACATGCAAGGGAGCAAGCAACTTTCAATATATATATAATTTAAATATAAGTTACCGCAAGAAAGAGCATTGGATATGAGGTATGACAATATAATCCAAATGACTTGGCTTGTGGTAATAATAATCAAGAAGATCCCTTAATTCTTCAAGTATAGCCAAGTATCCAATGTCATCCATCACAACCTATTGATCAAGTTTGAGCTTGTTGGTCCCCAACCAAGTTGGGTCCTAAGAGGTTAGTCACAATAGGCTTGGCAACCCAAATGGTTCTTTTCTTGACACCACTTTGAGTTCCCACATATTTGGCAAACACATTGCCAACCCTATCCTTCCTAAGAGAATAAGCATCATTAATAATTATGGGGTTGGATAGAGTACCGTTTGTGCATGAAGAAGCCAAATGGCCCTTCTCACGGCATAAGTAGCAATATCGACTCTTTTCTTTCTTCTTAATAGGCTCCTCAACTTGAGGAGCAATGACTTGAGTCTTCTTAGGAGGTGGCCTTTGTTCAACCCGAGGTTGAGCATGAGATTGAACAATAGGCCGCTTCCCTATTTGCTTCTCACTAAGAGGCTTCTTCTTCATTGGGCAATCCCTAACATGATGCCCTTCAATTTTGCACTTGAAACAAACAATCTTGGCCGAGTGATTGACTTGTTCTTGACCCTTCTTATTGCTACTCTTGCACTTGTTCTTGATATTGGAGTTGAATCCAAGTCCACTCTTGTCATTGGGGGATTTTTGCACACTCAACATGTTGTCAAATGTGGCCTTCCCTTTATGACGCTTCTCCACATCTTTCTTCAAAGAAGTGGCTTGTGCCTTGTGCTCTTTAGTCTTTCCTACAAGGTTAGTAGCTACACAAGTACTAGTGGAAGTTGAGGCTTCATTGTTAGAGCAACTAGGCACGAAATGTAATTCAACATATGATTTAGCACTAGTGTGAGATGAAGAATTACAAGCACTAGCAGATGGCATTGTAGCATTTTTAGTAGAAGTTGTGCCATTGTCCACATGAGGCTCACTAGATATTACCTTGGTAGCAGTAGCCTCATGAGCTAACTTTAGCTTATCATGAGATACGAGAAGATCTTCATGAGAGCTCGAGAGCTTCTCATGGCTTTCTTCCAATATCTCATAATTGCTAGTTAGCAATTTAAGTTGAGACCTTAGCTCAACATTCTCCTTTAAAATGGATGCTTCACAGAAATAGAGTTAGTAGCACAAGCATCAACATTAATAGCAATGGGAGAACAAGTAGGGAGCTCTTTTAGTAATTGAGCTTGGAGTTGATCATGAGACTTAGTGAGATGTGCAAGAGAATCTTCCAAGGACTTGACATCCTTTTCAAATTTCACATTAGCCTCAAGAAGTCTAACAATTTCAACTACGAGCTCTTCATTTCTTATTTTAAAATCATTAGCCACCTTGAGAGCTCTATCATGGGTTTCATTTACTTTATATGACTCTAGAGTAAATGTCTCCTCAAGAGATTTCTTGGTGGTTTCTTCTTCTTCAGGAGCTTCCTCAAGTTCCGCAATCGTGTTCGCATAATTACGTTCACGGCTAAGACTTTCATCTTCACGAACTTCCAAATTTTCAATAGTAATCCCTCGCTCAACAAGGGTGCTCATGATTTCATGGAGGTTCTCACAAGCATTTTTATTATTTGAAAGAGCATTAAGAACCATTAGACCTTTTTTTAAAGTAAGCATCATCTTCTTCATCATCATCATTATTGTTATGATCATCACTACCTGATGATTTAGAAGATATGCAAGGACTATCAACACAAGCATGTGAAACATTTATAGTTCTAGATGTGTTTAAGTCCAAAGATAAATCATTGCAATGAGATAGAGATGAAATTTTATCTAAAAGAAGCTCACTATCATTATTGCAAAATTTATCCCTACTCACCATTGCATTATTTTGTGGCTTGCCACATGTAGGTGAGGTAGAAGAAGTTGAGAGCTCATTACACCCGGAGGTGGAGGGAGAACAATCATTCTCACTATCCATGGACACACCATAATTGTCTTGAAGCTTGGTCCATAACTCATGGGCATTCCGATAAGGAGAGATCGACAAAGCAACGCATTACTCAAATACATGAAAACCACTTTAGAAGCTTCAGCATCTAGATAAGAGTTTTCCTCATCCTCTAGAGGAGAAAAACCCATATCTAGAATTTGCTCTATATATGGATTAATGTCCCTAAAATAATTTAGCATGCGATTTCTCCAATCATTATAATTAGTGCCATCGAATATTAAAGAAGCATTGTGCACTAAACCACTAGACGACATCTTTACTCTCTAGGCCGTGAAGCCCTATAAAGAGAGAACCCGCTCTGATACCAATTGAAAGGACACGGATGTCGCCTAGAGGGGGGGGGGGGTGAATAGGCGATTTAAAATTATTACGGTTAAGGCTTGAATAAATGCGGAATAAAACTAACGTTTAATTTATCAAGCCAAAACCTAAACTAGCTAGGTTCACCTATGTGCACCAACACTTATGCTAAGCAATATAATCAACTAGGTGATAGCAAGATATATGACTTTAAGCTCGATGTCTATCACAAAGTAAATAGCATAAGTAAGAAGCTCGGGTATAGAAATACCGAGGCACTTGGAGACGATGATTTATCCCGAAGTTCACTTCCCAATGGAAGCTAGTCTCCGTTCGAGCGGCGCGGTGTTCACCAATGTGAAACACCGAGTAGCCTTGATATGGCACACCGTATCTCCGTTGTGTCTTACCACCAATGTGGCGAGGCACTTGTCACTATGTTGCCGTTGAGGTTGACAACTAGAACCTTTACAAGGATGAAGCTCTCACTCCACAAGTTGAGGGGTCTTCACCAAATGCACCGAGCCACCAAGACTCGATGCCCAAGTCCGAGGCACACACCACAACTCAATTGGTGGCTCCCGGCAATGTCTTCGTAGCTCCCAAAGTTCCGAAGCGAACAAGGTTGGGCCTCCCTCCACAACCTAATTGGAGGCTCCCAACAAATCCCATGAGCCACCAAGACTCCGAGAAATCAACAACCGTCTAGGTTACCAACGTGCCCTAGAGGAAGAAGCTCTAGGGCACCAAAGCACCCACGAGAAACAAGCTTCTCAACTTCACTCAAATGAATCCTCGTAGAGAACTCAAACCGATGCAACCGATGCAATGGAACGAACACACTAAGTGGTCAAATCCTTCACTCTCAAATCCCACCAAAAGCAACTAATGCTTGTAGGGGGGAGAAGAGAGGAAGAACAAAGAAGAACTCAACAAATGGAACTCCAAGCTCTTGATCCAAAGGGTTCCCCTCACTTAGAGGAGAGATGGTTTGGTGGAAGTGTAGATCTAGATCTCCTCTCTCAACTTGCACTTAGCCTTGATCAACATATAATCTTCATCTTTTAGCCTCGACTCGAACATATGGAGTTCAAGCATTCCATACGGACCAATACTGCAAATATAACTCAAAGCACACATTAGTCCATAGAGATTGTCATTAATTACCAAAACAACACATGGGGGCAACCATGCACTTTCATTGAGGCCGAAGGGCATGCACACGTAGCAGAACACACCGCATGGCAGAATGAATGCCGTCTTCTCCTCATCCTCTTTTTCCATCTTGATCTGATGATAGCCCAAGAAGGCGTCTAAGAAGCACAGAAGATCGCATCCAGCAGTCGAGTCGACTATCTAATCGATGCGGGGGAGCGGGTACGGGTCCTTGGGGCAAGCCTTGCTGAGGTCCGTGAAGTCCACACACAGGCGTTTCTTGCCGTTGGCCTTTAGTACAATGACGGGGTTGGCGACCCAGTCGGGATGGGATAACTCATGGATTAACTTGGCCTTCTTGAGCTTCTCTACTTTCTTCACAATGTAATCTTGCTTTTCTGGAGCTTGACGTCGAACCTTTTGCTTCACGGGGCACGCGCTTGGGCACGCGGCTAAGTGGTGCTCGATCACCTCCCTTGGTACACCGGGCATGTCTGACGGCGTCCATGCAAACATGTCAGCATTTGCCCGGAGGAAGGCGACGAGCGCACGTTCCTACTTGTGCCATTGGCATTGAGCGACACTTGCTTCGTGGCTATCCTCTCTTCGGAAAACAGTTTCTTTTTTTTCATGGGCGCCGTCGAGGGCGTGACATCCTCCTCTTCATCGGGGCTCACAGCGGCGGCGTCCTTGTACGCCCGCTCAAGGGAGCGCACCACGTCCTTCTCGTCACCGTGGATGATGACGGTCCCGCCGCTGCTCGGGAGCTTGACGATGTTCTATGAATGATGGGTAATCATCATGAATTTGGCGAGGGCGGGGTAGGCAAGAATGGCGTTGTAAGGAAGGCCCAAGTCGGCAACGTCGAAGTCGATGAGCTCGATGCGATAGTTGCTGCGCATGCCAAAGGTCACTGGGAGCGACACCTGGCCGATAGACACCAGTGAAAGGCTTTGTCGACATGAGGCGCTTGTATGACACTTGCATCTGGTCGAACATCGTGATCGAGAGGACATTGATGCCAGCGCCACCGTCAATGAGCATCCTGGATACGGCGACATTGTTGACTGTGGGTGCACAAACAAGCGGGACCAGGCTCACCATCCTGGTTTTGGAGGGGTGATCCTTCTTGCTGAAGGTGATGGAGTGGTGCGACCACTTGAGGGGCCTCGCGGCTTCGGGCTCAGGGGGGACAACATTGACCCCACGGGAGAGCTACTTGAGGTGGCGGTTGGATCGCAGGGCCTGTGCTCTCCCGAGGATGCATGCTGCCAGCCTGCGGGGCTCCTGGTAGCCCCCGGCGTCATCTGCCTTGTCCGGCTGGCCGTCACGCGTCTCAGGGTGGCGTTGCGTAGCGTTAGCCTACGGAGGGTTGTTGTAGCGGTTGTCGCAGTTGTTGTATTCGCGGTTGTAGTCATCCCGGCCGTGGCCTTGCTGCTGCTGGTGCTCTTGATGCCGCCTAAGCTTGTGGCAGTTCTCCGTATCGTGACCATGTATGTCGTGGAAGATGCAGTATGACCTGTCTTCTTAGTGGGTGGCGTTGTCGGCCGTGAGGGGCTGCTTGTGCTCGGGCTCTGCTGCAAGGACAACCTGAGGCTTGCGCTTGGGGGGCACCGGGCCGGGTTTGGCATAGTCAGAGCCTCCTCCTTCTTCAGGTCTGGGTCGTTGTGGCGAAGAGACGACCCTCTTCGGCCTTGGCGCAGTTTTCAGGCATCTCGAAGAGCTTGACGGAGGAAGAGAGCTCATTGTGGAGGCCGAGCTTCTCATGCATGCGGACGTCCGTGATGCCCCCGACGAAGGCGGAGATGATGTCTGCGTCAGAGATGCGGGGGACCTTATTGCGGACCTGGCTAAAGCGTTGGATGAACTTGCGCAGCGTCTCTCCTGGGGCCTGGCGTACCGCTTTCAGGTCGTTCTTGGTGAGGGGGCGCTCATAGGTGCCTCTGAAGTTGGTGATAAACACGTCATAGAGAGACTCCCATGACGCGATGGAGCCCTCGGGGAGGTTCATGATCCATGAACACGCGGCGTCCTTGAGGGCCATGGGAAAACAATT
>QRDG01001200.1:312473-425872 GCA_012064385.1 Puccinellia tenuiflora
AATATGGAGACCTATATGTTATCTCCTATCTAATTATCAACCTTGTATTTTGCATGTGTATGCAACTCCCATTTTTAAACTCTGATTTCCACTCCATTGAAACACACTAGTGGGAAATATATTACCCCACATATTCCTTCTCAAACCTTTTGAAAAACAATTAAGTTATGAGTTGAGACATTTCTTGAACCATCTTGTCATAATTGAGTGTGATCATTTTTATAAGATAGTATTGTTAATTATGGAAATGGTGGTGTGATTAAGTCATGTGGTTTGAATTGGTGGTCAGGATGTGATGTGAATATGGTTGTGTTTGTGGCTTGAGTGTGTGTGAAATAAAATTATGAAGAAAGGAAAAGAAAAACAAAAAAAACATCAACCAAAAAATGTGTAACGTGACAAACAAATCCAAGTGAGAATTAAGTTTCTTCCAAAAAAATTCAGTGGAGTGACATTTAATCACTCTCCATTTTATTCCTACCCTTTTCCCTCTCAAAATATATTTCCAAAATCAATTTAAAAATTCTATTTTCTTTCTTTATTCTTTTCAAATCACAAAATGTGCTATGATGCACTTATCAAATAAATTCCCTCATAACACCAAAAATCCCTATTAATATATAAAAAGCCAATTGTGGAAACAAATTTCAAAAATATCAATTTGATTTTGGTTCACACATTTCATCGAACACCTTGCAGTCATGCTCTGTGTTCTTCCCCAATTCACCCAAATCCAGATCAATCCGAGCTAAATTGAGGCTAATCCATAAAATTAAGGCCTCCACTTGACTCCCCGTGCTTCACTCACCTCACTACGCACCTCGGCATCAGCGATTTGGTCAGGGAAGTGGAGGGGATGCAAGGGACAACGCGCCCGAGCTCACGCGCCATGGTCGGCACTGTGGCCATGGCGTGGCGACGCCGCGTTGCGCAGCACTGTGTCCCCCTCTCTCCCTCACCTCTCTGCCCCCTCTCGACGCAGCAAACCACCCAGCAGGCCCGCACCCGCTGGCATTGCGCCACGCCGTGCTTGTCGACCACCGCCCGAGAGCGCCCCCGACCGTCCCCCACCTCGAGCTCGTGCAGCTCGCCTCCACGCAGCCAACCTTGCCCCTCTACACCCCAACACCGTAGCAACACCATAGCCGCCCCCTACGGCGAACTCTATCGAGCCCTGGAAACCACTCCCTGCACCACGTCCATGGCGAGCCCGTGCTCGGCTATAAATGGCCGCCCCGAGCCTCGCCATCTCCCCACGCCCCCTCACAGCCTCTCCCTCACTCCACTCTCCTAAGTGCACCGCCAGGAGGGAGGAATCGCAGTCGTGGAGCCGCTGCTGCCATTGTTCTTCTCAGAGCGACGCCGTGCCCGAGGTAGAAGAAGACCACGGCAGCGCCGTGCTGCCCTCTCTTTCCCTCCTCTCTGTTCTGCCTTCGTCTCTCCATTGCACCTGCACTCACCCGCCATAGTTTCCCTTTGAACCGTGCATAGACGCGACCCCAGGAGCTCGCCGGAGTTGGAGCAAGGCCGCGGAGAAGCATCCGCTCGCCGCCGACGCCAGGAGCATCCCCAGCAGCATGAGTTAGCCCACGAGCTTCCCCGAGCCTCTGCCATTCTCCAGCACCCTCCCCGAGCCTTCCCGAGCACCCTAGGTGAGCCGCCGTCCGCCGCACTCCGTCGAACGGACGGTGGCACCGCCCAGTTGTGGTCGTCGCCGATGCGGTCGCTCCGGACCGTTGGATCTATATCCAACGGTAACTTACCGTTTCGATTAGGCGTTAGACTGACGGGTTGACCCCACTTGTTAGTGTTTTATTCATTTTCCAGCACACCCAGAGTCACTGACTCGTGGACCCCACCTGTCATAAATTTGAACATTATCCAGAATAGGAACATTTTCTTATTTAGTTTTCTCTGGAATACCAATACTGGTCCCAACTTTAAAATTCCATAACTCGAGATTTAATAATCCAAATAAATCAAATAAATATGTTCTGGAAAGCTTATGAAATTATCTAACTCACAAGGTGGTTTAATTTCATTTAGATTGGTAAATAAAGAATAGTCTTAAAAATGCCACAGGAGGTATACAATCTAAACTTGTTTGTTTCTGATGCTTTGTTAATCCAAATAATATCAAACCAATTTTGTTAGCTTAGTAATGTGATCACTTAGCTCCCCTAATTTTTGTAGAATTAATTAATCAATATTAATTAATCGGTATCTCTTGAAATTCAGAAAGCATTTCTGGACTAAAACATTCATAAAACAATAATGGTAAATCCAAATGAGTTAGGACCAATTTTGTTAGATCACATTTGATCAGTGTTAGTTACCCCAAAATGGATTTAATTTTTGAATAAAATTAACTTGATTTGTAGCAAAAACTAAATATTAACTTACTGGATTAAAACAATTATATAGGGAGTTTAATAACTCCAATTGAATTAAATCCAATTGGGTTGTCTTCTACACATCAGTAGAACATAAGTTATGCAATTAAACATGAAACCCTAGTTTCTGCCATAATTGTGACACAATTAAATAATGGGTAATTAAATTAAATTGAATTCAAATTGTGTTACTTTGTGTGTGCAGTAGCTAAATTGTGATGTTTATGATTGTAATGATGTGATGCTTGCTTAGTTATTTTAGTGATTGTTTGTATTGTTTATTTATCGATTAGACGAGAACGTTGTCGGAACCTACGAGGAGGGGGAATATTTCAAACAGCAGGAACCCGAGAACTTTGTTGAGCAAGGCAAGCTACTTCACTGAGCTTGCATTTATATAGATCTATTTTGATCACCTGCAATATTCAAAAGTATTAATGATTTTGAAAACCTTTTACAAAGACATGAAAACTATTTTTCCACCCTATGTAGAAATATAGAGTAGATATTTAAAACTATAGGATGGGAAAAATATGATTTATTCCAAACTCCTTTTTAAAGTACCGGGATGAATGTGACATGCCGAATTGTCGGTACAGAAGTGGAGGAATGTTGAATGGTGATGTTATGAAAAATGCACATTGTGTCCTAGTACTATGACAACCAGCCAATAACCTGTGCGACCACATTTACCCACATATGGGAAAGGGCGTAGTCATATAATTTGCTCCTGCTAGTATGGGATGCCTCAACAACGAGGATGACCTCGTTCCATGAGGGGACGGTCATGGCGACCTACCCCCTGACCTGGGTCCCAGTGTCTGATGGACGGGGAATTGAAGGGTTCGCTCGCCGGGCAGAACTACGAGTCCTCACACTTAGGTTCCTCGACGGGGGATCCTGTACTAGGTGTCGAGGGAATGGTGAATTCGTAGCGGTAGGGTCCTATACTAGCATGAGGAAAGGACAGGCTATGATCGGTGGTGTTGGGGTTATGCCGAACAGGTGTCCTCACAGAGAAGACTAAAAGTCAGCATACCAGCGTGGCCCATAGTGGTGGTAAGCCGAATCCGGCTTAACCGGGCGGCCCAGTATGATGAAGCGCAGGAGGCCCATCCGGCTAAGAGAAAGTTCCAGAAGCTGGCCTGCATTGCAGAAGACTTAGCCCACAAGGCAGGGCCCAAGCCGGATTGGAGTAGAACTCTGTACTTAGTCGGTTAGGTTTCCTCCTGTAAGCCCTAGGTCCGGACGCCTTTATAAGCCGGCCTACGGGACGCCTTAGGGCACACTCTCGATCCCAATCCATTGTAACTCGGTGATTGCCTTATAGTGAATTATAGCAGCACGTAGGGTTTCACCACCGTTGCGAGATTCTAAACTGGGTAAACCCTTTGCCTCCCCGTTGCCGGAACACTCCATGTCTCCAAAACCCCTCTCTCTACTTAGCTCGATGGCACCCCTGCGCGGCTAGATTTGACAATACCACGACAGGTGGCTCAACTTTGCATACACCTTGTATGGCGGGACGTGGCAGACACGATGAGTTACCGGATGGGAGTGGGAAAAGCTTGCTACCTCTGTAGAGGGTAAAACTATTCGAATAGCCGAGTCCTGAGATATGGACAGTTGGAGGCTGTCCTAGACCATGTGCAAGTTTGGAAAAGATTTGAGATTTGAAAGAGAAAATGAGCGGAGGATGTTTTATGCAACTATGCCAGTGGGCCGGCATGAGGTTGTTGGGATTGAATGACCATGAAGGGTTATGGTCGAAAAAGGAGGAGTTTTGGAGAAATAAACAAAATGGGGAATTTATGGGAAAAACATTTTTAAAAGGGACTTCTTACCTTTTTCAACAAACATCTACTTTCGGGAAAATGTTTTAAAGGGATTCTTACAAAGACCGATTTATGGAAAAAGATCTAAAAGCCTTCTTTTCTTTTAACAAAGGCTATAGATGTTTTCGAAAAACTATACAAGGGTTATGAAAAGTTATAAAATTCTCCTTATTTTTCTTCAACGAAAGTTATAGAGTTTTCAAACAAGTTTTATTAAACAAAAGTCTATCCTTCTCTTTCAATAAGGATAGGTTTTCAATGTAAACAAAGTTTTACTCAAACTATAAAAAGTGTAGGTGCATGCTCATTCGGGGGGGGGGGGGGGAGTAGTTTGCGAGTACAATCAAATTTACTCATATTGGTTTCGTCCCTGGCTATTGTCTTGTAGGGTTAAGGCAAATGAGACGGAAATGACGTCAATGCGAACTAGGGCGCTTCCCAGTCAGTTGCCTGTAGGGTTAAGGCGAATGACTTGGGCTCCACGTTGTTTGGTGATTTCCGCTGCAAGTACCTATTGAAGAGTATGACTTCAATCAAGTAAGTAAATTCATTCGGTATTTATGGATGTTCCTTGATTACCAGTTTGATTGTGCTCAGCGACACACTGATCATGGGATCGCTGATATAGGCATAAGGGTATTTCGGACGGCTAGTCCGGGGTCCCCACAGTTTGTGTCACTCGTGCCCAGGAACAAAAGGGGGGCATGAACCCACTATCTAGCATAAATACCCTCTTTTGGAGATACACACAATAACTTGGTCAAAGTTACTATGCACATCGGAGAGCATGCAAGAACATAAATTACTCATATAAGAATCATGCACAATCTGAACATAACTTCATAATCCATCGGATCCCAGCAAAACACATCACGTAGCATTACAATAATCGATCTTGATCATGTTAGGCAGCTCACAAGATCATAAGACATGAAGCACAAGAGAGAGAGACTACCAACTAGCTACTACCATGGACCCGTAGTCCAAGGTGAGGAGACTACTCACAAATCATCCCAGAGGAAGGCATGACGATGAAGAGCCCTCCGAGATCGATCTCCCCTCTGGCAGAGTGCCGGATAAGCTTCAGATTGGACCCCGAACTAGGGTTTTTGGTGACGGCACGTCGGGGTCGAGTTTCTGGAAAATAATGGCCGCCTCGACGTTTTTAGGTTAAAAGGGATTTTATAGGCGTCGGAGGGGGTCGAGGGGACGCCCCAGGAGAAGGGGCGGGTCCCACCCGCAGGTCCTGGTGGGGCCACGACAGCAGGCCGCCCCTGCCCAGTGGGTGGCCCCCAGGCTGCCCTTTGGTCCACTGGTGTCTTCCGTCGCAGAGAAAATCTCCGTAAATTTTGAGCTCAATCCGACGATATTTCCTGTGGTGGATTTTCTAAAATACAAAACAGCAAAAACAGGAAACTGGCACTTGGCATCTTGTCAATAGGTTAGTCCGACAAAATGCATAAAAATGATATAAATGACAGTGAAACATGTGACAATATCACAAAACTAGCATGGATCACTCAAAAATTATAGAGGTTTGTTAATTTAAATCCCATATTACCGCAAATGTTTTCATAAGCTTGATAGCATGGAGTGAGGAAAGGAAGAAAAGATTTTGTGTTAGAAACTCTTCTCCATGAATTTGATGATATAGTTAAGGAAGCTAGGAAAATATTTGCTCGTTATGGTGCTCTTGGCTCATGTCCTAATATTCACTATTCTTTGGATGTTAGGGATGAAAATCTAAGGAAGTACACTCGCAAACTGAGATTGAGGAAAAAGTTGATATTGCTATACCATTTAAACTCCTAGGGATATCCGATGCTTTGGTAGACAATTTTGGTTGGATTGCTCCTCCAAATCTATTTGATGAGAGTAGTCAACCAAAGAGAAAGGAGAAGGGTGATTCTCAGCCCTATATTGGTAATATCCAATTCATCTATGATAAATTTGCTAGTGTTCATTTGAAGAATTGATGCACTCGATTTGAAAACACTTGATATTTGGCATTGCGCCTAGCTAAAAGGAGTTAAAGAAAAGCGCTTGTTGGGAGGCAACCTATCTTTTACTTTCAGTTTGATTTTTACTTTTCTTGAGTCTTGAAGTTTTTTCTTCTGTAGCAACTTCATTGTATCTTTTTCTTTTGGTTTTTTGTGCCAAGTTTAGCCTCTAATGCATTGAAAGTGCAAGGTATTGTTTTGCTGTCCAGAAGCAGATTTCTGTCCTTCACTGTTCGAAAATCCAAAAAATCTCTGAATTTTATATTTTCTGAAATTTTTAGAAAGAAATCCTGATACTTTTATCTATCTTTCGTTAGTTTTGAGTTTTCTGATTTGAGCTACAGAAGTGCCTCGAAAAATTCGATCTTTACAGACTGTTCAATTTTGACAGATTCTGCTTTTATTTTGTATTCTTCTCTTTACTATCGTCAAATGTGATACTCTTGGGGTGGAGTGCCACATTGAGGCTTAGTGAACAGTAGCTAATGCCTAATAAAGTTGTTTGCAATTTGTCTTGAGTTGAACACATGTGCATTTTTAATTTATGAGCACTAACCCTCAGTTTATGAGAAGTTTTGTGTGAAGGAAGTTTTTAAGTTCCAAAGGAGAGGATAATGAAGAAATTGAAGATGGATCAGAGCTCAAGCTTGGGGATGCCCCATGGAACCTCCTCTAAATATCAAGAAACATAAAGCGTCAAAGCATGTGGATGCCCAAGGCATCCCCCTTCTTCATCGACTATCACGAGGTCGTCTTCGTTGAACTATGTTTTTATCACTTTACATATTATGTGCTATGCTTGGAGCGTCTTTTTACTTTTAGTTTTGTTTGTTTGTTTGCTGGACATATGCTTGTTGGATCCTTGCTTTGTTTGTGTGGGAGAGAGACACACTCCGCTTTTTCGTCTGAATACTCCTGTGCTTCGCTTATATTTTGTTGAGTATTCTCGCTTTTAGCTTTTATCTTATTTAGAGCTGCTAGTAGTTGTTGTTAAACTCTCATGTTCTTCACTTATATTTGTTGGAGAGTTGTTATTGATAAATTCCTTGAATTGTCAAAGTGACAAAATGCTATTCATGTGATAGTGGAATGAAACGAAAGCCTGCATAGTATTGTAGATCATTATGTGGATACTTGATACTTCTCATTTGTTTTGAGATATTAAGATGAATATTTAAACTTGCTGGTTATTTGAGTGGAATTGATTAGTAAAGAAATACTGTTAAAAGCTTGAAGCTGTGTGGTGTTTCGTAGTTGTTAATTCATTAAGCTAAGCTTTCCATCAAAAGAATTGTTTGGTCAACAAGGGAGATGGTGTGGAGCTTCTATGGTTATGATTGACTTATGTCTTATGTTACTCTGTTACCGGTTAATGTTAGATGTTTGCTTCAAATACCTTCTTTGCTAAGCTCAAAAATTCGTACTGAGTGTATGGTTCACTCGTGCATCCAAATCCCAAAGCCAAACTATCTTCCCAGCTGAGTCCACCATATCTTCCTATGCATGGTATTTCTTGCCATTCCAAGTAAATTTGTCATGTGCTATCTTTAAAAATTCAAAATACTCACTTTTTGTGCCTTTGTTTTTAAGCTCATGAGGGAGCAGTGGAGAGCTAGATATAACTCGTGACGAGCAAGGTCATTTCCCCATTTCACCCAGTGTCGATGGATTACGTCTTCACTTGAATCAACCCGAGAGCAGCTTAAGCAAAAATATAAATATAACTCACCATTCTCCTCCGCGCAATAAAAATCTGAGAAACCAGCTCTAAACATTGGACAATGGTGAAACCAAGGAGAAAGAGGAGCGTACTTGCTCCTCTAAAAACCAGCTGCTCTCACAAGTCTAAAAGCCTTGCTTGTTATGGGGGACTAGATAGCTTCTCTATTGTGAAGTCGTTGACGAAAGCATGCATGTCTCAAAATTGTTTTACTTCTATTTCATAAAAATAAAAAGCTCTAGCACATGACTAATCCCTGCTTCCCTCTGTGAAGGGCCTTTCTTTTACTTTTAATGTTGATTCAGTTTTCCTCTTCCTTCTATCTCCACCAAAGCAAAGATCTAGCATTGACCTTGGGTATCATTGATCATATTGCATCGTCAGATTAAACATGAATCTTTATATTGACTTTACCATTGGAAGTTGAAGCTTTTTGCTAAAACTTACATCTTCTTTGTTTTGATTCTCAAACACTTTTGTTATGGAACTATTAGCTTTGTGAATTAATCAAATATGTGGATCACATTGCTTTCATGTATTTAACGTACTATTTATGAAAGGTTTTGCTTGAATGATTCAACTTGGTTATTCATTGCTTTCTTGCTATCACCTATAGACAATTGTTTTGTATCACTTCATTCACATCCTATGCTTTACATTACTATCTTGATCACGATTGTGTTGGTTGCATGTCTCATCAAAAATTATTTTGTTATCACTTACCTACTCGAGGACGAGTAGGAGTTAAGCTTGGGGATGCTGATACGTGAACGTATCTATAATTTTTGATTCATCCATGCTAGTTTTGTGATGTTGTCACATGTTTTTATTATCATATTAATCATTTTTATGCATTTTGTTGGACTAACCTATTGACAAGATGCCTAGTGCCAGTTTCCTGTTTTTGCTGTTTTTGTATTTCAGAAAGTCCACCACAGGAAATATCGTCGGATTGCGCTGAAAATTTACAGAGATTTTTTATGCGCCCTAAAAACGACGGGGCGGCCATTTTTTTCCAGAGAAGTCATCCCGACGTGCCGTCATCTCAAACCCTAGTTCGGGGGTGATTTTGAAGCAGACCCCGACACTCTGCCGGAGCGGAGATTGATCCCGGAAGGCTCTTCATCGCCGTGCCTTCCTCCGGGATGATTTGTAGGTAGTCCCACCTTGGACCATGGGTCCATGGCAGTAGCTAGATGGTAGTCTCTCTCTCTTGTGCTTCATGTCTTATGATCTTGTGAGCTGCCTAACATGATCAAGATCGATTATTGTAATGCTATGTGATGTGTTTGCTGGGATCCGATGGATTATAAAGTTATGATCAGATTGTGCATGATTATTATATGTTGATTTATGTTCTTGCATGCTCTCTGATGTGCGTAGTTACTTTGGCCAAGTGATTGTGTGTATCTACAAGAGAGGGTATTTATGCTAGATAGTGGGTTCATGCCCCCTTTTGTTCCTTGGCACGAGTGACAGAAACGTCTAAGGGCGAGGGTGTGCTGTTGCTGCTAAGGGTAAAATAGAGGTGTTAATGTCTCTTTTGATATTAGTATTACTTCATGCGCTTTACTTAATGCAAATGTCTATTGCTTGCAACTTAATACCGATGGGTGACAGGCTGGATAGCGATCCAACGGTGGACTTTTTAGACAAAGATGCAGTTGGACTCAACGGTCTTTGTTCATTGTCGTGATGCCAACTTAATTATTATCTTGTTCTCTTTGTCATAGCTAGATTAAGTTTGTGTTATAATCTTGTCAATTGCCCAGCTGTAATTTGTTTACCTATCATATGATTGTTCTATTTACTTGAGAGACTCCACTAGTGAACCCATGGCCCCCGCTCCATCTTTTTACATTGATTGCAACCTTTATTCATCACTTTTCATCATCATTACTCCACTGGTCCATTTTCATATTTCATCTATTTCACTATACAATTAACCGCTTTGTTTTCTGCGAGACCGGAAAGTTTGACAACCTTTCCGCCGTTGGGGGCAAAGTATTTTGGTTGAGTATGTGCAGGTCCACGTCTGTTGAAGATTAAGCACCAGAGATCTTCAACATTCAGTTTGTTGTTGATTTCAAGGTCCTACTGGTTCGATAAACCTCGGTTCGTTATCGAGGGAAAACTGCTGCTTGCTACATCTCCGCCTTCGCTTGGGGCACCACCCAACTCTTCATCAGTAGCAATCAGTCATTCCCCCCCTTTCACCAGGTGTTGATGGTTCACGTCGTCACTTGAATTTGACCCGAGAGTGGCTTAATCAAAATATAAATATAACCCATGATTCTCCTCCGCACAATGCAAACCTGAGAAATCAGTCAAACATTGGTTAGTGGTGAAACAAAGGAGAAAGAGGAGTGACCTCATTCCTCTAAAACCACCCGCTCTCAAAAGTCTAAAAGCCTTGCTTGAAACAGGGGACTAGCTAGTCTCTTCACTTTGGAGTCGTTGACAGAAGCATGCATATCTCAAAAATTGTTTCACTTCTGTTTCATGAAAAAAATAAAAAGCTCTAGCACATGACTAATCCCTGCTTCCCTCCACGAAGGGCCTGTCTTTTATTTTCATGTTGAGTCACCATATCCTTCCTTGAGCACTTCTTCGAGAGCATAGTTGTCATTCTTATTGTAAATGTGCTTTGTTGCAAAATACTATTAACTAAGTTATAGTTGTGATGTTTATATCTTTGATATCTTTGTTCTAGTCTCCACTTGAACTTCAGAGGTGCTCTGCATTTATGTTTTGCGGTACCAGAAAGGGCTAGCGAGATACCATCATACCATACATTATTTTGACTATTGGAATCTTGTTGATAGCTGTATGCCATATTATTAATTCTTAGTTGTAACAGCCCCAACTTGGTATTGTAAAATTTGAACCAAAATTTCACTTTTTCATTTCATCATTGCATCATGGCATCCATACTTAAATTGCTTAACATGAAATAATACTATGGCAACAATTAATAAATCGATGATGGTGAATGTTGTTGGATAATCAAAATTCAATTTGAGCTTCCATATTTGTCCAAGAAGTTCCTAGAGTTCAAAATATAAATCTTGCAAAGGAAATCTAATTGCCAAATTAAATAATTTAACAAAGACACCAAAATTCCTGTGAGCATTTTTAAAATAAGTTACACATAAAATATTTTCCAAATAGGCTGAAACTTTTAGGACAACTTCCTAGTGTAATATAAATGCTAGGTGAATTTTTCCAGAATTTATAAAAATGTTTGGGTGCCTCAAACTAATTCCTTAATGGGCTGCTGGACCAACTTGTAATAATCTTTAATGGAGCTAGGGGGTTATGCGCAAAAACGGTTTCTCCTTCCTCCTGTAGCTCCTCCCTGTAGTGACCGCACCCGATGCCGAGCTCGCTCCCGTGCGTCGCCGCCGAACCAGCTCGGCTGCCGCCGTGCTCCACCCTGGTGGATAGGAGGCCACCGAGGCCGCCCTCTCTCTCTCCCTTCACTCTGCCCATGCTCTCTCTCTCTCTCTCCCGTTTCTCCCCCCGTGACCGAAACCCTAGCCGCCATGTCTGCGCCCTAGCCGAGCCCCCGTCGACTGGAAGCCTCCCGAGCAGATCGAGCAGGTGTACGAGCTCCGTGTCGCCGTCAGCTTCCTCCACGCCTAAGGAATCGACCCGAGGCGCCGCGAAACGGCCATGCCATCCTCGTCTTCGCTGACTCTGGCCGAAGCGTCCCCACACCGCCGCCATTGATCCCGAGCTTCCCCGTCCGCTCCGAGTAGCCACACGCGTCGAGGGTGAGCTGGAGAATCTCCTGGATATCGCTGTCCTCCCCCTCCTTCCCTAGTTCGTAGTGGTGCCTTAGCTCGCCGTCGGCAGCCGCCCGTCGCCGACGCCCGCGTCGTTCCGGCGACCAAAAGGCAGCGGCACCGCCTGCGTTTAGATCCCCGTAGAACGGCGCGTCGAACTTGCGCAGTAGCACGTCCCCGCGTGCCGTTATCCATCGAGCGCGTGCTCGCAACCGGCGGTGGTCACCGCGCGCACGCGCCGGTCGTGGCCTCGGCTCGGTCAAACTGACCATGTGGTAGTACCGATGTTAGAGCCGGTTGTACCGACCAACCATGGACGGTAGTACCGAGTGTAGTTCCGGGATAAGACTTTTCGGTACTGGATACCTTGTGTTAATTTCTGGAAGTGGCTCGGAAGTTGCTCCGGAAGTACCGACTTGTCCGGTACTACCGGGTAGTTCTTCGGAAGTACCGACCGTAAATATTTTCGGTACTGGATACCTTCTGTTAATTTCCGGAAGTGGCTCGGAAGTTGATCCGGAAGTACCGACTTGTCCGGTACTACCGGGCAGTTTTCCGGAAGTACCGACCGTAAATCTTTTCGGTATTGGATACCTCCTGTTAATTTCCATAAGTGGCTCGGAAGTTGCTCCGGAAGTACCGACTTGTCCAGTACTACCGGGCAGTTTTCCGGATGTACCGACCGAACCATGGTCGGTAGTACCGGGCCTTGTTCCGGCCTAGTGTATTGTTCAACTAATTAATATTTGGGAAAATCATAACTTGATAAATATTGATACAAATTTTGCAAATGATATATTAAAATGATTAGCAAATCAAAGGCTATCTAGTTATGTTAATTTCACAGCATGACAACAACTTTTCCTTTGATGTCATTTCGAAATGGTTAAAAAAATAAATTTGAATAATCATTTAATTCACCATTTATTCATCGTTAATCGGAAAATTGCAAACGAGGGTACCAAAATGATCAGCAGAACAATACCTATCTAATAATGTCATTTCCATGCATGTAGACCTCATATTTTAGTAATGTACATTTTGGGTAATAACTTAATTCATTAAGTTAAGTATGGAATTTTAACCCGTTAATCGCGATATTTATTTTCGGGGTTCCATTTAACTTGTGGGTCATGCCCAAGACCATTTCAACGCATAATCTGACCATCTCATCATGAGTGTGCATTGCACCTTTTGTATTCGTGTTATTTATTGTTCTCATGTTATTGTTTGTGTTTCGGTAGATTCAAGAGTCGAGGTTCCACCTCAATCCTATTGTTTTA
Source organism: Puccinellia tenuiflora (assembly GCA_012064385.1). Classification (NCBI taxonomy): domain Eukaryota; kingdom Viridiplantae; phylum Streptophyta; class Magnoliopsida; order Poales; family Poaceae; genus Puccinellia; species Puccinellia tenuiflora. The sequence continues at coordinate 325,493 of QRDG01001200.1, forward strand.
CACAAGTATTTTCTCTACCATAATATTGCATTTGATTCCAATGTCTATTTTGGTTGATGAGTAGAGTATCATATTAATTGTATTAGTTCCCTACACTGTTAACGGTTTTCCTTCCTATGATGCATAGGTTTGATGTGTTGTCCTGAGTTAATTTATATCTGCTGAATATATGCTTAGCTATGCTTAGCCATGCTTAGTCGAATGCTTACACTACTAGAAAAACAGTTACCCGTGGCGCACCATTTTTGGTTACTCGTGGCGCAGGGCCCTGCTCCACTGATTACCACACCACGGGTAACACTTTAAGCATGGCGCAGGTGTCCCAGTGCGCCACGGGTAAAAAATTAGCCGTGGCGCACCTCTTCACCCTACGCCACGGCTAATGTGCGCCATGGGTATGTCATTATATGCGCCACGGCTATGTTTTCAGGAAAATTAAAAAAAAGCTGCCCGCCGCCGCCCATCGCGGGGGATTCGCATCGGCCGTGCCGGCGGCTGCCACTCAAACTCGTGCTCGATCGTCGCGCTAGGGGGTTCATTGACGACGCCGCGCCTGGGCACCGGGAGGGCTTGAAGGTCTTGCTCGACAGCTTCGTGGACGCCGCGCCGGGGGGACTCGTCGACACGTCCTTGGCCGCCCTCTGCTGCCCACGGTCGACGCGCCCATGTGGGCCTTCGTGCCGTCGTCACCGTCGCGGGGGCTCTGTTCCCGGCGTGAATCTACCGCAGGGGATAGAGGAGGACGGAGAGGCGACCGCGAGAAGGAGGAGGCGCGCTGCGGCGGCGGATGCCAAGGCGGGGAGATTTGGGAGAGAGGGGAAGCAGGTGGACGCGCGCTCGCGCGAGCTCGGTGAGGGAGATGGCCCTGTTTCCGTCGACGACTCCCCAGGGCGGATGGCGGCGAGGCGGCGGCCGTTGTAGGCGTCCTCGCTGGCGAGAAGGACTGGGGCTTGACGGGCGTCCGCAACGAGAAGGAGCGGCGGGTGCGCTGGCGTTGAGGTCGCGGTAGCAGGAGGGAGCGGGCGCCGCTCGTCGATGAAGAGAAGAGTAAGGAGCTTCGTCACGTACAGGCAGCATTGGCATCTCTATGCAAAATCATCACGTGAATTGTTTATGAGTGCCACGTCATCCATCGATGTTTATGCCCCTCAGCCAATAAGAATGAGGCATTGGATTGTACACGGATTGTGTGTTTGTTTGAATACAATCAGAGCCGTCGGATTCGTGGGAAGGAAAAGCATAGGATAGCACTGATCGTTCTAGCTAGGTACATGTGGGCCACATATGATTTGACCTTACACTAGACCATAGATACACGTGGCGTATTAAAACCCGGTGCGCCACGAGTATAAACTTAATCATGGAGTATGAAGTCGGGATGCGCTACGAATATTCTGAGACCAAATATTTTACCCGGGGTCACTCATAGTCGTGACGCACTATGGGCGGGTGCGCCACGAGTATTCTGCTACCCGTGGCGCATGTTTATTGGGCCCGCCACGCGTATTTGTGCGCACCCCGGTCGTCTAGATTCCAGCTTAGCCGTGGCGCAACACGCCAGACCGTGCGCCACGGCTAAGTGCTTACCCGTGGCGCAGCCCCTTCTGGTGCGCCATGGATACTTAGCCGTGGCGCATGACCTGTGTGGTGCACCACGGCTATTTAACTTACCTATAAGCCTTTTCATGCTAGTGTTAGTCGTCCGGTGATTATTTCCATGATTGCGAAGTTGATGGAATGTTCGGACAAGGCTTGGATGAGTTGCAATTGGGGTTGGTGGTGTTTTCCCTCATTCTTGTCGCCTAGGCTGAGAGTGCTTTTATCTAGAACCAAGAACCGAGCGTGCTTCCATCGGTGGGGGTATGGGCCCCTTACTAACCGAATAAATTGTGCGGGCGTATCCAAGGGTCCTCTAGTTTGCGCTTTCCATTTGCATGTGAGTTGCAGGGTGGATGAAGACGCGATGAGGACGGTGGTGTTTAGGTTGTGGCGATGGGGCAGGGTATTGAAATAGGCACTAAACTTGTCCTGTCGTCACGATGATCCTTGGATAGTCTCATGCAAGGTAAAGGTTTAACCGCGCCCACTCTGCCGGCTTTCCCCGAAAGAGAGCTAATCAGGCGAGCCGGACGGTACCGATGGCTAAAAACAGTACACCCCTGCAGGGTTTAATCTTTTCGAAAAGCCGTGTCCACGGTTATGGACATATCTTGGGAAAGGCGGATTAGCTCATAGAAAACCTGAACTTAATTAAAATTTAACAACATGTGTTAAAAGGTTCATTTCCTTGAGGGTGATTCGAGGGAGTGCCTTGGTGGAGATGAGTGGTGGAATTGTGGATACTGTTGGTTCAAGGTGAACTGAAGAATGAAAGTTTTACTATCTTATCCCCTTTTTGAAAAACCTTCTGAGTAGTCGATGCCATGAGTCTTTAAAAAGGAAAACTAGCTTTATACAAAACAACTACTATACAGCTTTGAAACCAATCATCTGAGCGTATATAGCTCTAGTAACCTTGCGAGTACGTCGTACTCAGCCTTGCTTTGTTGATTATTGTTGTTTCAGAGGAGGACGTCACCGACCAGGAAGGTGGGTTCTTTGTTGATATCGACGAGTAGTCTGGGGTTCCCAGGTGGCAGCTTAGGACGTCACGGAACAGGCTGGCTGGGTTATGTTATTGTAGGCCTCTTAGGCCATAATTTGGATCTTGTTGTTTAGACAACTAAATTTGCTTCCGCATGATGTAATGTTGGGTCTGTGACCTCTGATGTGTATTTTTCTATCTTTCTCATTATATGAGTTGAACTATGATCTCTTTGTGTCGTAGAGTCTGTGATGTGCCAGATGTTCCGTAGTCTTGATGTCTCTATTATGCATTGATAGCTATGCCAGTGATTATGGCATGATCGAAGTGTTGCGTTGCCGATGATCCATTCCGAGCACGCCTGCCAATGGCCTGGGAGTGGTAACCCCAGTAACCTTCGATTGTGTAGCATGACCTATGGGTTACATAGCATCTCTGTATAATTCCGGGGTCGAGGCGCTACAAATTGGTATCAGAGCAGGACTGCCTATAGGAAACCCTTCTATTGGTCGATGTTGAGTCTAGTGTTTGTGAAAATTATTGAGAACCTAATAATGAGTTGTGAAAACCATCTTAGGCTTCTTTTTACTCCTTACCTGGTATTGCTCCATCTCTGAGTTATCTTACCTCTATTTGTTTTAACAGTTGTGTAAAAGTTTAAGGTTCTCGGGTTTGGGTTCTTACCGTCCAGTGTATGTCTCATGTCTTTTGCTTCTGTTTGCTTCCGCCGTGTTGTGACGTGATGTCACCCGTGGTTGTTTTGTTCTGTTTACTTAAGTTAGTGCCATCTCAAGTCTCTGTACTAGGGAGGACGCTAATGCTCGATCCTAAATATTCGGAGGTAGATACTAACTGTGTCCTTGTTCAAATCTCCAGAATGGCTCCTACCCGTCGTGGTAGCAAAAGCGATGATGAGCCACCGCCGCCACCCTCTATGGCGGAGGTTCTGATGGCCATTGAAGAGAACCGCCTGCACAACGAGCGTCTGCTCGAGTAGTTGGTGCAGCAGGGTGCATGAAGGAATAATGACTGCAACAATCTCAATGAGTTCATGTGGTCCCAACCTCCCCCTTTCGCTTATGCTAAAGAGCCCCTGGATGCTGATGATTGGCTGCGTACTCTTGAGCGCAAGTTTGCCACACTGCATGTTCCGGCTGCTGAACAAGTGAACTTTGTGACCTACCTTCTAAATGGAGCCGCTGGTTCTTGGTGGGAAAGCCATGTGACTATGTCTGCTGTTGGCCATGTCTTCACCTGGGCTGAATTCCGAACTGCCTTCCGTGCTGCTTACATTCCTAAGCCCATCATGGACTTAAAGAGGAGGGAGTTCCTGGATCTGAATCAGGACGCATGGATCTCCTAGCTTATGGGCGGGAGTTCAATCACCTATCTCGCTACGCCCCGCGGGACGTGACCAATGATGAGGACAAGTAGGATCTGTTCCGCAAGGGACTGACTCCGCGGCTTCGTTATGAATTGCTGCCATTCAAGTTCACATCCTTCTAGGAGCTGTACAACCAGGCTCTCACTCTGGAGCAGGGAAGGAAAGAGCTAGAGTCTTCCAAGAGGCTAGTTCCAGTGGACAATCAGAGCTCCTCTTCTTCTGAAGTCTAGAAGCGCAGGGTCTTCGTGCCTTACAGTGCGGTGCCCCGTGCTCCTTTCACGGCAAGGCCCTCAGGATACAGGCCACCTCCGCCTCACCCAGCTACTTCGACCTTGGAGCGGCTGGAAGTGGGTTTCGTCCTCAGCTGCCTGCACCACCGAGGCTCACTTGTTACAGCTGTGGCCAGTCGGGTCACTACTCAAGGGAGTGTCCTCAGAATGCACCTGCTACCGCAACACCTGCACCAGCTCCCTCTACACCAGCAGCCAAGGCTATGACTGTCAGTCGTGGTTGTCTGAACCACGTCTCTGCTGAAGAAGCTGCAGAGGACCCCGGTGTTCTCATGGGTATGCTTCGAATTAATGAATATCCAACTTCAGTCTTGTTCGATTCTGGAGCATCACATTCATTCGTATCCATAGCTTTCGCACATAGCCACCAAATACCGTTTGTGGTCATGGACTCCCCTCTAGTGGTTAAAACACCAGGCTCTAGTTGGCAGACTAACTGGATTGCTCCGGAGGTCCAGATTTCCATAGGCTATTGGTCTTATCCTTTCCCGTTGATAGCCCTGAAGTCAGATGGTCTAGATCTCATTCTGGGGATGGACTGGCTAGTCAAATATCAGGCTAACTTGAACTGCGCTGCCAAGTCTGTCACAGTGATCCACCCAACCGTCGGGCTAGTGAGTTACTGGTCCCCTTCATCCGCAACTCCATCCGCTACCACTCCTCTCTCTCTGGAGATCAGTCTATTCTTTATGGAAGGTATCACCCCACCTGAGATGCATGAGGTAGGGGTGGTGTGTGATTTCCCCGACATCTTTCCTGAAGAATTGCCTGGCATGCCACCTGATCGAAGTGTGGAGTTTGTCATAGAATTGGTTCCAGGGACTGCTCCGATTTCCAAAAGTCCTTACCGCATGCCGGTGGAAGAGTTGGCTGAGCTGAAGAAACAAATTGATGAGCTGTTGGAGAAGGAATTCATTCGGCCTAGTAGCTCACCCTGGGGTTGTCCTGTCATCTTTGTCAAAAAGAGGGTTTCTAATGTTCCTCGTCTGGTTGTTGATTATCGGCCTCTGAATTCGGTAACCGTCAAAAACATGTATCCTATTCCCCGGATAAATGACCTCTTTGATCAGCTAGCTGGTGCAACTGTATTCTCCAAGATGGAGCTGAGGTCAGGCTACCATCAGATCAAAATCAGGAAGGAGGATATTCCGAAGACGGCTTTCACTACCCGCTATGGTTTATTCCGAAGATCTTGGAGTATACCGTCATGTCCTTTGGTCTCACCAATGTCCCGGCTACCTTTATGAGGCTTATGAACTCCATCTTCATGGAGTACCTCGACAAATTCGTCATAATATACAACATCCTCGTTTACTACAAAACCGAAGAAGAGCATGCTAAGCATCTTCGGCTAGTTCTGACGAAGCTTCGTGATCATTGTCTCTATGCTAAGTTCTCCAAGTGTGAGTTCTGGTTAAAGGAACTCATCTTCCTGGGTCATGTGGTGTCAGCTGGTGGAGTAGCTGTAATACCCGACAAGATTCAGTCAATTCTGGATTGGGCGACTCCAAAGTCGGTCAATGACATCCGTAGCTTCCTTGGGTTAGCGGGTTATTACCGCCGATTCATCAAAGTCTTCTCCAAGATAGCCAAAGCGTTGACTGACCTTCTCAAGAAAGATAAGAAGTTCTTATGGGCGGACAAGGCGGAAGAGAGCTTCCAAACCCTAAAAGTCAAACTCATGACCACTCCTGTGCTTGTCCTTCCGGACACCGACAAGGACTTTGTCGTCTTCTGTGACGTCTCCTTACAAGGCTTAGGCTGTGTGCTGATGCAAGAAGGTAATGTAGTAGCATATGATTCTCGCCAACTTAAAGCGCATGAGCACAACTACCCAACTCATGATCTAGAGCTTGCTGCCGTGGTTCATACGTTGAAGCAATGGAGGCCCTACCTGTTGGGCAACCGTTGCGAGATCTTCTCGGATCACCAGAGTCTGAAGTATCTCTTCACCCAGCCAGATCTGAATCTCCGACGGAGAAGATGGCTGGAGTTAATCAAGGACTGTGATGTGACCCTCAGCTATCAGCCCGGCAAGGCCAACATTGTGGCAGATGCGCTGAGTCGCAAGTCTTATTGCAGCACCCTGATGGTCGAGAACGCTCAACCTGCTCTGCATGAAGAATTCGCCCATTTGAATCTAGAAATTGTTCCCTCTAGATATCTAGCAAACTTAGTGATCAAATCCACTCTTGAGGATGAGATCAAGGCAGCCCAGCAACAAGATGCTGGCATCCTCGAAATCAAAGAGAATATAGCTAGTGGGAAGGCTAAATGCTTTTCTGTTGATGACAACGGTGTTGTCTACTTTGGTGACCGTCTGGCGGTGCCCAAGAGTGGGAATACCAAGGGGTTGATACTCTCAGAAGCTCATGAATCACCCATCTCTATTCATCCGGGTAGTACCAAGATGTACCAAGATCTTCGCCGTCAATTCTGGTGGTCTTGCATGAAGCAAGAGATTGCTGAGTATGTTGTTGAATGCGACGTATGTCGCCATGTGAAGGCTGAACATCAAAGGCCAGCGGGTACTCTTCGCCCCATAGCTATTCCCGAGTGGAAATGGGATGAAGTTTGTATGGACTTCATTACTGGTTTCCTAAAGTCTCAAAAGGGAAATAATGCCATATGGGTGGTCATCGACCGTTTGTCCAAGGTCGCCCATTTCCTCCCTTTTCACGAGGATATCAACTCCAGTAAACTGGTTGATCTGTATACAGCTCGGATTGTTCCTTTGCATGGGGTTCCACTCAGGATCATCTCAGACCGTGGAAGTCTATTCGTGTCCAGATTCTGGCAGAACTTCCAAACTGCTATGGGAACCCGTCTCAACTTCAGTACGGCTTATCATCCTCAGACTGATGGTCAGACTGAAAGGGTAAACCAAGTTCTAGAGGACATGCTTCGGGCATGTGTTATCTCCTTCGGTAAAGGTTGGGAAAAGTATCTCCCCCTTGCCGAGTTCTCGTACAACAATAGCTATCAAGCTAGTCTGTAGATGGCTCCATTTGAGGTCTCTATGGACGAAAATGTCGAACTCCGCTGAATTGGTCTGAAACCGGAGAAAGGCCACTCTTCGGTCCTGATGTGATCAACGAGGCCGAAGAGAAAGTTTGAATCATTCGAAAGAATCTGAAGATTGCCCAGTCCAGGCAGAAGAGCTACTATGATAAACATCATCAGGAGGTTCACTATGAAATCGGTGACAAAGCCTATCTTCGAGTCTCTCCCCTCCGAGGCGTTCGTCGTTTCGGGATCAAGGGAAAATTGGCACCTCGCTTTGTTGGTCCTTTCACTATCCTGGCTAAACATGGTGATCTCTCCTACCTGTTGGAGCTCCCCACTAGTAGGAAAAAGCCTACCGCAGGCGAACCAAATTCGGCTACCGCTGGCGAACTGGTGGTTCGCCAGTGGTAGTATCGCCAGTGGTAACAGCTTACCACTGGTGAACATCATGTTCGCCAGCGGTAAGTGAGATACCACAGGCGAACCAGTTACATGTTCGCCAACGATTGACCCTTACCACTGGCAAACAAGAACCTGTTTGCCAGTAATATATATTTTTGCTTTTAAAATAAAAGCAGAAATGTATTACAGCAATATATATATAGCAAAATTCATATTCCAGCAGTATATATAGAGAAATATTTGACAAACCAGTACAAATACACAATTCCCAAAACAGTATAAGTAGCATACAACCAAGTCCATCTACTTGGCTATTTGTGCATATCACTAGCTAGCTAATACATGAAGCTCTGAAACTAACTTCGACCGGTTCCTGAGCCGCGGGGTGCTGAGCCGCCGGCGCTGCGCATCCAAAGAGAAGGAACCCTCGCAGGGTCATAGCTCACGTGAGAAGGAACCCTCTGAAGAAACGACCACCTACTGTCATACTGCCTATCCAATAGATACATGTAGCGACGGACGTGCTCATCCTCCTCCTGATACGGTGACGTACCACCTCCTCGGGGGCCGGCTCCCTCTGCACCGAGCGTGGCCCACACGACTGCCACCACAGAAGATCCGGGTCGACGATGTCACCCGGATTCCTCACCAAGCTGCGCGTCCCGGAAGGTAGCACCTCCCAGTGCCAGCCCGGTGGAGCCCAGTCCCGCACATCGCCCCTCTGGTCCAACATGGACATCGTCGCCGAGAACACCTAAGTCAAAAACGACGAAGTCAAAATTTTGTTACAAAAGTAATATTAAAATTTACGAATGCGAGAAGTTAACAATGGAAAGCCTCATATATCATTGCCGTGCAAAACAAGGCAAAAAGAGTGTCTACAAGACCATGTATTAATACAAACACTCCAATTGTATATACTACAAGGCATTGTAGACACTCTCCTTGCCTTTACCATGGCATAGTTTAAATCATCGGCTTTGTCAATTCATAGAGAAGAAACAAAATGATTCGAGTTTATGCCTCATACATAGATTGGACACACATTGATCAGGAACGGGCCGGGCAAGCGGACCAAGTAAGAGTATGCACAAGATGTTTATTTGTGCATATCACAAGGTCCGCTAGCACCTCCCTGAATCACATAGTGTGCCACAAAATTTTAATCATCGGCATTCGGAAAGAGAGAGAAAAAACAAAATGATTTTGGATTTGTGCCTCATACATATTTATATTGGACACACATTTCAGAGACGGAGAAAGTGAACCAAGTAGGATGCACAAAATGTTTATTTGCGCATATCACAAGGTTCACTAGCTCCTCCCTGAATCATACAGTGTCACAACATTTTAATCACCGGCTTAGAAGAAAAAGACAAAACAAAATAAAAATGACTTAGATTTTGCGCCTCATACTTAGGTCGGACACACAAGTAGACCTGCAGGATCTTGTGAGCCAAGTATGATACACAAGACTTGGTACTTCTGCATATCACAAGGCTCACAAGACCTGCAGGCCTACAACCTAGTGCCACAACATTTTAATCATCGGCTTTCAAAGAAACAGACAAAACAAAATAAAAATGACTTAGATTTTGCGCCTCATACTTAGGTCGGACACACAAGTAGACCTGCTGGATCTAGTGAGCCAAGTATGATGCACAAGACTTGGTACTTGTGCATATCACAAGGCTCACAAGACCTGCTGATAAGGGGTGGCCCGATCCTCTCAGTGAGCGGTGGTAGATGGATGATGATGGTAGATAACTTGCGAGATTCCGACGAACTCTCCGGCTGCTCCCCTATTGCCAATGCAACAGCTCTTCAACCCAATGGATATTCGCGACGCCTCACACCGATGCAACGTAGCCACCGGCCACGAAGCGGTTTCTGCGATCTACTAATTCCCAATGGAACAACAGATCACACTCAAACTTTGGTAGCAATAACCTCCAGATCGAAACAAAGTGGAGGGGTGAATTTCCGATCGAAACAAAGAGGAATTCTAGTATAGATGAATGCTTAGCAATCCAATCTAGGGTTTTAATCAAAACGTGGTCTAATCTTGACCTAGCCGCCGGCCCTAGTCTTTTATAGGAGTCCTAGGGCTGGGGAAAACACTCAAACCGACTCAAACAGGGTTTGGTTCGACCCAAAAACGAATACAAATCGACCAAAACTGGTTCGGTCAAAATCTGGCGCGTAGGCCGGGTCCAGGCCGGGCTGAGGCCGGGCCAAGGCCGGGCTGGGATTTGCATGGCAGGTAAGCCGGCCTGTCCAGGGCAGAGGCCGGGCAGAGGCCGGCCGCTTCGGGTGCATGGCCGGCCTAGGCCGGGCTGAGGCCGGCCTTCCTGCGGATGAGAGGCCGGGGGCTTCGGGTGCCTACCCGGCCTAGGCCGGGCTGAGGCCGGCCTTCCTGCGAGTTGGAGGCCGGGAGCTTCGGGTGCATACCCGGCCTAGGCCGGGCTGGGGCCGGCCTCTCTGCGAGTTGGAGGCCGGGAGCTTCGGGTCCCTGGCCGGCCTGGCCGGGCTGAGGCCGGCCCAAGGCCGGGCTGTCTGAACCCTCTTCATCATCCTTGCTTGCGCATTCCTCCCGCTCCTCCCTCGCACCATAGGTGACGTCGTACTCCGATTCTTGTAGCTCCTCTGGTCCTCCTCCAATGTTTGTGTTATCAACAACCCTAATCATACACAAGTGCATAGACTTAGGTAGTATAAAATTCTCATTATCACAAACATCATATTCGACTAAGAGTGAGTTCACCTGTTGTCCAAGTAACTTGGCACGGGCTCTTGTCATCGGTCCAATCCTCACTTCATTGGGCTTGCCTTGAACAGCAACATCCTCGATGGAAGAAAATGGTAAAGGACTAGGGATTTCCTCATCATCCTCCCCCCCTTGAAAAGGCGTCGACCTCGACGCGTCAAGGTCTTCTCCAGCATATGGCGTCAAATCAGCAACATTGAAAGTATTACTGACACCAAACTCAGTTGTAGGAAGATCTATCTTGTATGCATTATCATTTATCTTGGCAAGAACCTTGAATGGACCATCACCCCGCGGCATCAACTTGGACTTCCGCTGAACAGGAAATCTGTCTTTACGAAAGTGCACCCAAACCATGTCGCCGGGCTGAAAGATCACCTCCTTTCTCTTCTTGTTGACACGAGCTGCATTGTACTTGCCTTTCTTCTCAATTGCCTCTTTAGTCTTCTCATGTATCTTCCTCACAAAATCTGCACGCTTCGATGCTTCCATGTTGACTCTCTCATGTAATGGAAGCGGCAATAAATCAAGCGGAGTAATGGGTTTGAAACCATACACCACCTCAAACGGACATAATTGTGTGGTAGAATGTACCGCCCTGTTATATGCAAACTCCACATGCGGCAAACAGTCTTCCCACTCACGCAAGTTCTTCTTGATCATGGCTCGCAGCAACATTGATAGTGTGCGATTCACCACCTCCATTTGGCCATCAGTTTGGGGATGACAAGTGGTACTGAACAGCAGCTTTGTTCCCAGCTTGCCCCAAATTGTCTTCCAAAAGTAACTCATGAACTTGACGTCTCGATCAGAAACAATTGTCTTGGGTACTCCATGTAAGCGCATGATGTCCCTGAAAAACAGATTAGCAATATGCGACGCATCGTCGCTTTTGTGGCAGGCAATAAAGTGTGACATCTTAGAAAAATGATCCACTACCACAAAAATAGAATCATGTCCTCTCCTGGTTCTAGGCAATCATAACACAAAATCCATGCTTATGTCCTCCCATGGAGTTGTAGGTGCAGGAAGAGGAGTATACAAACCATGAGGCTTCAGTTTGGACTCTGCCTTGTTGCAAGTGATGCAACGCTTAACAAACCTGTCCACATCCTGCCTCATCCTTGGCCAATAAAAGTGATCAGCCAACATCAGTAACGTCTTCTCACGTCCAAAGTGTCCCATCAAACCGCCACCATGAGATTCCTGCAACAACAACAAACGCACGGACGATTCTCGCACACATAATTTGTTAGCTCTAAACAAGTATCCATCATGCATATGGTATTTTTCCCAAGCTTTCACAGCAGAACACTTAGCAAAAGGCATGGAAAAATCAGTATCATTAGCATATAAATCACGCAAACTCTCTAAACCAGGAACTTGAACATCCAAATGTGTCAAAAGCATGCTTTTCCTAGAGAGTGCATCAACAACCACGTTTTCTTTGCCTTTCTTATACTTAATAATGTATGGGAAGGATTCAATGAACTCAACCCATTTAGCATGACGTTTATTCAAGTTAGATTGGCACTTCAAATACTTCAAAGCTTCATGATCAGAATGTATGATAAATTCTTTTGGCCACAAGTAATGTTGCCAAACCTCAAGAACACAAACAAGTGCATACAATTCTTTATCATAAACAGGATAGTTCAATTGGGCACCATTTAATTTCTCCGAAAAATATGCAATTAGTTTACCCTCTTGCATCAACACACCTCCTATTCCAATGCCACTAGCATCACATTCAATATCAAATTGCTTATTGAAATCAGGAAGCATAAGCAAAGGTGCAGAAATTAAACGACGTTTCAGCTCATCAAAAGCGGCATCTTGGGCTGCGGCCCACACAAACTCAACACCTTTTTTAGTTAAATCATTCAAAGGTGCAGCAATAGAACTAAAGTCTTTCACAAAACGTCTATAAAATCCAGCAAGAACAAGAAAGCTTCTTATTTGACTAATATTCATGGGAATAGGCCAATTTTTAATTGCTTAAATTTTAGATTCATCAACCTCTACTCCATGCTTAGAAACAACAAAACCCAGAAATATGACCTTATCTTTGCAAATTGTGTATTTAGCAAGATTACCATACAGCTTATTATCACGCAACACTTGCAAAACTTGTCTAATATGACCAGTATGTTCAGATTCATTGCAGCTATAAATCAATATATCATCAAAACAGACTACTACAAATTTACCAATAAAATGCCTCAAAACATGATTCATCAATCTCATGAAAGTACTAGGTGCATTAGTTAAACCAAAAGGCATCACTAACCACTCATATAAACCGAATTTTGTTTTAAAGGCAGTTTTCCATTCATCTCCTTCTTTCATCCTAATTTGATGATACCCACTACGCAAATCAATTTTAGAGAAAATAACAGCACCACTTAATTCGTCTAACATGTCATCCAAACGAGGAATAGGGTGTCTATAACGAATAGTGATGTTATTTATCGCTCTACAATCTACGCACATGCGCCAAGTACCATCTTTCTTAGGAACCAAAATGACAGGAACAGCACAAGGGCTTAAGCTCACACGAATATACCCTTTGTCAAGAAGCTCTTGAACTTGTCGCTGTATCTCCTTTGTCTCCTCCGGGTTGGTCCTATAGGGAGCTCGGTTTGGAAGTGTTGCTCCGGGAATCAAGTCAATTTTATGTTCAATACCCCGCAATGGAGGCAAACCAGCGGGAACTTCCTCCAGAAAAACGTCACCAAAATCCTGCAAAACATTAGAAACACCAATAGAGAGAGGGGTCATGTCGTTAGAAACAAGAATTTCCCCCTTACACATAAGCACAAGAGGTACTAGAGTGGGATCCTCACGAAACTCTCTCAAATCAGATTTGGTGGCTAACATTACTATTTTGTTCTCTCCCTCACTTTTCTTTTTACCACTCAAATTTGGCTTGTGGCTCTCGCTCACCGAAGGTGTAGTCTCTCGCCTAGCTAATCTCTCACGCTCAGCCTCATGGTGAACTTCAACTTTTTGGCGAGACTCATTTACTATTTCTTGAGGTGTCATAGGCCGCAACATCACCTCCTTTCCATGCCAATTGAGCTGATAGGTATTTGATCTCCCATTGTGCCGCACATCTCTATCAAACTGCCAAGGACGTCCCAACAACTAGTGACAAACGGTCATTGGAACCACGTCAAACTCCACGGTGTCCTTGTAAGGGCCAATCTGAAATTCAACTTGCACCATGTGATTAACCTTCATCTCCCCACTTTCACTCAACCACTGAAGAAAATATGGATGGGGATGCGGCAAATATTTTAGATTTAGTTTTTGATAGAGCTCTTTGCTAGCTAAATTGCGGCAGCTGCCACCATCAATGATCACCTTGCAAGAACGTCCATTGCCAATTGCAGCCCTTGTTTGAAACAAATTGCATCGCTGCTCCGAAGAACTAGGGGCCACACTCAGCACCTTGGGCGTGCACACAATATATGGTAGACGCTCGGCATCCGCATAATACAACTCATCTTCGTGTTCCTCCTCAAACTCAGCATTAGGATCCCACCTCATCACCACTCTCATACTCACCGGTCTCCTCATTGATCAACATGACCTTCTTGTTTGGACACTCACGCTTGAAGTGACCCTTGCCTCCACACGTATGACAATTCATATCACGTGTACGAGCTGTAGAATTAGAAGAGCCAGTAGCACTTGCAGCAGGTTATGGTGATTGCTTGGCATTAGGAGCAACCGAAACTGATTTGGAAGGAGCAGCACCACGGAAACTAGGAACAGGAGTAGGCGGCACCACACTAGGTGTCGCTCGTGATGAAACACTACCTCGCGCATAGGATGAACGAGGCACATATTTGGCATCTTCGGCCAACTGTAACTCAGCTTCACGTGCTTGATGCAACAAATCTTGCACATCGCCATATTGATGATGACGTACAATTCTCTTGATGTTAAAGCTCAAACCTGAAAGAAAACGCTGCATAGTTTGCTCAGGTTCTTCTCGTAACTTAGCACGCTGCATGATCAACTCCATCTCCTTATAGTACTCATCAACGGACTTGGCACCTTGCTTCAAATTCTGCAACTTATCATACAAAGAACGGATGTAATTGCGAGGCACAAAACGATGACGCATCTCCGCCTTCATCTCTCGCCAAGACAAAATAGGTACATCGTTTGCTTCACGCCTAGCACTCACAAGACCGTCCCACCATAGCAAGGCATAACCATCGAACTCAGAAGATGCAAGCTTGATCTTTCTATCTTCAGTGTAGTCATGCAAACGCCAAAGTTGCTCCATCTTCAACTCCCAGTTAATATATTCTTCCACATCAACAGAACCTTCAAACTTGGGAATACTGAATTTGGGCTTACCAATGCTATTATCATCACGGTTGGCTGCATGACCAAAATTGTCGCCAAGCATACGACGCGCACCAAGAGGCGCAAATCCACGACCAGGAGGTATAGCACCACCTCGGCCACCTCCACGTCCACCATTAACATGTGGTTCTGGGTGTTGTTGCCGTTGCAACCTCTCACGACGAGCAGCAGCTTGCTCATCATCCTCCTCTCCATCAAAATCAACGCCGTGATCACCATGAACACTTGCGTCATCAACCGGTTGCTCATTGAGCTGTGTCAACACTCGCACGTCACGGTTCAATGCACCAATAGAATTCTGAATCGCTGTCAAGTCAGCTATAGACTCAGTTGCCGTTTGTAGCACATTGTCAACCTTAATATCCGTAGAAGTCAAATCAGCTTGTAACCTGTCACATTGAGTGCTGAACTGACGTGTCAGGTGATCTCGAAGAGCTTCACATTCAGCCCAACAAACATGAGCCTTGCCGTCCTTCTTTTGCCTCACAACACCATCGTCCTCATCTCCTGAAGACATGATTAGTACACACAAGGGTATATAGAAATATGTATGTGGAAAACTCTCAACTCACTCAAACCAAAAGAAATTGTGTATCTTACCGTTCCAAAGTGAATAGTATAGCTTACCACTTGTATGGACAGAACGTGCACGGATGGGGTGAAACGAATATTATGGGTCTCAAAGTGTTACACAACAAAACCAGGGTATTTTTGTGGAGCTTGGTAGGGATACCTAACTACACCAAAAGACAAACCCTAGTGCTGATCGTATAACACAAAGGAAACTAACACGGTGGAGATAAACTGGGCAATGCAACTATGAACAAAGATGTCACAAAGCACTAGAAAGACACTAGCAAGTAGCTCAAATTAACAGGCACACGATTGCTCAAGGACTAGTAGTGTCACCAAAATATACAGCACTTGCACTTTTATCTCTCTTTTTTTTAAACTATCTACCTTTTTTTGACTATTTATGACCAACAACTTGAAAAGCAACAAGAGACACGCCCAAGAGCAGCCTGTGAGCACAAAACATAGCTAGTCTTATATGGGTAAGCTCCTAACACGTGCTGTAGAAAGGCTGTGTCCAAGTTTTTCACCAAAAAGTTTGGTTTTTGCCGACACTGGAACTTCAAAGGCCAAAAACTCGATGTTCCCGGACGAATTTGGGAATTCCGAGACCGCCGAGAAAGGCATAAACAGGCAAAGCGAGTTTGGTTGGATAGAACTTTTCGATACGAGCATTTTGAGTGGTCGCTCGTCAAAAACGGAGTTCGTATGCAAAAGTTATGGCCGTTTTACTAAAACTGTGAAAATCGGTGTCGCGGCAGAGAAAAACGACCAAAACCGTGCCGCGGCAGGACGCACGGCAGGATTCCGATTGCAATTCGACTCGGCAACGAAACAAGATACGCAAAAGGAAAATGACCAGCAACTAGAACTTGACCTAATGATATAATCTAAGGCTATGGCGAAAACTAACCCTAATATTTTTGGCTTTTTCTAGATAGGACGAAAAACATGAAATATACGGGGATTTGTGGATGCTCACCGAGTAAACTCTGGAAATTTGATACCAAGATGATAAGGGGTGGCCCGATCTTCTCAGTGAGCGGTGGTAGATGGATGATGATGGTAGATAACTTGCGAGATTCCGACGAACTCTTCGGCTGCTCCCCTGTTGCCAATGCAACAGCTCTTCAACCCAATGGATATTCGCGACGCCTCACACCGATGCAATGTAGCCACCGGCCAGGAAGCGGTTTCTGCGATCTACTAATTCCCAATGGAACAACAGATCACAGTCAAACTTTGGTAGCAATAACCTCCAGATCGAAACAAAGTGGAGGGGTGAATTCCCGATCGAAACAAAGAGGAATTCTAGTATAGATGAATGCTTAGCAATCCAATCTAGGGTTTCAATCAAAACGTGGTCTAACCTTGACCTAGCCGCCGGCCCTTGTCTTTTATAGGAGTCCTAGGGCTGGGGAAAACACTCAAACTGACTCAAACAAGGTTTGGTTCGACCCAAAAACGAATACAAACCGACGAAAACTCGTTCGGTCAAAATATGGCGCGCAGGCCGGGTCCAGGCCGGGCTGGGATTTGCATGGCAGGTAAGCCGGCCTGGCCGGGGCAGAGTCTGGGCTGAGGCCGGCCGCTTCGGGTGCATGGCCGGCCTAGGCCGGGCTGAGGCCGGCCTTCCTGCGAATGAGAGGCCGGGGGCTTCGGGTGCCTACCCGGCCTAGGCCGGGCTGAGGCCGGCCTTCCTGCGAGTTGGAGGCCGGGAGCTTCGGATGCATACCCGGCTTAGGCCGGGCTGGGGCCGGCCTCTCTGCGAGTTGGAGGCCAGGAGCTTCGGGTCCCTGGCCGGCCTGGCCGGGCTAAGGCCCGCCCAAGGCCGGGCAGTCTGAACCCTCTTCATCATCCTTCCTTGCGCATTCCTCCCGCTCCTCCGTCGCGCCATAGGTGACGTCGTACTCCGATTCTTGTTGCTCCTCTGGTCCTCCTCCAATGTTTGTGTTATCAACAACCCTAATCATACACAAGTGCATAGGCTTAGGTAGTATAAAATTCTCATTATCACAAACATCATATTCGACTAAGAGTGAGTTCACCTGTTGTCCAAGTAACTTGGCTCGGGCTCTTGTCATCGGTCCAATCCTCACTTCATTGGGCTTGTCTTGAACAACAACATCCTCGATGGAAGAAAATGGTAAAGGACTAGGGATGTCCTCATCACCTGCAGGCCTACAACCTAGTGCCACAACATTTTAATCATCGGCTTTCGAATAAACAGACAAAACAAAATAAAAATGACTTAGATTTTGCGCCTCATACTTAGGTCGGACACACAATTAGTAGCCTTGAAGGATCGGCGGAGCCAAGTAGGATGCACAGGACTTGTACTTGTGTATATCACAAGGCTCCGCAGACCTTCAGGGTTACCACATAGTGCCACAACATTTTTAATCATCGGCACACACACAAGCAACCCTAAATACCTCATCGATCATAATAAAGCAATGTAATAAAACATTATTTACAATTATTTCAAGTTGGACAAAATGCTAACATAATGGCATGCAGGAGCATGCCAAGAGAAATTGTAGAACAAAGCATCTGCCCATACACACACAAATAGAAACAAGTGCTAATAAATATTACAATACAAATAGGAGGTTATTTTTTTAGTTGATTACAACTCAAATAGAAAGAAGCATGGATATCAATGAGAGCATACAGAGTTCAAATAATTCTAAGGAAAGGCAGATGCAAAGGAATCCCAAACAGCCTTCCCAGATTTGACAGATTTGCCATTTTCCATCTAAAATACAACATCATGGTATAAACAAACAAATTGTAGGGATAGACAGTCACATATGGCTACAGATTTAACTAATTTCGGACCACTGATAAACAAACAAACTGCAGATTTAACTAATTTCGGACCACTAACTAATAAACAAACTGCAGATTTGAACACCAAGAAGGGCAAGGAGGGAGAGGAGGAGGGAGATGAAATATGCTCACCTTGCTTGCTTGATGGCGTACGTGCTCGACGGCGAGGCGGTGGTGGTGCTCGGCACGGGCGTGGCGACGGGGAGAGGAGGAAGGCGGCGGCGGCGGTGATGGGGAGAGGAGGGCGGCGACGGGAAGAGGAGGATGGCGGCGGCGGCGACGGGAAGAGGAGGATGGCGACGGGGAGAGGAGGACGGCGGCGGCGGCGGCGACGTCGGGGAGAGGGCGACGGCGCGCGACGTACGGCGCGCGGGCGCGTGTGTGTGAGAGAAAAAAGGCCGGGTGGGGATGGGATCGAGCTCGACCGCGGCAGCTATGTACACTAACTACCGCTGGCGAACCACTCAGACCATTCACCAGTGGTAGGTGGCCCGTTAGGGTTTGCCCGAACCCGTGCTTACCACTGGCGCATTGTGTGCTCTGTTCGCCAGTGGTACTGGCCTTACCACTGGCGAACAGGAAATCATGTTCGCCAGTGCTATTTACCGCTGGCGAATGTGATTTCTAGGTTCGCCAGTGAGGCCCCGGCGGCTATAGTCCTTTTCCTACTAGTGCCCAGAGAAATTCCCAGATGTGCATGATGTGTTCCATGTCTCTCAACTTCGTCGTTGCTTCAAAGATCCTATTCGTGGGGTTGATCATGAAGTGTTGGAGTCCCAGGAGGATCTGACTTACCGTGAGCATCTTGTCCACATGTTGTATGAAGCGGAAAGGAAGACTCGTAACCAGACCATCAAGTTCCTCAAGATCCAGTGGTCTAACCATTCCGAAGAAGAAGCAACCTGGGAGCGTGAAACTAGTCTTCGCCAGGAATATCCCGCCTTCTTCACTCAAGCCTAGAATCTCGGGACGAGATTACTGTAGGGGGGGTAGAATTGTAACAGCCCCAACTTGGTATTGTAAAATTTGAACCAAATTTTCACTTTTTCATTTCATCATTGCATCATGGCATCCATACTTAAATTGCTTAACATGAAATAATGCTATTGCAACAATTAATAAATCGATGATGGTGAATGTTGTTGGATAAACAAAATTCAATTTGAGCTTCCATATTTGTCCAGGAAGTTCATAGAGTTCAAAATATAAATCTTGCAAAGGAAATCTAATTGCCAAATTAAATAATTTAACAAAGACCCCAAAATGCATGTGAGCATTTTTAAAATAAGTTACACATAAAATATTTTCCAAATGGGCTGAAACTTTTAGGATAGCTTCCTAGTGTAATATAAATGCTAGGTGAATTTTTCCAGAATTTATAAAAATGTTTGGGTGCCTCCAACTAATTCCTTAATGGGCTGCTGTACCAACTTGTAATAATCTTTAATGGAGCCAGGGGTTATGCGCAAAAATGGTGTCTCCTTCCTCCTGTAGCTCCTCCCTGTAGAGACCGCACCCGACGACGAGCTCGCTCCCGCGCGTCGATGCCGAACCAGCTCGGCTGCCGCCGGGCTCCACCCTGATGGATAAGAGGCCACCGAGGCCGCCCTCTCTCTCTCTCCCCTCACTCTGCCCGTGCTCCCTCTATCCTGTTTCTCCCCCCGTGACTGAAACCCTAGCCGCCATGTCTGCGCCCTAGCCGAGCCCACCGTTGACTGGAAGCCTCCTGAGCAGATCGAGCAGGTGTACGAGCTCCGCGTCGCCGTCAGCTTCCTCCACGCCTAAGGAATCGACCCGAGGCGCCGCGAAGCGGCCGTGCCATCCTCGTCTTCCCCGACTCCGGCCGAAGTTTCCCCGCACCGCCGCCATTGATCCCGAGCTTCCCCGTCCGCTCCGAGCAGCCGCACGCGTCGAGGGTGAGCTGGCGAATCTCCTGGACATCGCTGTCCTCCCCCTCCTTCCCTATTTCGTAGTGGCGCCTTAGCTCACCGTCGGCAGCCGCCCGTTGATGTCTACTACACACTTCTATTCTTGTAGACTTGTTGGGCCTCCAAGCGCAGAGGTTTGTAGGACAGCGACAAATTTCCCTTAAGTGAGTAACCCAAGGTTTATCGAATCTACGGGAGGTAGAGATCAAAGATATCCCTCTCAAGCAACCCTTCAATTAAGATACAAGAAGTCTCTTGTGTCCCCAACACACCTAATTCAATTGTCAGTTGTATAGGTCAACTAGTTCGGCGAAGAGATGGTAAATGCAAGTGATATGGACGGTAAAAGGTGATTTTGTAATTCTGTAATAAAAATGGCAGCAAGCAAGCAAGTGACAAAAGTGACTAAAAACGGTGTATCAATGCTTGGAAACAAGGCATAGGCTTCATACTTTCACTAGTGACTACTCTCAACATCATTAACATAATTAAACACATGATAGTTCTCACAAAAATACATGCGTGGTAGACGTTACTCGGAGATCATTCTTTTGTGGATCAAATAGGATGAGAATTGCGTAGGGCTACGAAAAGCACACCTTAAAGTTCGTATTCCACATATATGGACACTTCATGCTGTCACTATCCGCATCCAAAGATAGTACTAACAAACACCACAACCTATTTCTTAAATAGTCTCTTTCTTCAATAACACAAGCATCAAGAAACCTATGATCTATTCAATCCAACAAATAAAGAAAAACTTATGATGAAGATCCTTCCAATCTATTATCCATAGAGTCACACACGGCACCCATCCTGTCACCGAGGTACCATGATCACAACGGTGGCTCCGGAAATTGTACTAAATAACACCACTTGGGCAACATCATATCCATTACACATAGGGAAACATCATGTATTCAACTACACTAACAAATCTCATGATCACAATGAAGATCACATCATGGGAGAGAGAGATAACCACATAGCTACTTGTATAAGCCTCAGCCCCGGTGAGGGACTATTCATGCATGGCCATGGTGAGTAGGAGCTTGATGGAGAGGTGCAGCCCGGAGGGGAGATGGCGGCCCGGCGGCGGCGGCCGTTGGCCCCCCCTTCAAGCTTGGAGATGGTGCTTATATGGAGGAGGGTTTCCACCTCATGGCGGCTGCCTTGGAGGAGGAAAATTCGTGGTGCCCTTTGACCTAGGTTTCCTCTCTTTATATAGATTCCCGAATTCCCGTCATCAGATTTTTAGGCTTCAGTAAAACAGGGATATCTCGGACGTACGGACTCAGATTGGGCCGAATTTTACAAATAGATCGATTGGCGGAAAATTCCACACAACTTTCGCGACCAAGCTTTTTTGATTTGACATCGTGTTCGGGTCGGTACGGGGACATCTTCGAAAATAGTTCTCAGACAGATTTCAGAAAAGTCCAATTCGACTCCAACAAGGTTTCCTTTTTGTACTCTTGTCAATATCCAAGTAATTCCTACACATCAAAGTGTAAAACAAGAACATTGTGCACTTTTGTCACTATTAATAGGTTAGTCCAATAAATCCATAAAATGATATTACTCCTATAAAGGACACTAGCCTACCCGCCATATGCCCCAGTCTGCCCCTCCCGAGCTCCCTCGCGCGTCCGATCGGATAAAACGCTGAGGTGTTTCACCTGTGAACATTGGATGCAGTAAAAACGTTTTTCACTTCTCTCGCTTGGGGCACCGTCAATGACGGGTGGGGCTCGGTGCGCATGAGGTCCACAAATCAGAGGGTGAGACCACCTCATCCGCGTCTGTTAGTTTGGTCGCTCGATGGGTAGACTCGCGTGGGACAAAACTGGCCTCGCGGTGAAACCCTAGCCAATCGCGCTTGCGTCTCTCCTCCCCAATCCCCTCCCGTGCTTTTTCTCCTCCTACAGCTGGCGGCCATGCCTGCCGCCGCCCCTCCCCGCCGTCGCCCATCAGCAGCCGCCTGCCCGCGCCGGCGTCGGGCAGCAGCAACATCAGATGGAGGAGCTCGGGGCCGCGGATCTGGCTCTAGGAGCATCGGCGGCACGTGCTGGCCGATGGCGGGGAGAGTGAGCGTGGTGCCTCGTTTTCAGCCGGGCGAAACCGGTGGCCCTGAGAGGAGACGATGGCGCTGCTCAAGATCCGGTCCGAGATGGACGCCGCGTCCCGGGAGACCGTCCTCAAGGGCCCGCTCTGGGAGGAAGTCTCCAGGTAATTTTCGCCGCCCCTCCCCCAACTCTCCTCCCCTCTCGTCCGTCCTGTGCGCTGCAGGAGCACGTCCTGGAGGTGAGCGGCGACGTGGACGACCACGAGCTAGGATTGCAGAGGCCATGACGCGCTCGGCCGGTAGAAGCCGGCGCAGGGCGGACCCACTGGATCTTGCAGTGCGGGGCCAAGCACTTCCAGGGAGGGCACCGCTGGTGGTGTAGGGGGACGCAGAGAAGCTGCGCGACGCTCCATCGTTCGCCTCCTGCCCCGTCGTCCGCCTCCTGCTCCGTCGTGCTGCTCGGAGAAGCAGGTGTACAAGCTCTTCTCTCTTCCTTATTTTGCCTCATGTTTCCTGTGCCTTGCTCCCAGAGTTTCCCATTTTGGTTTGTGCTGATTTGGTTTCTAACTCCAATCAGATCTAGGTTTGGAGTGCACTGTATTTCTTAGAAACGAGCATGGCGTTTTGAACACTGGCATCACCCCGAGCCGCTAGCAACAGAAAGGATGAACATGGCCATGTTGCCCCAAGCCAGAACCCGCCTCCACCAGAGAAGCACATAAACATATCCTTCCTCCTCCCTTCAGGTTGCATCTCCCTACGTGAGCTCCTCCATCTGATTTGCTCAATAATTTAGTTTATATCTTGACATCTAGGGCTTGGACGACCCACAGATTCCAAGTTTCCATCAATAGCAGCTTGCTGCTGCACCCAACTCGAGTTCAGCAATGTTGCAGATGAGTGGCAGTGACTTCCTCAAGCAGGGATATTTTCTCAATGCTTTTATGTCAGTCGCCTGTGCTCTTTGATGTTTGTATCTGTGTTGCTCTCCATGTGACAGAATTAAAATTATTGGGATCGCTATTTCTATGTGCCTAATTTACTTTGTTTATTTAGTGCAAGCTACAATCTCTTCCGACCTTTGTACTGATGCTAAGACACCGCAGTAGGGCAAAAGAAATAATTCTTATGCTGGGTCTGTGTCCACCGTGTTCATATCCCTATCATTGTGTTTTGCAAGTTGTCCCGTGTGCAGTTGTCGAGGAGGGTCTTCTGTGACGGTTGTAGCTACAAGAGATAGGGTCAGTACTCCATACATGAGAACTTTTTGGTTCTTTGACTAATTGGATAGAATATCAGGCCATTCGCGAATCATTTTAGTTAATTACATTCCCATGGAGGATTTTTTTCTGGAGTTATGATATGTTGCATTGTTGGGGTTATGCCGAACAGGTGTCCTCACAGAGAAGACTGAAAGCCAGCATACCAGGGTGGCCCAAAGGGGTGGTAAGCCGAATCCGGCTTAACCGGGCGGCCCAGTATGATGAAGCGCAGGAGGCCCATCCGGCTAAGGGAAGGTTCCAGAAGCCGGTCTGCATTGCGAAAAACTTAGCCCACAAGGTAGGGCCCAAGCCGGATTAGAGTAGGACTCTTAACTTAGTCGGTTAGGTTTTCCTCCTGTAAGCCCAGGGTCTGGACGCCTTTATAAGCCGGCCCCTGGGACGCCTTAGGGCACGTACGCTCTCATCCCTAATCCACTGTAACTCGGCAATATTGCCTTATAGTGAATTATAGCAGCACGTAGGGTTTCGCCACCGTTGCGAGATCCGAAGCTGGGTAAACCCTTTGCCACCTCGCTGCTGGAACACCCCACGTCTCCAAAACCCCTCTCTCTACCTAGCTCGATGGCACCCCTGCCACGGCTAGATTCGACAATACCACGATAGTTGGCGCCCACCGTGGGGCAAGAGACCTCCGGGGTTTCGATCTGTCCAGGAGCTGCAGGCAGAGTCGGCGACACCATCGCGGTCGGAATGGTGAGCTACTTCGACGAATCAGGAGCCGGCCACGTCTTCAACGACGGCCTCTGGACGCCGGCAAAGGAGGATCCCGCCGGCTGGTCCACGGTCTCCATCGGCGGTTTCGACATCTTCGTCGGCTTCACCGCCCAGGCCTTGGACGATCTCGGCTTCACCTCGAGCTTGCCCACCACCCACCCAAGCAACCTCGACGAGGAGTCGGATCTGGACTCTGACGAGATCGCCGATCTGGATCTAGCTTTCGACGCTGACGATGAAGACTCTGAAGATGACGCAAGTTCCAACATGGCGGCACCGGACTTCCACTTCGTCGGCGTCGTAGGAGAATCCGGCTCACACGAGTCGATGACTGAGCCTGAGTCTATCCTCCCTGCTTTGCAGGCCGAGATGGATTCAGAAGCCGGATCAGGGGACACCGCCCATATGGAGCAGGACCTCGAATCAGAAGGAGAATCCGACGACTTTAGTCGGAAAGTTGCATCCTCCTTAGGACGCCCTGTCGAGGTCTTGATGGGAAACGTTTCAGATCCTAAGGATGACCCCAACACCTAGAAAGCCGCCAATGGCGAAGAAAAATCTCCGCAAGCCGGAAATCTCAAGGTGGATTTCGTGCCGCCACTGGCTCCATTGAAGGGGACAGATAGAGTGCCGGCTGAAGGAGACGACATTGACGCTACGACCGGCGAGACGGCGGAGAGGGAGCACAAAAGAAAGATGGCGAGGTACAAGCAACTGTTAACGCCACTCCCTCCGAACGCATCGCTAGACGACATTGAGAAGCGCCGCGCCCTACTCGAGGAGCAAGCCGCCCAGATAGTATAGCGTGAAGTTGAGTTCACAAACAAGGAGACGGAGTTCATCCGAAAGCAGAGAGAAAAGGGGGCTGACGATGTTTTCCGTCCGGCTCATGATAAGAACCTACATAAGAGGTTGGATTTCCGCAGCAAGTGGGAAGCCGACCATGTCGATTCAGTCTGGAGGAAGTACCACCACCGACGTGACCCGGTGACAAATCTGTGTTATTTCAATACCCCAGCCAAAAACATGGAGGCTGCCCAGGAAGTCATGTTCGACAAGTCGTTGGATCGTGACGCCCGGCTTAAGTATTCGGCTTATCTACTGGAGATTGCATAGCAGCAGCAAAATGATTCGCAAGTCAAGACAGGACGGCTTGTTGATGATTCTCGCCTTTGCAAGTCAACTGCCAACAAGCCAATGGATGCCGCCCCTGCAGACCCAGACGATGACTCGGCCGGCTCAAGCAGCCACAACAAAGGCAGCAAGGACCCAAAGGACAAGCAGCCTAGAGGTGCGGAATCCCGGACTGGTTCTTCTCGCCATCGGGAGGCTGGTCGGGAAAGACATCGGAGCCGCGAGCGAAAGGAGGACCCTCGCAAGGAAAAGGCGGCTCTACCCCGTCAGGAGTGACGACGTGAGGGGGAAAACCAACCCCGAAGGGAGGACAACAGGGATCACATGCCACCTCCACCGCCGCCTCCACCGTGCAGAGAGGGAGATAATCCTTCTAAGTACATACCCCCTCCACGACGGCAAAGGACTCCAAGCCCTCCGCGCAACCCGAGTCGGGCGAGCCAAAGCCGTCACAGGGAAGAACTAAGACAGGAAAAGTCGGTTGCTAAGCCGCCATCAGCCAATGATGTTCGAAGCCTAATCGAGGAGAGGAAGTCGGCTAGAGATGCCCAATACCTCGGCCCCAAGTGCTTTGGCAGAACAATCAGAGAGCAAATTCTACCTCCCACTTTGTCGAATGTAACAAAGATGGTTGAGAAGTATAGTGGTACGGCTAACCCTGAGACCTGGCTCTCAGATTACGTCAGTGCTTGCGACATATATCAAGGCAGCGCCGACTCCGCAGTGCGATTTTTGCCCCTGATGTTAACCGGGACAGCTCGCATGTGGATTGAAGGTTTGCCGGAAAGGACAGTTCATACCTGGGGTGACATGAAGCGTGTTTTTATCCAGCACTTCCAGGGCACATATAAGCGCCCAAAGTCGATTTTCGACTTACAACGGTGCGTGCAGCAAAAGAACGAGTCTAGCCGTGAGTTCGTCTCACGATGGAGTGAAATCAAGAATGCTTGCGAAGGCGTCTCAGAAACTCAGGCGATTCATGCTTTTAAGCAATCTCTGAGGAAGGGGACGACTTTTCGCTTCATGATCTACAGCGACGAGTCGGAAACTTTGGGGGGCTTACTCGCTTGTGCAAACAAGTATGCCGCCGCTGATGATGACAACAAGGAGGACGCCGAAAACCGTCGATGCGAGTCCGGGAAAAAGAAGATTGAAGACCAAGCCGGCTATCGGGGATATGGGACACGGGTACCCGCAAGGAGGATCAACGAGGCCCACCAGGAGGAAGCCCAGCAGGCCGACTCTAGTTAGAATAGGAAAAGGACTCACCTTTCCAACTTGTAATAGATTAGCCGAGTCCTAAGAGGACTCTACTTGTAAGCCGGCCTCCTCCACCTTTATAAGGAGGGGCAAGGCGCCCCAAAGAGGGCACGACCCAATAGAATCAGACAGATCTAGACAAGAGGAGCCGCCTCATCGGCGACTTCCACCATTAGAGGAATACAACCTAGCCACAACAGCACGTAGGGATATTTTTCCGGATGATGTTTCCCGGGTCCCGAAGCTGTATAAATCCTTTCTCCCGTGTCGTTCGTCTACTAACCCACATCGACGATGCCCGCGCGTACATAATCCCGTATCTTCACCGTCGGTTCATACCACGACATTTGGCGCCCACCGTGGGGCTAAGTGCGCGCGGATTCACAACTCGATGGGTCCAATCTTCATCAACAACGACGTCGGCGAGTTCTTCATCCACACAGCGGCCGCGGGGGCTCGACGTCAACATCGCCCTCGTGTGTTGCTGATCAACTCCATCAGATTCAAAAACTGAGTCAGCAACAACATCGCAGAAGCCGGCATCGCCAAGACCGGATCAAGAAACAGCATCAAGCCTACATCCAGGACTCGGAGTCAAAGTTCGTTCCGCCTGACTTGTTCGGTACGGACACGAGCTGACATCCAACCTGATTGCAATAAGGAAAAAGAAAAGAAAGCAGTGCACGAGCCGGCGCAGTAATCGAAGGAAAAGAATAAAAGAAGGAAAAGAGCACCTGGAGTCGGATCATGATTCGGTCGACGTATCCGGCCGCTACCAGACGATGAGTCAATAGAAGCAACTTCCATATCAGTGCGTCTGTGTCATGAGAAGCTTGACTCACACACGGATCAAGGCGAGCTAATGAAAGAAAAAGAAAAAGAGCAATGAGATCACGTACAAGCGTCAATGCATGCCAGTCAGGGTCACGTATGGAGAAGGAAAGATAAATCGGATGGTACTAGTACTCAAAACAATCACGTCTCTGGAAAAGAAAAGTCGGGTGGAGGTCAAGAAAGAAAAAAAAAGATCAATTCAAGGATGATGCGGCACACATGCGTGGACTTCTCGGGGGGAATAAAGAAAAATCAGTTAAGTTGTCTGGTTGATCGTTTAGTACGTGCACGCACGCGGGGCGAGTCGGCGAGCCGGCAACCGGGTCTAGTCGACTCGGTCGACTTCGACGACGACAGTCCGTCGACTCATAAGCGTCATCAACATAAGAGTAAAAACAAGCTAAGTCGCTTTTAATTTAAATTTATTTTATTTATTCAGTTAAATTATATAAAGTCAGTCCCCTTTAAGTTAATTCCGGGTTAATTCCGAGAGCTATATATCTGGTTTATGAAGAAATTGCAGAGATAATCCAGAAGATTACAAAATAAGTATTAAATAATGCAAGGGGGCTAGTGTAAGTTGAGTACTGTTATTATTTCAGAAAATTCTAGGTGGCATATCAGTTCAATTCTTGGAGGCTTAATATAGCCAAATCTCAAAGTTGGGGTTTTTAAACCCGCCATGGATTTCTAAAAAGTCGAGCTCTCAAATAGCTCGCACCAAATTTATTTAAAGTCGGGCTATCCTTTGCTCGCAACGGATTTCTCAAAAGTCGAGCTATTGCTTGCACCGGATTTCTCAAAGTCGAGCTATCTATTGCTCGCAACAGATTTTTCAAAGTCGAGCTATCTATTGCTCGCAACGGATTTATTAAAGTCGAGATATCTAATGCTCGCAATATTGTAAGAAACAGCCCAGAGAGCTGAAAGTCCTGCCAAGTTAGAATGAGCCCAGAGAGCTCTGCAATACCAATGAGCCCAGAGAGCTCCGCAACACCAATGAGCCCAGAGAGCTCTGCAATACCAATGAGCCCAGAGAGCTCCGCAACACCAATGAGCCCAGAGAGCTCCGCAACACCAACGAGCCCAGAGAGCTCCGCAATACCAACGAGCCCAGAGAGCTCCACAATACCAACGAGCCCAGAGAGCTCTGCAACATTATAACATGATTATTATGATCAAAGGGATAAAGCCGGCTTCTCTACAGTAAGAGTTTTGCCGAGACACCCAGTAAGTGCGTCTTTATTAACTTTGATCATTAGGTCCTTGGGGGCTTGTCTTTCAGGAAAAAGCCAAGCTTTAGACTCATTGACCTGGCAAAGAGGCCAACTTATTCCTTAGTTTTATCTGGTAAGTCAGATGCATCCTGTACAACAAACTGGCTGCTAATTAGCAAAGACCGGGCAGGGCCTACTTATTCATCAGCATAAGACTAAGAAGGGTTATAAGAACCAAATCAATTTAAGCATCAATCAAGTTCACAAAGTTTTAGCTCCGAGTCGTCGCAGGCAAACGACCCGACACTTGGGGGCTACATGTTATCAGGTTTTCAGTTTAAGTCAAAGGGAATTCAGAGTTGGAAGCTCCAAGTTGTCGCAGGCCAACAACTCGGCGCTTGGGGGCTACTCACGGATCAGGTTTTTCTACAAGTTAAATAACAATCAAGTTAAAGTTTTTATCTCCAAATTGTCACAGGTTAACAACCCGGCACTCGGAGACTTCATCATCTGAAAGTCATGAGTTATACATCAAGGAGTCCCGAGTCGTCGCAGGCAAACGACCCGGCACTCGGGGGCTACATCATCTGAAGTTATGAGTCATCAATACAAGCTCCAAGCTGTCACAAGTTAACAACTCGGCGCTTGGGGGCTATACATATACCGGTGTAAACAAGCTCGAGCAAAGTCATACAACTCGTCAAAAGGACTCGGAGAAAATTCCGACTCGCCATCAATAAGTCGCTCGGAGAAGTCGGCATCAACAAGTCGACAGGAGGAGTCGGCATCAACAAGTCGACAGGAGAAGTCGGCATCAATAAGTCGCTCGGAGAAGCCGGCATTAACAAGTCGACAGAAGAAGTCGGCAATGACAAGTCGGCAGGAGAAGCCGGCATTAACAAGTCGACAGAAGAAGTCGGCAATGACAAGTCGGCAGGAGGAGCCGGCGTTAACAAGTCGGCAAGCGAAGCCGGCATCGACGACTCGGCAACGCCTACATCGACAAACTCGGGAAAATCTGCAGCGATAACCCGGCAACATCTACATCGACAACTCGGGAAAATCTACATCGATAACCCGACAACATCTACATCGACAACTCGGCAAAGTTTACATCGACAGCTCGGCAAAGGCTGAAGCCGGGTTCCGCAACATCGTCGACATCTACGACTCGGCAAGCACTACATCTACAAGCCGGCAAAGAACCCGGCAAAAACTCCGTGTCCCATTTCTTCAACAAATCAAGACCTTCCGCATGACTCTGCGAGTCATCCAAAAGCTCGGGGGCTACTGTCGGGGATATGGGACACGGGTACCCGCAAGGAGGATCAACGAGGCCCACCAGGAGGAAGCCCAGCAGGCCGACTCTAGTTAGAATAGGAAAAGGACTCACCTTTCCAACTTGTAATAGATTAGCCGAGTCCTAAGAGGACTCTACTTGTAAGCCGGCCTCCTCCACCTTTATAAGGAGGGGCAAGGCGCCCCAAAGAGGGCACGACCCAACAGAATCAGACAGATCTAGACAAGAGGAGCCGCCTCATCGGCGACTTCCACCATGAGAGGAATACAACCTAGCCACAAACAGCACGTAGGGATATTTCCGGATGATGTTTCCCGGGTCCCGAAGCTGTATAAATCCTTTCTCCCGTGTCGTTCGTCTACTAACCCACATCGACGATGCCCGCGCGTACATAATCCCGTATCTTCACCGTCGGTTCATACCACGACACCGGCCGTTCTCACGAAGTCGCTGCCGCCTTTGGAAAGGGTGGCTCAAGCAATGGCAAGTGGCAAGGCAAGAAGCCGGCAAATAACCAATCATCCTGGCCACCAGCGGTGAAGTATTACGACATCAAGCATAACCCTTGTGTCCATCATCTGAGGCCAGATGGAACAAGTTCCCACACGCTCCAGCAATGTCACATCAATCGAGACATCGCCAAGGACCCCAAAGCCGGCAAGTCAAGAAACAAGCGCAAGTCAAGGAAAGACGACAAAGAGAAGGAGGAAGCTGCTTCAGAGTCGGATGATGCTGCCTCCAAAGAAAAAGGCAGCAAATTCCCTAAGCATGCCGAAAGTCTCATCGTCAACTTGGCAATAGATTCTTCACGCAAAGAGAAGGCGGCTTGGCGAGAACTCAACGCTACGGTGCCCGCAGTTCCTCAATATTTGGATTGGTCCGACACACCCATCACATGGGATCGCAGCGATCATCCGGATAGAGTTCCTGCAAAGCGCACCTACGCCTTAGTCGTCAGCCCAATAGTCGACAAATACAAGTTGACAAAGGTGCTCATGGATGGCGGCAGCAGTATCAACATACTTTATGCCGCAACGTTGAAGAGGATGCGTATTTCCGAGTCACAACTCACCCACAGTACTGTGAAGTTTCATGGGATTGTGCTGGGACGACAAGCCTCCTCGATGGGGAAAATTACCCTGAAGGTCACCTTTGGTGAAGCCGATAATTATCGGACTGAGGACGTCTCTTTTGAGGTGGTTCCCTTCAGAAGTGCGTATCATGCAATCTTTGGACGTCCGGCTTTTGCCAAGTTTATGGCTCGGCCCTGCTACATCTATAGCAAGCTGAAAATGCCGGGACCCAATGGCATCATCACAGTCAAGGGAGACTTCAAGAAAGCCAAGGAGTGCGAGGCCTCTAATGCCGTCCATGCTGAACAAGAAATCTACAGGGAAGAATTGGAGGATCTTAAGAAAACAATTTGTCCCGATGAGATGCCGGCAACAGAGAAGCCGTCCTCCAAGGTTGACTCAAGCTTCAAGCCAAAGGATGAAACCAAGAAGATCAAGCTCTCGAAGGGCGATCCGACAAAAAGAAGTCACCATCGGTACCGGCCTCGACGACAAATAGGAAGGCGAGCTCGTCAAGTTTCTCCGTGAGAACCGGGACATTTTTGCTTGGTCACCATGTGACATGCCAGGTGTCTCGAGGAAACTTGCCGAGCACTCCCTAAAAGTAAAAAAGGACGCAAAGCCGGTCAAGCAAGGCCTCCGCCGGCTCGGAACTGAGAAGCGCAAGGCGGCTGGAAAGGAAATCCTAAGACTCACCACCGCCAAGTTCATCCGTGAAGTTGTCCAAACTGATTGGTTGGCAAATCCCGTGCTAGTCCCAAAGAAGAACACCTCTGAGCTACGTATGTGCATTGATTTCACCGACTTAAACAAAGCCTGTCCTAAAGATCCGTTCGCCTTACCGCGTATCGATCAGGTCATTGATTCAACTGCCGGCTTAGAGATGCTATGTTTTCTGGACGCTTATTCGGGTTACCATCAGATTAAGATGAAGGAGTTAGATCAAATCAAGACGTCCTTCACCACGCCATATGGCAATTACTGCTATGTCACAATGCCTTTCGGCTTAAAGAATGCTGGTGCTACTTACCAAAGGTGTATGCAGCAGTGTTTGGACAAGCAGATTGGCCGCAATGTTCACGTCTACGTCGACGACATAGCGGTCATGTCGAAGAAGCGCGGTGATCTTATCGCCGATCTGTCGGAAACCTTTGCAAATCTAAGGGAGTACCAGATGAAGCTTAATCCGGCAAAATGCGTCTTCGGAGTACCTGCAGGCAAACTTCTGGGCTTCATTGTTTCCCAAAGAGGAATTGAAGTTAACCCGGAAAAGATAAAGGCGGTCCAGAACATCGAAAGGCCATCTTGTCTAAAATACATTCAACGGCTTACGGGTTCAGTCGCAGCTGTAAGCCGATTCGTAAGCCGGCTTGGCGACAAAGCATTGCCATTATACAAGCTCCTCAAAAAGTCGGACAATTTCGTTTGGACGGAGGAAGCAGAGGCAGCTTTGGCTCAGCTGAAGTATACGTTAACGCATGCTCCAATCTTAGCAGCTCCAAGGG
Source organism: Puccinellia tenuiflora (assembly GCA_012064385.1). Classification (NCBI taxonomy): domain Eukaryota; kingdom Viridiplantae; phylum Streptophyta; class Magnoliopsida; order Poales; family Poaceae; genus Puccinellia; species Puccinellia tenuiflora. The sequence continues at coordinate 358,030 of QRDG01001200.1, forward strand.
AAAAAGAGCCGCTTCTCCTCTACGTGTCGGCCACGAATTTCGTCATAAGCGCTGTCATTGTAGTGGAACGCCTGGAAGAAGGGAAGCAATTGCCGGATCAGTGCCCCGTCTACTTCATTAGCGAGCTGTTCTCAGATTCAAAGCAACGCTACCCTCACTACCAGAAGTTAGCTTATGGTGTATTCTTTGCCGCCAGAAAATTACGGCATTACTTTCAAGATCACACAATCATGGTGGTCAGCAAGGCTCCACTAAGAGAGATCATCAATAATGCCGACGCAACGGGCCGAGTCGCCAAATGGGGCATCGAGTTAGCAGCTTTCGACATCCAGTACAAGCCAAGGACCGCCATCAAGTCTCAGGTTCTAGCCGACTTTGTTGCAGATTGGACAGAGGCGATGGAAAGCACACCTTTGCCGGATTCTCAGTACTGGATAATGCACTTCGACGGCTCAAAGATGAAATAGGGCTCGGGGGCTGGAGTGGTACTAAAATCGCATAAGGGTGATAAGCTCAGCTATGTCCTCCGAATCCACTTCAATGCCACCAACAATGTAGCAGAGTATGAGGCTCTCCTCCACGGCCTTCATATGGCTAAGGAGCTGGGAGTAAAACGCATTCTCTGTTATGGCGACTCGGATCTAGTTGCACAGCAACTTGATGGATGCTGGGACACAAAGAGCCCCACAATGGCGGAATACAGGAGAACAGTCGATGAATTCGGCCGATGTTTTGCCGGCTTAGAGGTTCGACATATCTCTCGAGATGACAATGAAGCTGCTGACGCCTTGGCCAGATTAGGCTCCAGGAAAAAGGCAGTGCCACCAGACATATTTCTCCATCACCTACACAAGCCGTCCATCAAAGGTGGCGACGAAGATTATCCCTTGTCGGTAGAATCAGTTCAGGTGTGCTTGGTAACCCCAGATTGGACCACGCCCTACATTGATTTCTTGATTAATAAGAAACTGCCCAAGGACGACGAGGTGTTAAGCCGTCAAATTGAGCGTCGAGCAAAGGCGTACACGATTATTGACGGACAACTCTACAAGAGGAGCACATCCGGCATTTTCCAAAGATGCGTCTCTCTAGAGGAAGGGCGACAAATCTTGGAAGAAATCCACTCCGGCGAATGTGGGCATCACGTGGAGGCAAAGGCGTTAGTCGCCAAGGCATTTCGGCACGGATTCTTCTGGCTGACGGCTAAGGAGGATGCTATCAGCATCCTGAAGACTTGTGAAGGGTATCAGCGCTACGCAAAGCAGGTTCATCTGCCGGCTCAGGAGCTCCGAACGATCCCTATTACTTGGCCGTTCACGGTCTGGGGGCTCGACATGGTGGGACCTTTCAAGACGGCAAGAGGAGGCTTAACTCACCTGCTGGTGGCGGTCGACAAATTCACGAAGTGGGTGGAGGCCAAGCCCATCAAGAAACTCGACGGAGCTACAGCTACAAAGTTCATCGTCGAGATTACAACTCGATTCGGCATACCGCATAGCATTATCACTGACAATGGCACAAACTTTGCCGTCGGTGAGCTATCGAAGTTTTGCAGCCGATCAAAGATCCGACTCGACGTGGCATCGGTGGCACACCCGCAATCCAATGGACAGGTAGAGCGCACTAACGGCATTATTCTGCAAGGTATTAAGCCGAGGCTTGAAACTCCTTTGCATCGAGCAGCCGGCGCTTGGGTTGAGGAATTGCCGGCGGTCTTATGGAGTATTCGTACTACCACAAATAGATCAACCGGCTTCACCCCTTTCTTCCTTGTCTATGGTGCAGAAGCGGTGCTCCCATCCGACATGATCCACGATTCGCCTCGAGTCGCAGCCTACGTTGAGAAAGACGCAGAAGAAGCACGTCAAGACGGCTTAGATATCCTCGAAGAAGAAAGAGAGTTAGCTCTCCAAAGATCCGGCATCTATCAGCAAGATCTACGTCGCTATCAGAGCCGTAGAGTGCGGAATCGATCTTTTCGAGAAGGCGACTTAGTGCTTCGGCTCGTGCAAAGCCGGCAGCACAAATTATCCCCGCCTTGGGAAGGACCTTTCGTTATCAGCAAAGTTCTGAAAAACGGGTCATATTACCTCATCGACTTAAGGGATTCAAAGAAAGATCCCAGGAAGAAAGGTCGCAAGAGGAAAAGGCATGTAGATGACGACTTAGATGAGACGAAACGTCCGTGGAATATCGCTCAGCTACGTCCTTTTTACACTTAGCAAATTCTATTGTAACCATGTCAATGTTATCATGAAATAAGAATTGGTTTCTCTCATGTCAAATTCGAGAATCTGTACCATCCTTTATTTCCCCATGATCTCATTGTTATTATCTGTTTACCCGAAATTGCCTGTGTTGCTCTCGTTGGTAAACTCTTTCATGATTGAATCCGCCTTAAGGTGATGAAAAATCAACGTTTTGCCAAATTAATGTTTGTCTGCTAGCTTTTTGCGCCGGGTTGCTTCAAAGCGTTTTGGTACCGAAAGGCGGCACTTGTTCCGAGTCTAAACAGATTGGTCATTGCGTACCCTGTTGCTCAGCGAGTTAGCTTCGCCATAGGTTTGCCGGCGCTTAAATGCTAAGGTGTCAAGGCCAGACTGAACTGAGGCATAAAATTGCAAGTTTGTAAATATAAAGCTGATTAACATACGGCAAAAGGCTAAGTTATTTCTAGACATTTACATTGTTTGGACAGCTTTACATGTCTCCCATTACATTTTCAGGATGGCCGGCTCAGCCAGCAAATTTGGCTCATGATGATTTCTCCGCCGCCTCATTGTCATCATCGGATTGGACAGGAGTCGACGGGCACGGCATTTCCTTGAAGATGGTGGTCAAGGAGACCATGTTGGCAATCTTGCTGGCATAGCCGGAGACGGAGTGAAGGATCTTCTTGCAATCTTGGTCATCCAGCGTTGTGCCGTCCTCCTTTTCCAGAGGGAAGCCGGATGCCACACGCCAGGCTTCCGCCTCCGGGTAATGTGCCATCATCAAGCCCAAGGCCATCTTGGCACCTCCACGAGCGCTGGATCGAAGCCGTTCATCGAAGAATGAAGCCGCTTCGGCCAGTTCAGCTTCTAAGCTGGCAAGGTTCGTCGGGGGCTCGGGGTTGCCGGGAAAGAACTTCTCAGCAAGCTCTTTTCCCGAAGAAATAATCTTCGGGATAAGCTCCCCTACCTCCAGAATCCGGTCAAGCCGGTTTTCCGCCGTTAGCTCATGGCCGTAACCCGCCGGAGCTGCAAAAAGGCGAAGTTCAGTTATATTTGGCTAAGACAGAGTGATGAGTTTAAGTTTTTTCGATACTTACTCAGAAGCTGGTTATCGATGGCCAGCGATTCATCGAGGCGCCTGTTAAGCCGGTCCTGGACCTCAGTGAGGGCATCCTTGTGGCTCTGCCTCTCTGATTCCAGAAGTTGTTCGGCTCTGGCAAGATTTTTCTTGACCGTTTCCAGCTCCGCCGTCATTGATTGGTTAAGCTTATTCAGCTCAATGTTCTCGTCGCGGAGCCGGTCGACAATGCCGGCGTTTTCGGTAAGCTCCTTGGCTTTGATGATGGCATCTGCAAAACAGGAAAATGTTAGCAGTATAAAAACAAGCCTGGAGCTCAAAGCTAAGGATTCGGCATTGTTACCTTGGTATTGAACCCGGTCTGCCTCCAGCCCTTCGATGATCGCGTCTTTGGTGGCCAGTTCAGTCTTAAGCCGGCGCATCTCCTGATTTCGCACACCCAAAGAATTGATGGTTTCAGCGCCAATTTTTCGGTGGATCTGCGTAAGGAATTGCTAAAAGCCTAAATCTATATTTACAAGTTAAGGTGGCTACATGACGACATTCAGTGGCTAGGGGGCTAAGTGTATGCATGCGCATTAACTCGGATCACTATGACGGCTAGTTTTAATAACTTAACCCGGCATAGTGCTCGGGGGCTACTGGTAAGGTATTTTACCTGGTAGTGCTCGCGGAGAAGCGTCATGCCGGCCTCAAAGCTATCAGCAAAGTAGTTCTGCTGATCTTCAAGAATCTCTATGACATCAAAGGTGTCATAGGCCTTGGTGTGATCCGGCTCGTCGTCCCGGACGGTTGTTCCCTTCTTCCGGGGAAGCCGAGGAGCCTTCATGAACCGGCTCATGAATTCCGGCTTGATGCGCCCCTCCTCGTCGAAGGCTTCGGCTTTGATCGGGGGAAAGGTTGGGGCATCATTAGCCGGAGCTTCAGCCCTTGGAGAGGATGTTTCAGTCACTTTCCCCGTCATCTCTGTCCATTGTGTGGGGGAATTACCCCGGCTCTCCCAACATGCGGAGCTGGCACTATCGTGCGTGTGTTCTCCTCTGTTGGGTTCGGCTCTGGAACTGATGGAGTTGATGGAGGGATGGCAGGAGAGGCTTTCTTCCTCGTGGCGACCGTCTTTATTTTCAACGGAGCGCCCTTCTTTATTCTGCAAAGGTGAAAAGCGAAATTTAGCAAATCCGGCATTGCTGCAAAGAAAGGAGGAGATGTTGTCAGTTGACTTACTTCTTGCTGGGAATGTTGAGCCCAGCAAGAGCATCGTCGTCTTCAGTCGACTTAGCGCTGCTCGTGGTCGACTGGCCCTTCCTGTTCCGGCTTTCTGCAGTAGCCGAGGAAATGGAGACGGACCGTGTGGACGCCTTGCTGGACGACGGCTTCCCAGCAGGGCGGATGTCGGTGATTCCAGAAATCTGGCATATTACATGTTAGTCCGACAAAAGCAAACCCGAATCTCTCAAAGAATTGAACTTTGGTTAGTCAAAGTACCTTTGGGGGAGGGTTGGTCGCCGTAAACATCGGCAATGATTCTTCATATTGCCGGCCTTCTCCAGGCCGGGCTTTGATGAGTTTGTTGAAGCGAGCCTCAAACAGGCTCTGCTCCAAGTCTTTCTCGTTGATCCGCATGGGATCAGAGTTATCCGTGTACTCGCATAGAAGGCGAGCACGATGTTGGAGGGGCTGGATCCGTCTCTTCATCCAGCATATGATGGTGTCCTCCCCAGTCAAGGGAGGAGAGCCGGATGTCAACTGCGCGATCCGAGCTTGAATGGCGGCGTGTTCTACCGGCATTCCGCTGGACGGCTTCTTCTTCCAAGAAGGCAGCGGCGTGCCGGCTTCGTCTGTGAAAGGGGCAAGCCCCTGCATCCGGTTTGGAGATGCCACATCCTTGCAGTAGAAGAAGGTGGACACCCATCCCTTTGCCGAATCGACGATAGGCACTTGAGGGTACCAGTCGATATCTCTGCGGCAGTTGAAGCTGATTGTGCCGGCAACCAGCAGCTCCTTGTTGACGGTCTGCCTCTTGACTAAGAAGCAACGTTCGAAGAAGTCTAACCTAGGTTTTATGCCTAAGTATCCTTCGAACAGCGCTACAAAGCCGGAGATGTACAACAGGCTGTTCGGAGTGATGTTGTGGAGCTGGAGGCCGTAGTGATCTAACAGGTCTACCAGAAAAGCCGACGGCGGCAAGGAGAATCCCCTAATTACATGGGAAGAGAGAAGTACCCGTTCGTCTCTGATGGGAGTCGGATAGGGGTCGCCGAAGGCGGATCGCCAAGTCGGATCCGACTCAGAAGTTGGAAGAATGGCACCGTCAACCTCCATTCCCTTCAGTTCGACTTCGTCCACAACCGAGCAGGCCCAGTTGCGGGACGGGTTGTTGGCTGCGTCCTTGCCGCTGCCGGCTTCCTCCTCTTCCTCCTCCTCGCCAACGCTTGCGTCCTCGATGGCGGCCTCAGCGGTTGGAGCGGCAGAAGCCATCGTGGCGGCGGCTTCGGCTGCGGCTTTTGCCAAAGCCACTGTATCACGGCCCGAAGCGGCGGAGGAACTCACCGGAGTTGGTGAGGATGCAGGAGTAGCGGCGGATGGCTCGGTGGCGGCGGCGGCGGCCGTGGAAGCAGCTCCTCCCATCGGCGGAGTCGGACCGGCCGCGGCTGCGTCGAACGCTGGAGGGCTCGGAGCACTGGATGCCATGGAAATCGAAGAAGAGATGTAGATTGCACTCGGGAGAGAGATGAGATCTGGAGGAGTTGGAGCTAGGGCTGCGAATGGCGTGGAGATCGTGGAGGAGACGATGTGGTTGTCATTTATAGTGCTGCGCCGAGATGCGTGCAACGGTCAGTAGCCGGGTTTCTCGCCACGTGTCTCGGATCGAGCCGTTGGAGACAGTTCTTTCCCTCCGACGCCTCGGTTCCAGCGCGGGAAAAACGGAAGTTAGCCCCTGCATTCAAAAGATGCTCCTCCACTCACACTGCCGGGTCTGACATAACTGTCAAATCGGCGGACGCGTGCCGTTACACGCTCAAGTGTTTTTTGGGCATACAAAGCCGGCACAGTTAAATTTGAGAAAGCTGTTCGACATGATTTCAGGTTTCTGGGAATGCTCCAAGACTGAAGACGGATGACGAAATTCCCGGACAACATATTGACCGGAAGATTGAAGCCAGACGCTGAAGTACTTGAAGCGTTCCGGGGGCTACTGTTGGGGTTATGCCGAACAGGTGTCCTCACAGAGAAGACTAAAAGTCAGCTATACCAGGGTGGCCCAAAGGGGTGGTAAGCCGAATCCGGCTTAACCGGGCAGCCCAGTATGATGAAGCGCAGGAGGCCCATCCGGCTAAGGGAAGGTTCCAGAAGCTGGTCTGCATTGCGGAAGACTTAGCCCACAAGGCAGGGCCCAAGCCGGATTAGAGTAGGACTCTGAACTTAGTCGGTTAGGTTTTCCTCCTGTAAGCCCAGGGTCTGGACGCCTTTATAAGCCGGCCCCTGGGACGCCTTAGGGCACGTACGCTCTCATCCCTAATCCACTGTAACTCGGCGATATTGCCTTATAGTGAATTATAGCAGCACATAGGGTTTCGCCACCGTTGCGAGATCCGAAGTTGGTAAACCCTTTGCCACCTCGCTGCCGGAACACCCCACGTCTCCAAAACCCCTCTCTCTACCTAGCTCGATGGCACCCCTGCCGCGGCTAGATTCGACAATACCACGACATGCATTATAGGTTTGTGGCATACAACCTGTCCATCACAATTTTTTCAAATGCATGCAAGAGGATGTTTAAATGTCTATAAAAATAGTTCTGTGTCTATAAAAATAGTTCTGTGTGTATCTGCTGACATGTTCGACATATGAAATTTGGGACATTAATCAAGAGCCTATTACTAAATTTTACATATGATGATTTTTTTTGTCATGCAACGATTTGCAGGTAGTTTTTTGGGAGATTTGACTCTTATGATGTGCCTTATTTGCGTGAAAACTAGACAAATTGTGACTCTTATGATGCCTTATTTGCTAATGCTTCATTTGTGTTCCAGGGAGCTCTAAGTTATAGTGTTTTCTGTTCTTAAATCTTGCAGATTTTTTATATTTGGTGAATTCAGTTTCTATGATTTTCCCCTTTTCACATTGCTTTTTTGGGTCCAAACTCACATGTTTCAGCGTGCGCACGCACTTGTCGGGACAAAGCATGCAACAGGCTCAAGGGACGCCAGCTTATAGTGAGCCGGGCGCACGACACACCTGTCGGGACGGGCTGCCTCAGTGATGGTTATGACTGCGAGTGCAGGTATATTTTCCTACGAACCTCTCTTTCCCCTCTCTGTCTGCTCATGGGTATTTTCATGTGCCCTATTGGCTATTGTAATACCAAGTATGTAAGGTGTCTGGGCTAATTCTTTGTCGAAGGTTGTCTTTTCCATAGTATATGTAAATGTGTTGCTAGCTTCTATATTGTTTTATTGCTATTTCCCACTCTCGGCAGTGCCATCAAGCATGGGAGTTGTTCCATGCTGGTTTAGGAAATCACCCTGATACATGCGCCTTCTCGGTGGTCTATAATACAACCTGTTGGTCTCCTACTTTTCATAACATGATGTTTCTTTTGTCTTTGAGGTGGCTTTGCTGAAAGCTAATTGGTATTGTTGGCTGGTTTTAGTTTTGTGTGGTACTTTGGGTTGTTGCAGAACTACAAAGCAGAAATAGCTATTTGGCAGCACGTCATTCAATTTTTCTAAGCTTGCTTCAGCAGGGTTCGCACTTAGGAACATAAGAACACATTTATAGGGTCCTTGTTTGCTTTTTTATCCTAGGATCTTCTGTTTTCTTCCAGCAAGCAACATTGACCTCATGCATGATGCAGATATACTGATCTACCAAAATCAGCCTATCATCAATGTGTGCATTTATTTTGCTGCAAAAATCATTAGATTATATTGCTCATAGCTTCAGTTCGGTTGTAGCTTCAGTTATTTACATACTTGGGTAGGTGTTTCTTTCATCGATTGATATATGATAATAAAATAAAGCATGTCAAATAGGGATATAGAGAACTAGGCATTGAAGTTTTTTTTTGTCTGGTTCATGATGCAGTGTTCATTCTGTGAGGGAGCATTCCTTTTCAATGCTTGCTAAGATGATATAATGTGTTCATTCTTCTGTCTGTATTTAGTTAGAGTGTAAGTTGTATCTGTTAGACTGGATTTTGCCATCAGGTGTGAGATATGTATGTTGATCAGCTCACTTTTTTTTCATCAGGTGTCAGTTTCAATGTTTTGTTGTGTACTGTAAATGTAGATGTTCACCTGTGTCAGACTCCTCGGACCCAAGTAGGAGATGCTAAGTAAGATGATGTTGAGGTTTTGTGGATGTTGATGACTCAATGTGAGATGATCCTCCTCCACTCGATTTCTTCTTTCATGCCTGCACAACTCTAGCTATTTTTAGTTTACTCTTTAGCTTGCTTTGGTTCTTATTGCACATGTATGGATTACAAAAAACAAGTATGGCCACAAATGTCCTTTGCATGTTTGCAGTGCTTAGTTAAGTTATATTTCTCTTTAGAGATATGTTGATCCAGGAAATATAGTTATATCTTATTTACCAATGTATATGCCTTCAATTTGTAACTGAATATTCGCTCCCTCCCGCTAACAGGGAGCTGACAGGATCATGGTTTCTTCTCCTCCCTCGAAGCTGGACGGTGCGCAATTGAAGACCAAATCTGCGCCGCTGCTGAAGCTCATGGCTGGCTAATTCGATAGGTTTGATTTAACTTAAATTAGCAGCACCTGCCCTCAAAATAGTTTGATAGCATTATGAAAATATCATTTATCCTGTGATCCAGAATGAGCACACTATTTGTATATGTTGGGAGTCATATTGCTCTGATTGCTCATTCAAGGGTAGCAGAGGATGCTGGCAGGACACGGGATGACAACGGACGAAATGGCATGGCATTCAGACCTCAGGAGGCAAGTGTCTATTGTAGTATATATTGGGCAAAAATAATTGGGAATTGGTTTTTATATGCGAGATTCAATCCTTGGGTCTGTGCTTATGTCAGTTGTTTCAGGTTCAGAACTTTATCAATGATGTCACTACATTTTTATTTCGGAAATATGTTGTTTCTCAGCTAATCGCTTGAGGTTTTTATGTGTTGCAGGTTCTCAGCTGAGAATCAGTTATAGCATTTTATAACTATTAGCCTTTTTTCCGTGTGTTGCAATCTGCGCGCCTTACACAAAATTTGTGATGTCTATCACATTAGTCTAGAACAATTCATGATACTTTTGGAATTATTTATCATCTGTGTAGGATTAGGATATTGGAGGAAAATTTTATATAGTTTCGTATATTGCTTTCTTACAAGAGGTATTTTGGGTGTCTCATATGGTCCTCTTAGTTGTATCTGGTAGATGGCAGTATGCTATACTGATTAATTGGTCTTTCTTCGTTTCTTTATTTACCAGGTGCTCTTCCATATAGCAGTATCTTCATGGATAGTTCCTGTTATGGGCATAGCTCGCAGGAACCAGGTGGAGAGCTCATGCATATCTTAGTACTGTTTTGCTACCTCGACGTCCGCTGCTGCTCAGCGTGCTACCTTACTATTTCTCGTCGAGCTAATTAGACGGATTGACCACTTCTCTGCTGCAACTTTGAAATGATGTGATTCCTGTGTAATATCTATGTAAGACCTACTTTAAATGAATTACAAGACAATCCTTTAGCAAGATCCTATCCCCAGTATTTGGACCAGACTTTATATGTTCTTTTAGAGGGTTATTTTGTACAACTGTATGCCGTCTTAGAAACAACTTCAGTAAGTTGATCATCAGCCCACTGAGGGGTTCTCGTGAGAGCATCCTTCACGCAGTTTCTTATATGGATGGCATACCGCATCGCCTGAAATTATATGTTTCTGTCATCCCTCCTTACCGAATTAATATTTTGTGCAGTTTAGTGATCTTTTATCTGCTGATTTCTACTCATGTTTTGCTGGCTTTAATTGCAAATATACATGTGTATATGCATAGCTGAGATGCAGCTAAGGGTAGTACAAAGATAGATTATATTGGCATCTGTACATAAATTCATTGAGTTAACCCGGTGAATTATCTCACCTTATTACTTTTAGCATTTCTCATTACTTTAGTTGAATATAACGGATGAAGTCATCAGCAGATGGTTCATTTGCTGCACACGCTTACATGATGCAGACTCCTTCATTCAAAGAAACTTCATTGAAATAATGTTCCAGAGCTGACCAAAAACATCGACGTCCGTTCCACTAATGCACTCACATACGCTGATAGACCAACACTACTGAACCTGCATCACGGAAGAGCATCCTCCATTCCAATAAAATAAGCTTGCCCAGATGCCATCGGATACTAATGAGGTCATCCAATCATATTATTTTTCGTCAGAGTTAAACATCACAGATGGTCTCAACCTTTAGCATTGAAATAATGTGAACTAATTTTCTGCAACTACTATGAAACACAATCCTAATATTAGGAAGTAACATAATGTTTTTTGTTCCCGGGTCAATACAAGTGTATTTATACTCCCATATAGCAGCATGCATTCGCTAATGGAGACAGGTAAGAAAAAAGCAATACCATACACAGGATAAGAATGCCAAACGACAACACAAGTTCTCAAAACGGCGTCGGTGGAAGTGAATTTTAACAGGGGGTGTTGGTGGAAGAAGCTAACGGTTCGCATAATGAGATGAGCCATGGAAACCCTAATAGGCAGCCTCCATAGTTTCAAGAGATATCGATGATGATAGTGGCACATGAGTAACATGAAATTAAACCATGGACAACAACATATATATAGAACACATAAAACTTATGACTTAAATACAGTTTCGCTTCCGGCCTTGTGCTTCTCAGAGACACACCCCGGTGCCCGCTTCTCATATCCGTCCCGAGCAGCCACTCCCGGGACGAGTGTCTCGCTTCCGGCCTTTGCGCCGTGGCGCAACGGGTCATCTAGTAAAACATAATAAACACATGTGGCATTTGATATAAAACAAGCATGGAACATATAAAATTATAGATACGTTTGACACGTATCACCCGTCGCCGACGCCCGCGTCATTCCGGCGACCAATAGGCAGCGGCACCGCCAGCGTTTAGATCCCCGTAGAACGTCGCGTCGAACTCGCGCAGTAGCACGTCCCCGCATGCCATTATTCGTCGAGCGCGTGCTCGTCGCCGGCGGTGGTCACCCCGCGCGCGCGCCGGTCGTGGCCTCGGCTCGATCAAACCGACCGTGTGGTAGTACCGATGTTAGAGCCGGTAGTACCGACCAACCATGGACGGTAGTACCGAGCGTAGTTCTGGGATAAGAATTTTCAGTACTGGATACCTTCTGTTAATTTCCGGAAGTGGCTCGGAAGTTGCTTCGGAAGTACCGACTTGTCCGGTACTACCGGGCTGTTTTCCGGAAGTACCGACCGTAAATCTTTTCGGTACTGGATACCTCCTGTTAATTTCCGGAAGTGGCTCGGAAGTGCCGACTTGTCCGGTACTACCGGACAGTTTTCCGGAAGTACCAACCGAACCATGGTCGGTAGTACCGGGCCTTGTTCCGGCCTACTGTATGGTTCAACTAATTAATATTTGGAAAAATCATAACTTGATAAATATTGATTCAAATTTTGCAAATGATATATTAAAATGATCAGCAAATCAAAGGCTATCTAGTTATGTTAGTTTCACAGCATGATAACAACTTTTCCTTTGATGTCATTTCGAAATGGTTAAAAGGATTAAATTGGAATAACCGTTTAATTCACCATTTATTCATCGTTAATCGGAAAATTGCAAACGAGGTATCAACATGATCAGCAGAACAATACCTATCTAATATTGTCATTTCCATGCATGTAGACCTCATATTTTAGTACTGTACATTTTGGGTAATAACTTAATTCATTAAGTTAAGTATGGAATTTTAACCCGTTAATCGCGATATTTATTTCCGGGGTTCCATTTAACTTGTGGGTCATGCCCAAGACCATTTCAATGCACAATCTGACCATCTCATCATGAGTGTGCATTGCACCTTCTGTATTCGTGTTATTTATTATTCTCCTATTATTGTTTGTGCGGTAGATTCAGGAGTCGACGTTACACCTCAATACATCGACGATCCGTGCTATCACCCCCATCAGCAAGGCAAGAGATAACCTAACCTTCTGTGCATATCTCATCCTATTGTTTTACACAAATATTTTCTCCACCATAATATTGCATTCGATTCCAATGTCAATTTTGGTTGATGAGTAGAGTATCCTATTAATTGCATTAGTTCCCTACACCGTTACCGGTTTTCCTTCCTATGATGCATAGGTTTGATGTGTTGGCCTGAGTTAATTTATATCTGCTGAATATATGCTTAGCTATGCTTAGCCATGCTTAGTCGAATGCTTAGTCGTCCAGTGATTATTTCCATGATTGTGAAGTTGATGGAATGTTCGGACAAGGTGGAAACTTGTGGTACTTAATTAAAATGCTTAAAGGCTTGGATGAGTTGCCGTCGGGGTTGGTGGTGTTTTGCCTCATTCTTGTTGCCTAGGCTGAGAGTGCTTTTAGCTAGAACCATGAACCGAGCATGCTTCCATCAGTGGGGGTATGGTCCCCTTAATAACCGAATAAATTGTGCGGACGTATCCAAGGGTCCTCTAGTTTGCGCTTTCCATTTGCGTGTGAGTTTCAGGGTGGATGAAGGCGCGATGAGGACGGTGGTGTTTAGGTTGTGGCGATGGGGCAGGGTGTTGAAATAGGCACTGAACTTGTCCTGTCGTCACGATGATCCTTGGATAGTCTCATGCAAGGTAAAGGTTTAGCCGTGCCCACTCTGCCGGCTTTCCCCGGAAGAGAGCTAATCAGGTGAGCTGGACGGTACCGATGGCTAAAAACAGTACACCCCTGCATGGTTTAATCTTTTCAAAAAGCTGTGTCCACGGTTATGGACAAATCTTGGGAAAGGCGGATTAGCTCATAGAAAACCTGAACTTAATTAAAATTGGACAACATGTGTTAAAAGGTTCATTTCCTCGAGGGTGATTTGAGGGAGTGCCTTGGTGGAGATGAGTGGTGGAATTGTGGATACTGATAGTTTAAGGTGAACTGAAGAATGAAAGTTTTACTATCTTATCCCCTTTTTGAAAAACCTTCTGAGTAGTCGATGCCATGAGTCCTGTCTTTAAAAAGGAAAACTAGCTTTATGCAAAACAACTACTATACAGGTTTGAAGCCAATCATCTGAGTGTATATAGCACTAGTAACCTTGCGAGTACGTCGTACTCAGCCTTGCTTTGTTGATTATTCTTGTTTCAGAGGAGGACGTCACCGACCAGGAAGGTGGGTTCTTTGTTGACATCGACGAGTAGTCTGGGGTTCCCAGGTGGCAGCTTGGGACGTCACGGAACAGGCTGGCTAGGTTATGTTATTGTAGGCCTCTTAGGCCATAATTTGGATCTTGTTGTTTAGACAACTAAATTTGCTTCCGCATGATGTAATGTTGGGTCTGTGACCTCTGATGTGTATTTTGCTATCTTTCTCATTATATGAGTTGAACTATGATCTCTTTGTGTCATAGAGTCTGTGATGTGCCAGATGTTCCACAGTCTTGATCTCTCTATTATGCATTGATAGCTATGCCAGTGATTATGGCATGATCGAAGTGTTGCGTTGCCGATGATCCATATTTTTGCAGAAGACCCACGGAGCCAGAAGGGGAGCTGTGGGAGGAGCCCACAGCTCCCAGGTGCCACTTGGCCGTGGCACAGGCTGGGTCACGCCAGGGGCCCACCTGGCCGCCTTGTGGCTCAGTCGACGATGCCCCTTACGCCTATTTACTTCCTTCGACCAAAAACGCGAGAACCCCCGATTGTTTTTCCAGAAAAGATACAGAGCGCAGCCGCCTCCTCGAAACCTAATTCGGGGACTAGAAGTTCCTGTTCCGGCACCTTGCCGAGACGGGGATTGAAGTGGAGATTGTCGCCATCGCCATTACCACCGCCTCTCCAACAACCATCCACGTTTCAGCCATCCATGTGTGAGTAATTCCCCGCTGTAGGCAGAGGGAATGTTAGGGATTGGATGAGATTGTTCATGTAATAAGATGTCAGATTGTTAGGGCATGATGCCTAGTATCTGTGAGAGTGCTTTTTATCGTTGTTGCAACTTGGTGTGCTTAATGATTGACACTTAGGGCCCGAGTCCCATGTTTTCAGATGTGAACATATTATGATAAATGTTGTTTCAGATCATATCTACAAGTTGTTTACACCTGTTATTGCCCGGAACCCGAGGCCCCAAAGTTACAGCTTTTGGGACAACCGAAGGGGATGGTTTTGACTTGAGGATCACATGTATTCATTGAATGTTGATGCTTTGCTTGTGGGTCATCAATATACCATGATTATTTTATGTTGTATCCGAATTTGCAAACTAACCTTGATCAATATTTGCTTTTAGGTTCATATGACACATTTTAGAACAAAATTAGCTGTCATTTTAGTCGACTCGGAATTGAATGATGGTGATATAAGAAATCGAGACTAAAAAGATGACGAAATCAACACAGATCCCACGAATTGTGAGATTGTGGATCGCCCCCTCAAAAAACGAAAACATCAACCTCATCATCAAAAGTTGATTTGTTGTCGCAATCATTGATCATTTCATCATCTGTCGATTCACCATACCGACCTGATAGAATCATCAGAAGTTGATGCTCTATCGCAATTATCGGTCCTTTCACCTTTTGTCAAACCAACAAACCCTAATTTAATAGATGAACTTTGCTTATACATCAGCATGGTTGATCATGTCCATTCGTTGGAAGAAGTCACCTTTTTACCTCTCAGTTCATATCGTATTATACATGTGTCATTGTGTAGTCACGAATTTCTCTCTTTTATAGGAGTGAATGGGTGATAAACTATAAGCCTCATCCTATTAGTCTAATGATACGTCTCAAACGTATCTATAATTTTTTAGTGATCCATGCTAGTTTTGTGATACTGTCACATGTTTTTACTATTATTTATATCATTTTTATGCATTTTGTCGGACTAACCTATTGACAAGATGCCCAGTGCCAGTTCCTTGGTTTTGCTGTCTTTTTGTTTCAGAAATTTACTTCTGGAAATATTCTCGGAATTGGATGAAAATTTACGGGGATTATTTTTACGCCAAGACGAAGACGGAGTCCGAAGGGCAGCCTGGGAGGTGACCCACAGGGCACACGCGGGCAGCTGCCGCGGCCCAGGGGTGACCCGTGGGTGGGGCCCGCCCCTGCCCTGTGGGAACCTCCTCGGCCCCCTCCGACTCCTATAAAATCACAATTGACCTAAAAACGTCGAGGCGGCGATTATTTTCCAGAAACTCGACCCCGACGCGCCGTCACCGAAACCCTAGTTCGGGGTCCAATCTGAAGCTGATCCCGGCACTCTGCCGGAGGAGAGATCGATCCCGGAGGGCTCTTCATTGACATGCCTTCCTCCGGGATGATTTGTGAATAGTCTCACCTTGGACTACGGGTCCATGGCAGTAGATAGATGGTAGTCTCTCTCTCTCTTGTGCTTCATGTCTTATGATCTTGTGAGCTGCCTAACATGATCAAGATTGACTATTGTAATGCTATGTGATGTGTTTGCTGGGATCCGATGGATTATGAAGTTATGTTCAGATTATGCATGATTCTTATATGAGTAATTTATGTTCTTGCATGATCTCCGATGCGCGTACTTACTTTGGCCAAGTGATTGTGTGTATCTCCAAGAGAGGGTATTTATGCTAGATAGTGGGTTCAAGCCCCCTTTTGTTCCTGGGCACGAGTGACAGAAACGTCTAAGGGCGAGGGTGTGCTGTTGCTACTAAGGGTAAAACAGCGGTGTTAATGTCTATTTTGATATTAGTATTGCTTACATCATGCACTTTACTTAATGCAATTGTCTGTTGCTTGCAACTTAATACCATTAGGTGACAGGCTGGATAGCGATCCCACGGTGGACTATTTAGACAAAGAGGCAGTTGGACTCAACGGTCTTTGTTCCTTGTCATGATGCCTCCATAAATATTATCATGTCCTTTTTGTCATAGATAAATTGGGTTTGTGTCATGATCTTGTCAATTGCCTAGCTGTAATTCATTCACCCATCACATGCATATTTTATCTACTTGAGAGACTCCACTAGTGAACCCATGGCCCCCGGTGTCGGAGATCTGTCCCAGGAACTGGGTGTTTCTCACTAGGTAAGGAATCGAGTAAGGGGCTGAACACAAAATCAAACAACCCTCAACGTGCCTCGGCGACGGCGCTCGTCGAGATCGCTGTGGGACGACACTTCAGAGATGAACACACGATGTTACCTAGGTTCAGGGCCCTCTTGGAGAGGTAAAACCCCTACGTCCTGCCTTGGTTGTATTGCACTGCTTGTAGAGGTTACAGTACAAAGAGAGCTTCGGGAGCTCGAGGTGGCTAACAATGGCTATCGCTAGAACATCACTCCAACCAACCAACACTCTCTCTCCTCCTTTGCCTGAACGTGCTCCCCCCTTTTATAGGTGTCCTAGACCTCTTCCCCCAAATATCTTGGCGGGAAGGGTTACGACATGGCGACGAAGGAGGAGGTCTGGTGCACGATAAAGGGAGAGTCCATGGACGCGGTCCACGTCAGGGAGCGGCGTCACCAAAGCTGGAAAAGCCACCGTCCAGCCAGGACGGTGGGCTGGCGCTGCTGGGGCTCGGGAAGCGCCCCACGGTGATGTCGCCCTTGGAGTGTAGCGGCAGATGGTCTCCTTATCACCGAAATGGCAATTCTTGTAGCTCCTTTGCTTGGTGCAGCATTGTTGACTGCTTTACACATGAGAGTGGCAATTGCGGCGCTGTCGTCACCGCGCGTAGGCGCGCCCGTGACTCTGCGGAGGGCGCAGAGCCCATGTGCGCTCTGTCGCGGAGACAGAGCTTGCTTCGTGGGGAAGGAACCCCGCGAGGCTGGAGGCCTCGCTGAGCCTTTTGGCTTGATCCTTGGCAGAATCGACGGTAGCATCCGAGATGCCCTCTCGAGGAGAGGTCCCTCGCGAGGCTCGCCAGGCTTGGAGAGCCTGGTCCTTAGCGAAATCTTCTGAAGAGTGTCGTGGGCCCTGGCAGGCCGGCCCGTGGTACCCTGGTTTCCATTGTGCCGACAGTAGCCCCCGGGCCCACGATGGGCACGCCGAAGTCCGTGGATGCAGGCGAAGCGTCGGAGGCCCAACGATGCCTACCTGGGCCGTGACACGTGGGGCGCAGCGGTTGCGCCCGAAGCCACGATCTCCTCGGCTCCAACGGGCGACCCGGTGGGGCCTGCCACACCCTTGGTAACTGGTCAATAAAGCCTGCGCGCGATGATGGCGCCCATCACTTCGCCCATTACTCCGCCGCACACTTCCCCCAAACGCCTCCTTCTTCCCAGAGCGTGTCACCTCCAAGATTTTCTTCTCTTCTGCGACCATGGCGCCCAAGAGAGCAGCCGCTCCCAACAAGGACAAGGCTCTGATGCAGGCTGGCAAGGACGTGGCGGCGTCGTGGAGTGCTGGACCCAAGGAGGCGCCGCGGGGGCCCCGCATCAACTCGGCGGGGATTGACAAGGTGCGCCACCTGGCGGCCGCAAAGACCAGTGAGCACGGTGCCACAAGCATGAAGCCGGCCGGCAGCAGCAAGCTCCGCAAGGGGTACTACCCCATCTTCCTTCACACTCTCTCCGCCGGTCTCGTTCCCCCTTTCTCCGACTTCCTCATGGGGGTTTTGGAGACATACCAGATCCAACTCCTCCATCTTCATCCCAACTCCATCCTCATCCTCTCCATCTTCGCCTACCTCTGCGAGGCCTACGTCGGTGTGCGTCCTTCTGTGGAGCTCTTCCGCAGCTTCTACGCACTCCGGTCCACCGCGCAGAACGAGCGGACCGGATGCGTCTCCTTCCGCATCGCCGACGCCAGGAGCAAGAACTACATCCCCATCGCGTGGAGCGGCGAGAATGCCATCACCAAGGTGACGAAGAAGGTAGAGGACTTCCGCCAATGGTGGTTCTTCATCGACACCAAGGTGACGAACCATCTCCTGGATATACCCGTGGCGCCCCCGAGGAAGTGCGCGCGCTGGGCGAGCGAGG
This sequence comes from Puccinellia tenuiflora, assembly GCA_012064385.1. Classification (NCBI taxonomy): domain Eukaryota; kingdom Viridiplantae; phylum Streptophyta; class Magnoliopsida; order Poales; family Poaceae; genus Puccinellia; species Puccinellia tenuiflora. The sequence continues at coordinate 376,502 of QRDG01001200.1, forward strand.
GCTTTGAGGGCCCGAAGCTTGACGCGGTGTACGAGTGCCTGCGGGGGCTCTGCGACGCCGGACTCACCGGCCAGATGGTGGCGAAGGACTTCACGAGGCGCCGCATCGCCCCCCTCCAGTGGCATTCAGAGCCGATGTGGACGTATAGAGGCCCGGAGGATGGGATGTGCCTGTGCACGGACAGCTTCACTCCCGAGGTATTGGACAAGGTCATGGGGACCCTCTTCACTGCGGCGGCCATCCCAGCCCCAGCCGCCGACGAGGCCCGGCCGCTCTTCACCTTTGGGGAAGAGAAGGTGCGCGAGCACCGCAGGGGCCTGCCCATATTCGATGAATGGGGCATCGTGCCCAAGGGACAATGCAGGCCCCGCAGCAACCCGTGGGCGGTGGAGCTGGAGCAGATGGACGAGTCGTCGGAACCGGACGAGGCGGAGGACTCTGGCGAGGGCGAGGCCTCGGGAAGTGCTGACCCCTCGGGAGACTTTGCTGGCTCCTCAAGGAGCGTACCGCCTGAAGGGGACCTCCAGGTGATTTCCTCCAGCAGCGACGAGGATCCCTCTCGCGGAGCTCCCTCCCGACGCACCGCGGAGGAGGAGTAGGAGAGCAGCGGCAAGGGAGGGCGCCGCGAGCCCCGCTCCAAGTTCGCCCACGACAGGGACGCCGTGGCCGCGAGGGGCGCTCCTCGCGAGGAGGCAGGAGCGCCTCGAGAAGGAGCCAGAGCAAGCAGCCCCCAGTCGCCGAAGGCGAAGAAGAGGGTGTGGAAGATGGCTGACGGGTAAGCCCTGGTCCTTCTTCTTTCCTTTAGGATTTTGGTTTCGAATACCCTCCTGAAGGATCTTCTGTTTGTCTTTCTTTTTAGCAACCTTGCGGCGCCGAAGAGGCGACGGCTCCGCAAGCTTGGGGAGACTGCCGACGCCACCGTGGCGACGCCTGCGGTTGACGAGCCGTGGCGTGTGGTTACTCCTCCCGCGGATGAACACCGCGCGGAGGGGGAGGTTGAAGAGGTGGCGTCGTCGCCAGCATGGGCCGCCACTCCTCCCATACAGCAGGAGGCAGCGGAGGACGAGGCAGCGACCAAGGCCGCACGAGCCTTGGAGAGGCCAGACGAGGCGGAGGCCCAAGAGGCCACCGTGGAGCCACCTCCGGAGGGAGAGGCCTCCACAAGAGGGGCTGACAAGCCCGAGGCCGTGGCAGGCGCGGCCACCACAGGAGGGGCTGAATCTGCCCTCGGAGGGTAGGAGGAGGAAACGCCTCCGGAGCCTGATCGGTAGTGGTTTAGGGGGGGGGGTTTTGTTATCGTCTCCATAGGGATCAAAATCTATTGGTGCTTTTCCTTTCCAGAAGCTTGGCACAACGAAAAGGTGGGTTGGTGCTTTACGGATCTAGGCTAGTTCTTGCGGATCAAGCAACAGAAAATAAAAACGGTGACAGCAAAGGGGAGGCTAAGGAAGATCTCGCGGACAGCAAAGGGGAGGCTAAGGAAGAGTTCGCAAGCAACAAAGTCACAACACGATTACTAAGTTCACACAAACAGAGCGATTCAGAGAGTTACAGAGAGTTTTCACCGAAGGGGTTGGAGAGGATCGAATTAGTTCGTCGCGGCGGCAGCAGAGGAAGCAGAGGCAGGAGGCTAAGGAAGATACAGAAGAAGTAGAAGCAAGGAAGTAGACTGGGACAGATACGGATCAAGGGCTTCTTCTTTCCTCTCGTTCCTCGCGGATCTTCTTCGCCATGCTTCTCCAAAGTTCTTCCTAGTTCTTCGGTTCTTGGATCTGGTGGATGCGGTGGAGTGGTTCTCCTGGATGCGGGGCTCTGTTCTTCTTGGACAAGGAAGCCGCTTTATAGGCGCTGCGGAAGTGGCGAGGGCCGCGGTCGATGGCGTGGTTGGTGGCGAGGCGAGAACTTCCGCCGTCGCTTTTCAGCTTTTTTGCCCAGACGCACATGGTCTGCTCCCTACTTTATCACCTTTTTGACTCTTCTGGTTTCTTCTCCTCCAAGTTGATCGATTCCCTCCTTGCTCATTCAAACGCGTGCGCAACGCAAGGGAGATACGCTCGCATACTTCTCTTCTGGCTTCGAGAGGTCCTGGCTTCGATAGGTTCTGGCTTCGAGAGGTGCTGGCTTCGAGAGGTTCTGGCTTCGAGAGGTGGCACCCTCGTGAGGCATTTATCCTCGCCAAGCGAAACCCTCGCGAAGCACATCTCGCGAGGCGTCCGTTATCTTTTGGCGCGAAGTATCTGCCCTCTTGAAGTAGCATCAGGAACATGCCTCGAGAGGCGAATTGCCTCGAGAGGGATCCTCCTAAAGCTTTTCTCTCTACAAGCGTTGGAGATGAAGAAATATGTGCCTTGGCGCACTGATCTGCAAAAAGTGGATAACTGATGTAATAAGCATTTAAAATCTTGACTGAACTTCTCAAATATGAGCAAGATTTGGTGTTTTGGACGTCAAAAAGATGTGCATAATTCGGAGTGATCAAACCCCCAGACCCAAACCTTTGCTTGTCCCCAAGTAAAGCAGATATGATGAAAACAGTGCTCAACTTCTGCATACACAGCAGTTCATACATATTGGATTCAAAGCAGTTTCTGCATATCTGGTTGCAATCTCTAGTTCAGAGTCAAGTTTCAATTAACAACTTTTATATTTGTCTCAGTTCAGATACTTTTCGATTACCTAGATAAGACATTTGGCAGGGAAGTCAAATGAAGTGATCCATGAAATAGCCATGAGGGCTAAGTGAATGCAAAGTCAGTGCTTCACCTACTACCGTTCCCGAGAACATAGTAGGCTAATGCAAAAATTAAAGATGGGTTAGGATCATTGTTACTTGTCAGATTCTTTCAGTTAGTGCTTCACATGTTACAATCCCGAGATCATAACTGCTAATGCAAAAATTTGCTTTCAAATTACTATCAGGAACTTCAGGTTAGTGCTTCACAGGTTACAATCCCGAGATCATAACTGCTAATGCAAAAATTTGCTTTCAAATTACTTGCTTCAAATTAGTTTCACTGTTAGTGCTTCACATACCACCATCCCGAGATACTGGTAGCTAATGCAGAAATGCAGTTAAAACATGGCTCTTCGAGGATCAGCTTATTTAATTTCAGAGCCACTTGCATTATGAAGGTATTCAAACAGATCTGAGCAGAGACATATATGAACTCTGTTTTGATACATGACTCTAACACAAGAGTTTGCAAGCATTATAGATAGAAGCACTGCAAGATTCTCAATAGCAGGAAAGATTGTTTAGGCAAAATTAAGCACTCCAAGAAACTTTTACTCGATAAGCAACTTCAAAAATATAGCCAAGAATAGATAGAAAATTTGTAATCATGGCATAGCAATGATATTTATTGTGTAACAGGATTTGTTAATTGGAATGTGTTCACCTGGTTTAAGGGTCGAATCCTCGAGAAGTCTTCCTCGCGAAGCAAAAACCCTCGCGAGGCTTTTTTCCTCGCGAAGCGACCTTCTACTCCTTGCTTGCAGTGGTCTCTGCCAACCCACTTCACTCTCTTTTATTCAACAATCTGAAAAACAAAACAACAAACAAAAAGGAAAGGGAACACACAAAGCAAAAATAACTCTTGAAGGGAAATAATATATAAAAAGGATATCAGGCTGCCTCCCGATGAGCGCTTGTTTAAGGTCACGAGCCTGACCGTAGCTTCTTCTCACTGCTTCACAGCTTCAGAGGATGCATTGGGAACATCCTCTGACTCGTCATTCTCGCTTTCTTCATGATCTTCAATGTCAATCTTCTCTCCAGCTAGGTAATGCTTCAGTCTCTGACCATTTACCTTGAAGGTACCTGCTGATGGGGTCTGGACTTCGAAAGCACCATTTCCCAAGTCCTTCTTCACTATGCAAGGACCAAACCATCTTGACTTGAATTTTCCAGCAAACAAATGCAACTTGGAGTCATACACCAATACTTGCTGTCCAATGCTGAACTCCTTCCTGAGGATATGTTTGTCATGCCATTTCTTGGTCTTTTCCTTGTAAATCTTGGAACTCTCATATGCAGCATGCCTCAGCTCTTCAAGCTCACACATCTGCAGTTTCCTTGCACTTCCAGCTTTCTTCATGTCGAGGTTTAGTTTTCTGATAGCCCATTGAGCTCTGTGCTCTAATTCGACAGGCAAATGGCATGCTTTACCATATACAAGCCTGAAGGGTGACATTCCAATAGGTGTCTTGTATCCAGTTCTGTATGCCCACAAGGTATCAGGCAATTTCAGGGACCAATCTGCTCTGGACTTGGACACAACTTTTTCAAGGATCTGCTTAATTTCTCTATTGGATAACTCAACTTGTCCATTGGCTTGAGGATGGTAGGGTGTAGTAACTCTGTGATTCTTCACACCATACTTGCTCAACAGCTTCTCTAGCTGTTCATTGTTGAAGTGGGCTCCTCCATCACTGATCACAACTCTGGGAACTCCAAATCTGGGGAAAATTACAGTTTTGAACAGCTTGCAGACTGACTTGGAATCTGCACTGACAGTTGGTACCGCTTCAACCCATTTGGACACATAGTCCACTGCTACAAGGATATACTTGAAACCTCGAGAGGAAGGTAGAGGCCCAACAAAATCAACTCCCCATACATCAAACAGTTCAACTTCAAGAATGCCTTGCTGAGGCATTTCATTCCTTCTCGAGATTTTCCCAGTTCTCTGGCAGGGATCACACTGCTTGATAAAATCATGAACATCCTTGAACAGGCTGGGCCAATAAAATCCAGCTTGAAGAATCTTTGCTTGAGTTTTCATTACTCCAACATGGCCTCCATACATGCCAGAATGACACTGGAACATCACATCATGAGTTTCTTCAGAGGGCACACATCTCCTCACTATACCATCTGCACAATGCTTGTAGAGGAATGGTTCATCCCAGTAATAGCTCTTGGCTTCATGCATGAATTTCTTTTTCTGCTGGTAGGACAAATCAGCTGGCATAATTTTACACTCTAGGTAATTCACAATGTCAGCATACCATGGAGTCTTGGCTTCTCGCGAGACATCGACCCTCGCGAGGCATCCCTCGCGAAGCATTTCCTCGAGAAGCATATCTCGCGAAGCATCTCCTCGCGAAGCATTTACTCCCATCAGTTGCTCTCCAGGGATGTTGTCTTCTATTTTTCTAGTTTCAGAGCAACTTATTCTTGACAAATGATCAGCTACCACATTCTCAGAACCTTTCTTATCCTTGATCTCAATATCAAACTCTTGAAGCAGGAGAATCCATCTGATTAGCCTGAGCTTGGCATCCTTCTTACTAACAAGATATCTTATTGCTGCATGATCAGTGAAGACGGTACATTTTTGCCCAACTAGATAAGATCTAAACTTGTCAAATGCGAATACCACTGCAAGCAATTCTTTTTCAGTAGTGGAGTAATTGATCTGAGAATCATCAAGAGTTTTGCTGGCATAGTGGATCACATGCAGAGCTTTCTCTTTTCTCTGGCCCAGAACTGCTCCAACTGCAAAATCACTTGCATCACACATCAACTCGAAGGGTAGGGTCCAATCTGGAGGCTGCACAATTGGAGCAGAAATAAGAGCTTGCTTCAACTAGTTAAAGGCCTTCAGACAAGCTTCATCAAAGTGGAATTTGACATCTTGACTGAGCAGTTTGGTTAGAGGCTTTGCAATGCTAGAGAAATCCTTAATGAATCTCCTGTAAAATCCAGCATGTCCAAGGAAACTCTGTATTCCTTTTACATTTTTAGGGGGTGGTAATTTAGCAATCACATCAACTTTTGATTTATCCACTTCAATGCCTCTAGAGGATATCAAGTGTCCAAGCACAACACCTTCAGTGACTAAGAAGTGACATTTCTCCCAGTTCAATATCAAGTTCTGCTCTGAGCATTTGTGCAGGACTGCTGCCAGGTTCTTCAAGCAGGTGACAAAGTATTTTCCATAGACAGTGAAATCATCCATGAAAACTTCCATAATTTTCTCAATGTAGTCAGAAAATATTGAAGTCATGCACCTCTGGAAGGTTCCCGGGGCATTACACAGACCAAATGGCAATCTTTTGTATGCAAATGTTCCATAGGGACATGTGAATGTAGTTTTTTCTTGATCTGCTGGATGGATGGGAATCTGAAGAAATCCAGAGTATCGATCAAGGTAACAATAGAATTCTTGCCCTGCTAACGTCTCCAACATCTGGTCCATAAATGGCAAAGGGAAATGATCCTTCCTAGTTGCCTTGTTCAATTTCCTGAAATCATTGACCATTCTCCATCCAGTAACTGGTCTTGTGGTCATCAATTTTCCTTCTTCATTTTCAACCACTGTATAGCCTCCTTTCTTGGGCACTATGTGGATAGGACTCACCCACTCGCTGTCAGAGATGGTGTAGATCATGCCTGCTTGTAGGAGTTTCAGAACTTCTTGCAGGGCAGGGTTTAATCTCCTTTGGCCTTCTCTGGAGGGGGCGCTGTCCTCTTCAAGATATATTCTGTGAGAGCAAACCTTCTCATCGATTCCCTTAATGTCATCAATGGAATATCCAATGACATTCTTGTATAGTCTGAGAACTGACAATAGGCTGTGCTCCTGTTCATCATCGAGTGTAGAGCTGATTATCACAGGGTGAATTTTTTCTTCCTCTAGAAACAGATACTTCAGGTGAGCAGGCAACTCTTTCAACTCAACAATAGATTTATGAGACGGCTGACGAGGTTCTCTCCAAGGTTCTGCTTCCTCGAGATTTCCCTCACGAGGCATTTCTCCTCGCGAGGCTTCAAGAGGCTCTCGCGAGGCATCTGGCAGGATCTCGCGGAGCACTTCTCTTGAGGCATTTTCTGCACTTCCAGAATTTTCATTACAAAGAGTGATTCCAAACAACTCTTGAAGATTAGGACTATCAGCTGTGACAAAGACTTGTACTTCAGGCTCTTGGGGTTGCATTTGCTGCTGAGATTCCATGATACTCTTGTCGATGACATCCAGGACATGGCATTGTTCAAGCATGTTTGGAAGGTGGGAAGCGTGCTTCATGTTAAACTCTGCTTGTTCAGAACCAAATTGCAACTTCAGGGTTCCACCTTTCACATCAATTATGGCTCCAGCTGTGGCTAAGAAAGGTCTGCCAAGAATCATTGACTCTGAGTTGTCTTCCATTTCCAACACAACAAAATCCACTGGATAAGCAAAATTTCCAACTTGGACTGGCACATCTACAAGAATTCCAGTTGGTTTTCTCAGTGTTCTGTCAGCAAGCTGCAGTGTCATGGAGGTGGGCTTCGGCAAGCCTAGCTGCAGCATCTAGCTGGCGGCTTGGGGTAACACACTAACTGAGGAACCTAAATCACAAAGAGCTGTGAAGGTTCTTTTTCCAACCAGACAGGGGATACTGAAACTTCCTGGGTCTCCTAACTTTTTGGGCAAGTTGTTTTGGATAACTGCACTGCATTCTTCTGTCAAAGCAACTATCTCAGTATCTTCTATACTTCTTTTCTTGGTTATCAGGTCCTTGAAGAATTTGGCATACAGAGGGATGTGCAACACTGCATCAAGGATGGGGATTGTTATTTGCACTTCCTTCATTGTCTCTATGAACTTGGCATACTGCTTTTCTTCCTTAGTTTTTTCCAATCTTGAAGGGAATGGGATCTTCTGAACTAAAGGCTTCTCAACCCTTGGTACTGCTGCTGGTTCTACTAGTATTACAGGCTCTTGAGGAGGATCCCTCGAGGGGCTTTCCTCTCGAGGCAAATTTTCCTCGCGAAGCGACCTTCTTGGTGGGGCTACATAGGTGACAGTTGGAGGTGTCTTCAGAATGGGTTCAGTGTTTAATCCACTTCTAGTGGTGATAGCCTCTACTGCTTCAGTAGTGGTAATTGCACCACATTGCTTAGGGTTCTTCTCTACCTGAGCAAGTAGTTTGTTCTCTGTCTGATTTCCCTGGGTATTGGAGATTCCAGCTATAAGCTGCTGCACTGTCTTGTAAAATAATTCAGACTGCATCTTCATTGTTTCTTGCATTCCACTGAACATTTCTTTTTGCAAACGCATCATTTCACTAATTTCAGACTGGCTACTGCTTGAAGAGGCATTTTGCTGGGTTGCTTGGTGAGGATGCTGCTGTGGCTGCTGCATATGGCCTTGAGGTCTGAAATTCTACTGAGATGTTGAGGCATAGTTCTATGGAGCTGCTTGAGGGTAACTTTGTGGGGCTGTATTCTTATAGGACAGGTTTGGATGATGTCTCCAGGAGGGGTTGTAGCTCTGAGAAAAGGGACCTTGATTATGAGTGTAATTCACTTCTGCCACTTGAGATTCACTGGCACTGAAATAGGGACACTCCTGAGGCGAATGACCTTCAATTCCACAAATCTGGCAGGGTGCTGAAACTGAACTTACTGGCACAAGGGCTTTTCCATTCTTTTCCAACATAAGCTGAGATATTTGACTGGTTAGGCCATCAAGCTTTGCTTCAAGGGCTTCTGGGCTTCCATGTTGCATAACTATTGGCTGAGGAGGCTGCATTTCTCTTTCATTTGTCCAAGAGAAATTGTGTGAAGCCATGCTCTCAATCAATTCAAAATCTTCATCCAGGGTCTTGTTCATTATACCTCCTCCAGCAGCAGAATCTACAAAGGATCTGGTCTGATCTGTTAGACCCTTGTAGAATGTCTGCAGAATTAGCCACTGCTCTTGGCCATGGTTAGGGCACATTCTAATCAGGCCTTGGTACCTCTGCCAGGCATCATATAAATTCTCTCCTTGGTATTGCACAAATCTGGTAATTTTGTCTCTGTAATCGGCTGCTTTGGTGGGGGGAAAGTATTTCTCAAAGAAAGCTTGCACCAGATGTTCCCAAGTGTCCCTAGCATGAGTAGGCAAGGCATGGAACCATAGCTTAGCACTACCTGACAGGGAAAAAGGGAATAGCTGCATCCTAATGGCTTCAGGAGGCACACCATTGTGCTTAAGGGTGTTACAATACTCCAAGAAATTTCTGATATGTTCATGAGGACTCTCCAAGGCAGAACCTTTGAAGGGATTGTGCTGAACCATACTGATTAGTGCTGGCTTGATCTCCCAGTTGTTTGCCTGGATGGCAGGCATTACAACATCTGTATTTGCCAACTGATCCTTGGGAATCCATAAATCTCTCAACTTTTGGTCACCCATGCTAATAACTGACTGTCTCTCCTCTGGGTCTTTTACGGAGGACACTGATGCTACTCTTCTTCTTGCCAGAAAAGTTCTTTCCGGCTCTGGATCAAATGGGGCTAAAGGTGAATCTTCAGATGTCTGCATACACGAGCTCTCCAACCTGCACGAAGGAGATCATGTTTCCACTACACACAAGCATAAACAAGAACTTTATCAAGGGTTAGTGAACTAAATCCCCTAATAACCGTTCTAGAAGCAAGATTAAGAGACTAAGAGTAACAAAGCAAGCAGATTTATCACGGAGGTGAACTACGGGGAAAGAAACACAACCAAGGCTACTGTACTTTGAAAAGCAATCAATATTTGATCCCCGGAAACGGCGCCAGTTTTGATCTGTAGTGGTTTCGGCTGGTTTTTGTTATTGTCTCCACAGGGATCAAAATCTATTGGTGCTTTTCCTTTCCAGAAGCTTGGCACAACGAAAAGGTGGGTTGGTGCTTTACGGATCTAGGCTAGTTCTTGCGGATCAAGCAACAGAAAATAAAAACGGTGACAGCAAAGGGGAGGCTAAGGAAGATCTCGCAGACAACAAAGGGGAGGCTAAGGAAGAGTTCGCAAGCAACAAAGTCAGAGCACGATTACTAAGTTCAAACAAACAGAGCGATTCAGAGAGTTACAGAGAGTTTTCACTGAAGGGGTTGGAGAGGATCGAATTAGTTCGTCGCGGCGGCAGCAGAGGAAGTAGAGGCAGGAGGCTAAGGAAGATACAGAAGAAGTAGAAGCAAGGAAGTAGACAGGGACAGATACGGATCAAGGGCTTCTTCTTTCCTCTCGTTCCTCGCAGATCGTCTTCGCCATCCTTCTCCAAAGTTCTTCCTAGTTCTTCGGTTCTTGGATCTGGTGGATGCGGTGGAGTGGTTCTCCTGGATGTGGGGCTCTGTTCTTCTTGGACAAGGAAGCCGCTTTATAGGTGCTGCGGAAGTGGCGAGGGCCGCGGTAGATGGCGTGGTTGGTGGCGAGGCGGCAACTTCCGCCGTCGCTTTTCAGCTTTTTTGCCCAGACGCACATGGTCTGCTCCCTACTTTATCACCTTTTTGACTCTTCTGGTTTCTTCTCCTCCAAGTTGATCGATTCCCTCCTTGCTGATTCAAACGCGTGCGCAGCGCAAGGGAGATACGCTCGCATACTTCTCTTCTGGCTTCGAGAGGTTCTGGCTTCGAGAGGTGCTGGCTTCGAGAGGTGCTGGCTTCGAGAGGTGGCACCCTCGCGAGGCATTTATCCTCGCCAAGCGAATCCCTTGTGAAGCACATCTCGCGAGGCGTCCGTTATATTTTGGCGCGAAGTATCTGCCCTCTTGAAGTAGCGTCAGGAACATGCCTTGAGAGGCGAATTGCCTCGAGAGGGATCCTCCTAAAGCTTTTCTCTCTACAAGCGTTGGAGATGAAGAAATATGTGCCTTGGCGCACTGATCTGCAAAAAGTGGATAACTGATGTAAAAAGCATTTAAAATCTTGACTGAACTTCTCAAATATGAACAAGATTTGGGGTTTTGGACGTCGAAAAGATGTGCATAATTCGGAGTGATCAGAGCCCACGGACGCCGGAGCCGGGGACAAGAGGACGCCCAGCCCCCAGAGGGCTCCTAACGCGGACGGCGAAGGAGGCTACCACACGAGCCCCCAGGTCGCATCAGGAGTAGCCGTGAGCCCGAGGCAAGGTGCCTCGGGTACCTCGCCAAGCGTCGAGGCCTCTGCACCCCGCGGCGATGCGGGGACCTTGGCGCTGCGGGAGCTGCGCCGCCACACAGCTCGCCGCAGCTCCGTCTTTAGTCATGCGCGGCAGACGCTCGACAAGCTGGAGACGCAGTACGTCGAAGAAGAACTCGCCAGGGCGGAGGAGCGGGCGGACACTACCACAGAAATGGCTATAGGGAGGTTGGCATTCTGTGGCGCACCGTTAATTGGTGCGCCACAGAATTATTTCTGTGGCGCATGGATGCTGGTGCGCCACAGAAATTTTCGACTTTCTGTGGCGCATCTTTTGTCCATGCGCCACAGAAAGTCAGAATTCTGTGGCGCATCCCACCCATGCGCCACAGAAAGTCAGGATTCTGTGGCGCATGCCCACCCATGCGCCACAGAATTTCTGTGGGTCCCACGTACAGCCACTAGGTCAGAGGTCTATCTGGGACATTCTGTGGCGCACCGTGGCTGGTGCGCCACAGAAAAGGGACATTTTGTGGCGCACCGTGGCTGGTGCGCCACAGAAAAGTGACATTCTGTGGCGCCCTGTAGGTGCGCCACAGAAAGCTGACTTTCTGTGGCGCACCAAGTTTGGTGCGCCACAGATTTTTTTTTCAAATCCCACCCCCCCCAGTGGATCGCCTTTTTAGTTTTGCAGGAAGTGAAATAAAATGATAAAAAATTCAATAAATAAAATCCTTTGCGATGTAGTTAGGTATGAGTGTCTAGTAGGTCTAGAAATTTTGAAATATGAATTTTGACCTTTTTTGCAATAAATGAAAAAAAATCTTATAACGGGCATAACTTTTGCATACGACGTCGAAAAAATGCGAATAATACCTTAAAAAAAACTAGAGAAAATTTCGGAACCGCCCTCACCCGGGTTTACCCGGTTGGACATTTCTCGGATTCTCAAAATTCCAAACGAAAAAAAAGTTATGGCCAACAGAAGAATTTTCCCAGCAAAATAAAAAAATCAAAAAAAGGGAAAAAAATTTCTGTGGCGCATGTGCCAAGGATGCGCCATAGAATTATTGGGCGGGATTCGAAATTTTGAATCCCGCCCAATAATTCTGTGGCGCATCCTTGGCATTGGTGCGCCACAGAATTATTGGGCGGGATTCGAAATTTTGAATCCCGCCCAATAATTATGTGGCGCACCAATGCCAAGGATGCGCCACAGAATTTCAAACAGACGATTTTTTTTCTACGAAATCAAAAAAATTCAAAAATTCAAAAAAAAATTAAAAAAAAAGAAAAAAATTCCAAAAAAAGTTATAACAAAGAAGATTGTTGAATTTTTTAAAGTTTTTTTTAAATAAGTTTTTTGAATTTTTTGGATTTTTTGATTTTTTAAAGTTTCTTTTTTAAATAAGTTTTTTCAAATTTTTGGATTTTTTGAATTTTTAAAAGTTTTTTTTAAATAAGTTTTTTGAATTTTTTGGATTTTTTGAATTTTTTAATTTTTTTGGATCTTTTGAAACTTTTGAATCTCCTTTTGAAAGTTTAGAAGTTTTTGAAAATCTGAAATTTAAAACACACACATTTATAACACATACAAGACTTAAGAGGATTCATATGATATATATATCAATAAGAACTTGAGTAGCACAAGGGTAGGTGAAGTGGGTGGAACTTAGAAGTTAAGCGTGCTAGGGTTGGAGCAATTGAGGATGGGTGACCTAGCGGGAAGGTATCAGTTCAAAATGTGTAAAAAATCTGGAAAAATTCAAATAATTAGGATTTTTCATATTATTTCATATTTTGATTTTTCTGAATTTTTTTGAAACTTTTTATATTTTTTTTTGCATTTTTTGAATTTTTTCAGAATTCTATGGCGCACCAGGCCAGGTGCGCCACAGAACACAGAAATATTTTCTGTGGCGCACCTTGCTTGGTGCGCCATAGAATTCTCACATTTCTGTGGCGCACCAAGCAAGGTGCGCCACAGAAAATATTTTTGTGGCGAGAATTCTGTGGCGCACCCAGTAAACCTGGGGGTGCGCCACAGAATTCCAATTTGGTGCGCCACTGATAGCCATTTCTGTGGTAGTGGGAGCTTGACGAAGCCTGGGCCCTCCTCCGCGAGAGGGTGGAGAGCTGCCGCCGGCAGGATGCGGCGGCCTGGGCAGCGCGCAAAGAGGCGATGCGCTTCGTCAAGGAGACCCGTGACAGCGTGAAGCGGGAGGCGGCGGAGACCATGGAGCAACTGGACGCCGCGCGGGAGGCGCTCGAGGTGGAAACCGCCTCCAAGCAACAGGAGATTGCGGCCGCAGAGCAAAAATTCATCATGGGCTCCAAAGTCGTAGAGGATAGCTTGAAGGAGCTCCGCGAGAGGCTGGACGCTCGCGGGGAGCAGCTGACACAGCGCGAAGCGGAGCTGACGCGATGCGAGGGAGAGCTCTCCACCCGCGAGGAGGAACTGCGCCGGCGCGAGGAGCAGGTCCAGCAGCTCGAGAGGGATCAGGCCACCTCCGAGGACGCGCTGCGGGCTCGCGAGAGTCAGGTGGCCCAGGACGAGGCCACCTACGCGGAGCGCCTCGAGAAGGCCAACGCCAGCCTCGCGGCGAAGCAGAAGAAAATGCAGGAGGAGGCCGATGACAGGGTCAAGCTCATCCGCCAAGATCTCGCCAAGAGTTTCGACGAGAAGGCCAAGAAGCAAGAGGAGCGCTTCACGACGAAGCGCAATGAGCTCCAGAACCGCATCAAGGGGCTCGAGAAAGGGGAGAAGCAGATGGCCTCCCGCCTTCAGAGCGCCAGGGACGCTCAGGCTCGCGCGGAAGAGAAGGCCGCGGCCCTGGAGAAGGACCCGAGCGAGCTCCACCAGCAGGTGGGGCCGGTTGCAGACGCTGCGGAGGAGGCACAGCGCAACACGCAGATTGCCCGAACCATGTCGCGCCAGCGCCAGCGCATGCTCCAAGACCTGGTGTCCCGCGCGCGTGCTGTTGGGGTCCACCTAGGGACCGAGGTCCCCTCCTTCACCGCAGAGGGGAACGACGACGAGGCCGGGTACGCGTTCTTCTTCGAGCGATTCCTCACGAAACTTGAAGAGACCGCGAAGAGCCTCGACGAACGCGTCGTGGAGGAGAGTCGCGATCTCCTCGTCCTCGCCACTTGCCGCATCTTTGCCAACCTCGCGAGGCTTCAGCCTTCCCTCGACCTCGAGGCCATGACGGCGCCCGTCGACCTCAGCTGCCGCATCGCGGTGAGCAACAGGATGCGGAAGGCCGCAGAGGCGTATGCCAAGAAGTTCGACCAGGTCGAGGTAGAGGAGGACGAGGACGATGGCGAGGAGGACGCCGCGTAGGAGGAGGAAAGTGCCGCTGCAGACGACGGGGGCACCTCAGGAGGCCCGGAGGCCTGAGCTTTTTCCTGCGGCTGGATGTGCATGGGGCACACATTATCTTAGTATTTTGCATAAAGCCTTGTAAAGACTTGTTTAAGTTTTACTTGAATGCACTTGTGAATGTCCCTCGGGAGGCTTTTATCTTTCCCTTCATGTCTTTTTCGCTCTACGTCTTAGGACCCTCTCTTAGCGCTACACCACCGCCGCTTTGGTATGTGAGAGTCAGGGCTCCACAAGGCCGGGGGGTGCGCGAGGCCTCGAGAAGTAAGAGCTCCCGAGGCACGATGCTCGGGGCTCCCCTTTAACGCGCAAGCAGCCCATGAGGCATAGGAGAGAGAAAAGAGGCTCGAGGGACAAAAACCAGCGAAAGGAAATTTAACCAAGTGTTTGGACTTAGCTTCGCGAGGCGTTTTTGCCTTGGAGAGGGTGTTGGTTCCCTGATGAGGCGTTTTCCCTCCCGAGGTTGCCTGAGGCTTGTTTTGAACCTCCTTTCCTGCGCTTGGACAGATAGGCATACCCACAAGCAATACATAGCTAGATAACTCATGCGCGCTCGTAGGTTCCTTCATGTGTGTCTCGCGAGGAGAACAGGCACCAAGGTCCTTGGTGAGTTGACGTGCACGGGAGCTGGCCCATGAGTTCCGAGCTCCTTGGGAGTTGACGTACATGAGAGCTGACCCGTGAGTTCAGAGCTCGGATCCCTTGGGTTTGAGGCGCTGCTGGGATGCTCCCGAGGCACAGGCACCATGCTCAGCCCCCGTTCGCGAGATGCACCGGAGGGATCATACGAGCAAGGATGGAATGCAGTAATATAACTGCTTACCGAAGCAACAACATATGTTGGCGCGAAGCGCAAAGGTTCAAAGTGACCTGAAACAAGGGTTCATTACACTGGCGTGGCCAGAAGTACAAAATCTGCCATGTCTGGGCATGGGGTTCCACATGGAGTGGCTGAGACTCTCGCGGCCCGAGGCGACGCATGTAGAGAGAGCTCAGAGGGGGCCCCTATGCGGGGGTGGATTCGTAGAGCCTGTGGTCCGCCATGTCTGGGCATGGGGATCCACCTCGCCAAGGCATGGTGCTTGAAGAAGTCACCTTGCCGAGGCGTGGTGGCTTGAGAGTCTTCTCGAACGGCCCGCGGCAACCTATAGTAGAGAGGGGAGCTCGAATATTTTCCTCGTGGAGGATGATGGCGCGAAGCTCTCCCTTGACGCAAAAAATTGCTCGTCGAGGACGATCAGGGGTAGAACTTGCGCAGGTGCTGGATGTTCCAGGGGTTGGCGACAGGAATGACGTCCTCCGTCTCGAGCCGCGTGGAGCCAGGCCTGGCAATGTGCACGACCCTGTAGGGTCCTTCCCACATTGGCGAGAGCTTGTGGAGGCCTGCCCTGGAGAGGATTCTCCTCTGGACAAGGTCTCCTGCTTCGAGAGTGCGCGGGCGGATGTGGCGGCTGTGGTAGCGACGGAGGTCTTGCTGGTACCTTGCCGCTCTCAGGGCCGCATTGCGGCAGAGCCCCTCGAGCAGCAGCAGGTCGTCGTTGCAGAGTTCGTCCAGCTCAGCCTCCTTGAAGGCCAAGACTCGTGGAGAGCCGTGGGTGATCTCACTGGGGAGAACAGCTTCAGCGCTATAGAGGAGGGAGAACGGCATCTCGCCAGTGGGCTTCGTTGGCGTGGTGCGGATGGACCAGAGCACCGAGGGGAGCTCATCGATCCAGTGCTTGCCGCTGGCCTTGAGGCGGTTGAAGCTTCTTGTCTTGAGGCCCTTGAGCACCTCGGCGTTGGCTCGCTCAGCCTGCCCGTTGCTTCGTGGGTGAGCCACCGAGGCGTAGAAGATTTGGGCGCCGAGGCTGCCGCAGTAGGACTTGAAGGCGCCGCTGATGAATTGCGAGCCGTTGTTGGTGATGATGCGGTTGGGCACGCCAAAGCGGCAGACCAAGCTCCTGATGAACTTTACCGCTGATTTCGCCGGGATGGTGCGCACGGGTTCCACCTCAGGCCACTTGGTGAACTTGTCGATGGCGACGTAGAGGTAGTGGTAGCCCCCGAGCGCTCGCGGGAAAGGTCCCAAAAGGTCCAGCCCCCAGACCGCGAACGGCCAGGAGAGCGGGATAATTTGGAGTCCTTGCGCGGGCTGGTGAATTTGCTTGGCGTGGAATTGGCAGGCGTCGCAGGACTGGAAGATTGCGGCTGCATCTTGAAGCACTGAAGGCCAGTAGAAGCCACTCCGGAAGACCTTGCCTACGAGGGTGCGTGAGGATGAATGGTGGCCGCACTCTCCGCTGTGGATGTCGTTGATGAGCTGGCGGCCTTCCTCGGCAGGGACGCACCTCGACGCAACCCCATTGGGGCGCTTACGGTACAGGTCTCCGTCGTGGAGGCAGTAGGACTTGGCCTGGCGAGCAACCCTCTCGGCCTCTGCATCCTCTTCGGGAAGGACTCGATCTTGCAAGTAGCTCTTGATCTCGTCGATCCAACCAGTGTCTTGGCGTAACAGGGTCATCAGCAGGCGATCGCCTGAGGGCAGCCTGCAGTTTGGTGCTCCACTTGATGGGGCTGGTGGGAGCTCCTCATTGATGCTCATGTTCACCGCTGGTTGCTTGACCGAGGACCTGGCGAGTATCTCCTCGAACACTCCAGGCTTCTGGGCTTCCCTTCTTGCCGCTCGCCTGGCGAGTTCATCATCTTATTGGTTTTCCCCTTGCGGGACATGCTTGAGCTCCATGCCCCTGAAGTGCTTCTCGAGTTTGCGTACCTCTTCAAGGTAGTCTACCATGTAGGTGTCCTTAGGCGTGTAGCTCTTGTTGGAGAAGTTGACGAGGAGCTGAGAGTCGCCCTTGATGAGGATGCGCTTGATGCCGAGGGCAATGGCAGCTCTGAGCCCAGCGAGGAGGCCTTCATATTCAGCAATGTTGTTGGAGACCTTGTCGCTGTCTTTGAAGCACAACTGGACGGCGTAGTAGAGCTTGTCGCCTGTTGGTGAGGTCAGGACAGCACCAGCCCCTGCACTCCAGGCCGCGAAGGCGCCGTCGAAGTGCATGGTCCAGTAGCTGGGCTCCGTCCCTCCTGAGGCTGTAGCTTCCTCCTCTTGAGGCTCTTCTTCACGCGTGTCCGTCCATTCAGCCATGAAATCAGCCAGCGCCATGCCCTTGATGACCCTTGTGGTGTCAAACTCCAGCTCGAAGGGTTGCAGCTCAATGCCCCAGCTTGCGACGCGATCTGTTGCGTTTGGGTTGCGTAGGACTTGCTCCAGGGGGTACGAGGTGACCACCTTGATGGGGTGACCCTGGAAGTAGTGGCGCAGCTTCCTGGAGGCGCTGAGGAGCGAGAAAAGGAGCTTCTGCTGCATGGGGTAGCGCTCGCGAGCGTCCCGCAGCACTGTGCTGACGAAGTACACGGGATGCTCGACACGGGATGCTCCTATCGAGGCTCGGTGGAGTCCTTGTCGAGGTTCTCTTGAGGCCCCACTAGTAGAGGCTCGGCCTGAGGCTGGAGGCTTGACGAGGCTGCTTCCTTGTCGTGGAGTTCTGGGCTTGGCGAGGTGGAGCTTTGCTTGGCGAGGATTGGCTCTTCCCTTTTAGCCACCAAGACCGCGCTTGCCGTCTGAGGAGTGGCTGCAAGATACAGCTTCAGAGGCTCGCAAGGGCGTAGGGCAACCATGATGGGTGGGCTCGCCAGATACTTCTTCAGGTCCTCGAAGGCCTTTGCCGCTTCAGGGGTCCACTTGAAAGGACCGGACCTCTTCATGATCTTAAAAAATGGCAGCGCCCTCTCGCCGAACTTGGAGATGAAACGGCCAAGGCTAGCCATACATCCCGCTAAGCGCGACATGTCCTTGAGGCGACGAGGAGGCTGCATCTCTTCTATGGCCCTGATCTTGTCGGGGTTTGCTTCGATGCCACGATGAGACACCAGGAACCCGAGGAGTTTGCCTGAAGGGACCCCGAAGACGAACTTGGCAGGGTTCAGCTTGATGTTTACCTTGCGCAGGTTGGCAAAGGTCTCCTCGAGGTCCTTGATGAGCGTGTCCTTCTCGCGGGTATTTACCATGATGTCGTCGACGTAGGCCTTTGCATTCCTTCCCATTTGAGCCCCCAAGGCGATCCTCATGAGGCGCTGGAAAGTGGCACCGGCATTTTTCAGGCCGAAAGGCATGCAGACGTAGCAAAACACACCACAAGGGGTGAGAAATGTTGTCTTCTCCTCGTCCTCCTTCGCCATCTTGATCTGGTGATAGCCTGAGAAGGCATCCAGAAAACAGAGGAGTTCGCAGCCGGCGGTGGAGTCCATGATCAGGTCGATCCTCGGGAGGGGGTAAGGGTCCTTGGGGCAAGCTTTGTTGAGGTCGGTGAAGTCGATGCAGAGGCGGCTTCCTCCGGTGTGCTTGGGGACGACCACACCATTGGAGAGCCAAGTGGGATGGACAACTTCTTTGATGATGCTAGATTTCTTCAACTTCTCTACTTCTTGAACGATGAAATCTTGCTTCTCTGGCGCCTGGCGCCGTGCCTTTTGCTTCACGGGGCGTGCATTTGGACACACGGCTAGGTGGTGCTCGATCACCTCACTCGGTACTCCGGACATATATGACGGTGTCCATCCGAACATGTCAGAGTTTGCCCTGAGGAAGGCGACGAGCGCGCTTTCCTATTTGGGAGGTAATTTGGCGTCGATGGTGACGCTAGCCCCGAGCCGTTTGCCTCAAGAGGCACCTGCTTCGTCGCGGCCTTCTCCTGAGAGAATAGCTGCTTCTTCTTTGCGGGGGGCCTCGGGAGGGGTTCCTCATCCTCGTTAGCGGGGTACGCCACCGCGGCAGCCTTGTAGGCCGCTTGCGCAGCGTACAAAGCGTCTGAGACCATGCCACGGATGACGATGGTGCCACCCGAGCCAGGGAGCTTGACGAGGTTGTAGGCGTGGTGGGTCACCGCCATGAACTTGGCGTGGGCGGGGTAGCCGAGGATGGCGTTGTAGGGCAGGCCGATGTGCGCGACGTCGAAGTCGATCAGCTCGGTGCGGTAATTGGCTTGCGTGCCGAAAGTGACCGCGAGCCTCACTTGCCCCAAAGGGGTCGTGAGACCCTCTGTCACCCCCGAGAAGGGCCTGGTGGGCATGAGCCGCTCGTAAGGCACCTGAAGCTTCTCGAAAGTCTCGACAGAGATGACGTTGAGGCCTGCACCCCCATCGATGAGCGTCTTAGAGACTGCGATGTTGTTGATGGTGGGGGTGCAGACCAGCGGGATGGTGCCAACAGTCGAAGTGGACTTGGGGTGGTCGCTGGAGTAGAAAGTGATGGGGTACTGGGACCACTTGAGGGGCCTGGAGGCCTCAACCCCGGGAAGCGCTGCCGCGATCTCGCGAGCGAGTTGCTTGAAGTGGCGGTAGGAGCTGGGGGCCTGAGCCCCGCCGAGGATGCAAGCGGCCCCGCGAGGCACCTGGTAGCCCTCAGGAGTCTCGGCAGGGAGGTTGTCGTTCACGGGCTGGACGGCGTTGGCTTGAGGGTTCTACTGGTAGTTGTCGTCGTAGTTGTTGTTGTTCCAGCGTCGCCCCCCGCGGCCGCCGCGACCTTGCTGCCGCTCGCGAGCCTCGCGAGCCTCGCGAAGCCTCTTGAGGTCGTAGCAGTCCTTGGTGGCATGGGAATGCCTGTTGTGGTAGATGCAGAAGGGGCGATCGTCTTTCTTCTCGGGGTCCGCGGCTGGAGCGGCAGCGCGAGGCTGCTTGGCATCAGGTTCAGCTGCGGGGACCGCAGGGGCCTTGCGCTTCTCGGTGGATTTCTTCTTCTTGGATCCCTCGGCGGGGTCCCCTGGCTCGTTCTTGATGAACAAGCGGCCCTCCTCAGCCTTGGTGCACTTGTCCGCCAAGTCGAAGAGCTTGACGACGGTGGTGATGTTGTCGTGGATGCCGAGCTTCTCGAGCATCCGCACGTCCGTGACTCCAGCCTGGAAGGTCGAAATGACCAGCGAGTAGGTGGCGTTGGGGATCTTGTTGCGCACCTGGCTGAAGCGCTGGATGTACTTGCGGAGGGTCTCGCCAGGCTTCTGGCGTATGCCGCGAAGGTCGTTGTACATGAGGCCGCGCTCGTAGGTGCCCTTGAAGTTCGCGACGAAGCACCGGCAGAGATCCTCCCAGGTGTGGATGGACTCAGCGGGGAGGTTCGTGAGCCACGAGGACGCGGAGTCCTTGAGGGCCATGGGGAACCAGTTCGCCATGACTCTGTCGTCGCCCCCCACGGCCTGGATGGCCAAAGTGTAGAGCTGCAGGAACTCTAGGGGGTTGTTCTTGCCGTCGTAGCGCGGAGGAAGATCCGGCTTGAACTTGACCGGCCAGACTACGTGACGGAGGCTGCGAGTGAACGCAGCCGTCATGCCGTAAGTGACCATGCCGCTGGCGAGGGTGGCGCGGAGGTGGCGCCCCGCGGTGGCGACATCCTGGACGGCGCGGTTGTGGCGATTCTGCCGCGCTCGATGCTCACGCGTGCGTCCTCCGGGGCTCGCTGCATGATTTGGCAGTCATGCGGTGACGATGCGTGCGATGCAGTGCGGTTGTCGCGAGGAGGAGCCCCTGGTGGAGCAGGTTGCGGTGGAACTGGTGGAGCTGGAGCGGGCGCGGGATGACGAGGGTGCGCAGGAGGTGCATCGTGCGCCACGTCCCCCACGCGCGCAGAGGGAACCAGCGAACGAGACGGTGCATGAGCGGCGACGCAAACGGCGTCGACGAGCTCGGAGAGGCGGTTGAGCCAGGCTTCTTGAGCCTCCAGCGTGGGGCGGTACTGCAGCATCTCCTGCGCCATGAGAAGCGCAGTTGCTGGGCTGGGCGAAGGGGCGGCCCAGCGAGGAGGCAGCGCGGTCCCGCGATGGGTGCAGGGAGGAAGCCTCCTCTTCGCCGAGGTCATCCTCGGCGTGGTCGTCGCTGTTGTCCTCTGGATGCTCGACGTGGGGCTCGGGGTCGACGTGGCGCTCCGGAGCAGCGCTTCCGCGCGGGCGGCCGCGCGGGTTGCCAGCAGGAGCGGTGGCGGCGCAAGCCGTCCGGCGAGCGAGACGTTCGGCGCGAGAGCCGGCCATGGCAGTGTCGAGGTTGAAGATGCGCCTCAGCCCCCTACCTGGCGAACCAGATGTCGGAGATCTGTCCTAGGAACTGGGTGTTTCTCACTAGGTAAGGAATCGAGTAAGGGGCTGAACACGGAATCAAACAACCTTCAACGTGCCTCGGCGATGGCGCTCGTCGAGATCGCTGTGGGACGGCACTACAGAGATGAACACACGATGTTACCCAGGTTCAGGGCCCTCTTGGAGAGGTAAAACCCCTACGTCCTGCCTTGGGTGTATTGCACTGCTTGTAGAGGTTACAGTACAAAGAGAGCTTCGGGAGCTCGAGGTGGCTAAGAATGGCTATCGCTAGAACAACACTCCAACCAACCAACACTCTCTCTCTCCTCCTTTGCCTGAACGTGCTCCCCCCTTTTATAGGTGTCCTGGACCACTTCCCCCAAATATCTTGGCGGGAAGGGTTATCACATGGCGACGAAGGAGGAGGTCTGGTAATCAATAAAGGGAGAGTCCATGGACGCGGTCCACGGCAGGGAGCGGCGTCAGCAAAGCTGGAAAAGCCACCGTCCAGCCGGGACGGTGGGCTGGCGCTGCTGGGGCTCGGGAGGCGCCCCACGGTGACGTCGCCCTTGGAGTGTAGCGGCAGATGGTCTCCTTATCACCGAAATGGAAATTCTTGTAGCTCCTTTGCTTGGTCCAGCATTGTTGACTGCTTTATACACGAGAGTGACAACTGCGGCGCTGTCGTCACCGCGCGTAGGCGCGCCCGTGACTCTGCGGAGGGCGCAGAGCCCATGTGCGCTCTGTCGCGGAGACAGAGCTTGCTTCGTGGGGAAGGAACCCCGCGAGGCTGGAGGCCTCGCCGAGCCTTTTGGCTTGATCCTTGGCAGAATCGACGGTAGCATCCGAGATGCCCTCTCGAGGAGAGGTCCCTCGCGAGGCTCGCCAGGCTTGGAGAGCCTGGTCCTTAGCGAAATCTTCTGAAGAGTGTCGTGGGCCCTGGCAGGCCGGCCCGTGGTACCCTGGTTTCCATTGTGCCGACACCTGGTCCATCTTTTTACATTGTTTTCAACCTCATTTACTTGCTTTTAATTATCATTACTCCTTTGGTCAATTTTCATATTTTATCTATTTCATCATACAATTAACCGCTTTGTGTTCTGCGAGACCGGAGAGATTGACAACCTCTCTGCCGTTGGGGGCAAAGTATTTTGGTTGAGTGTGTGCAGGTCCATGTTTGTTGAAGGTTAAGCGCCAGAGATCTTCAACATTCACCTCGTTGTTGATTTCAAAGTCCTATTGGTTCGATAAACCTCGGTTCGTTAAACGAGGGAAAACTGCTACTAGCTACAATTCCGCCTTCGCTTGGGGCACCACCCAACTTATCAATATCCACCATCATCTAACTCTAAGATAGATAAAAAACATACTGAAGATGGATGAATATATGGATGCAGATTGCTTCAATACGGTTGTGCGTATACTAGCATGCCACGAGATCCATTTTTCCCGTAACATTCCAATTCATTATATGTATCTAATCTTTTGTGTAAGCTATTTTAATTATATATTTTTTCTCATCTCATATTACTAATGTTTTTGTTATTTTAAACGATGTCCCATTTTGCACGAGACCACAGTGGTCGTGGAATGATTGATTTTGATGGGTTAGCAAAGTTATTTCATAACTGGCCTAATAGCAAGGAATGTCATATATCAGAATGTGGCACGGTGAGAGTTTATTATTTCGGTCATGATAGTGCTTCATTCTGTATCAAGGTGATTGATTTATTATTCGTAAACATTTTATTACATATTTCTTGCCTGATGACATTCTTGCTATATTCATATTGTTCGTGATGGATTGAAAAAAGAAAATTATCTATATTTTTTGACCCTCTTCCTAGACCGGCCTGGGGGTGCAGATATTTAAAAATATGGAAATTCGCAATAAGTTAAACCTTGCGATTCGAATGGCAAATCCTGAATGGAAGGACGAAGTCTCAAAATGGGAATGTAAAGTCCCTGTTGTTCCGTCAAACTCGCACCGGTATTAAACTTTTTCACTTAAATATAACCTTACTTGATTTCTCCAACGGTCAATGTGACATTTCATATGAATGCAGTTCTCTGTCTGGTTATTTAGTGTTTAGTCTAATGCACTCATGGTAATAAAGCATCCTTTTTGGAGATACCCACAGTGAATATCTCAATCATGCTCATTTCTGTACTTTGAACATGGACTTTATAGACAATGTTGTATATATAATGCAAATGTAGGATGGTTTGGAGTTGGAAAATGATTTTTGGTACATATTCTGAAGTATCAAGAAAATGAGGCGATAATTAATATTCCTACCTTGAAACGAGAAATTATTGATCAAAAGAGATGGATCTTCGTGAAATAAGATAGTGGATGATTTTGTGTTATTTAGAATTTGATTTTTAAGTATCGCTTTGAAAAACATACCGAAGATGGATGAATATATGGATGCAGATTGTTTCAATATGGTTGTGCGTATACTAGCATGCCACAGGATCCATTTTTTCGTGACATTCCAATTCATTATATGGATCTAACTTTTGTGTAAGCTATTTTATATTCATATTACTAATGTTTTTATTATTTAGACAATGTCCCATTTTGCATGAGACCCCGATGGTCGTGGAATGATTGATTTTGATGGGTTGGCAAAGTTATTTCATAACTGGCCTAATAGCAAGGAATGTCATATATCAGAATGTGGCACGGTGAGAGTTTATTATTGCGGTCATGATAGTGCTTCATTTTCTATCAAGGTGATTGATTTATTATTCCTAAACATTTTATTAATATTGACTTGCCTGATGACATTCTTGGTATATTCATATTGTTCGTGCTGGATCGAAAAAAGAAAATTATCTATATTTGGACCCTCTTCCGAGACCGGCCTGGGGGTGCACATATTGAAAAATATGGAAATTTGCAATTAGTTAAACCTTGCGATTCGACTGGCAAATCCTGAATGGAAGGACGACGTCTCAAAATGGGAATGTAAAGTCCCTGTTGTTCCGTCAAACTCGCACCGGTATGAAACTTTTTCACTTAAATATAACCTCACTTGATTTCTTCAAAGCTCGATGTGACATTTCATATGAATGCAGTGCTCTGTCTGGTTATTTAGTTTTAATCTAATGCACTCATGGTAATGAAGCGTCTTTTTTGGAGATACCCATGGTGAATATCTCAATCATGCTCATTTCTATACTTTGAACATGAACTTTATATGACAATGTTGTATATATAATGCGTAGGGCTACGAAAACACACCTTAAAGTTCGTATTCCACATCTATGGACACTTCATGCTATCACTATCCGCATCCAAACATAGTACTAACAAACACCACAACCTATTTCTTGAATAGTCTCTTTCTTCAATAACACAAGCATCAAGAAACCTCATGATCTATTCAATCCAACAATAATAAAGAACAAACTCATGATAAAGATCCTTCCAATCTATTATCGATAGAGTCACACACGGCACCCACACTATCACCGAGATACCGAGATCACAACGGTGACTCCGTAAATAGTACTAAATAACATCACTTGAGCAAAATCATATCCATTACACATAGGGAAACATCATGTATTCAACTAGACTAACAAAGCTCATGATCACAACGAAGATCACATCATGGGAGAGAGAGATAATCACATAGCTACTTGTATAAGCCTCAGCCCCGGTGAGGGACTACTCCCTCCTCATCGCGTGAAGCAGCGGTGTTGATGGAGATGGCTCCGGCGGTCGATCCCCCTCTGGCAGGGTGCTAGAACAGCTTCAGATTGGACCCCAAACTAGGGTTTTCGGTGACGGGGCGTGTCGGGGTCGAGTTTCTGGAAAATAATGGACGCCCCCTTGGTTTAGGTCAAAAGGGATTTTATAGGTGTCGGAGGTGGCCGAGGCGGTGCCCAGAGGGCAGGGCGGGCCCCACCCGCGGGTCAAGNTTTGCAACAAAAACATGACAAAAACAGGGAATTGGCACTCGGCATCTTGTCAAAAGGTTAGTTCAACAAATGCATAAAAATGATGTAATATGATAGTAGAAACATGTGACAACATCACAAAACTAACATGGATCAATAAAAAATTATAGATACGTTTGACACGTATCAACTAGTATGCCACGAGATCCATTTTTTCGTGACATTCCAATTCATTATATGGATCTAAACTTTTGTGTAAGCTATTTTAATTATCTATTTTTTCTCATCTCATATTACTAAAGTTTTTATTATTTTAGACGATGTCCCATTTTGCACAAGACCCCGGCGGTCGTGGAATGATTGATTTTGATGGGTTAGCAAAGTTATTTCATAACTAGCCTAATAGCAAGGAATGTCATATATCCTCAATCATAAGCGTCCTTTTTGGAGATACCCACGGTGAATATTCTCAATCAGGCTCATTTCTATACTTTGAACATGAACTCTATATGACAATGTTGTATATATAATGCAAATGTAGGATGGTGTGGAGTTGAAAAACGATTTTTGGTACATATTCTGAAATATGAAGACAACGAGGCGATAATTAATATTACTGCCTTAAAACGAGAAATTATTGATCCCATAAAGAGATGGATCTTCGTGAAATAAGATAGTGGATGATTTTGTGTTATTTAGAATTTGATATTTAATTATCGCTTTGAAAAAACATACTGAAGATTGATGAATATATGGAGGCAGATTGTTTCAATACGGTTGTGCGTATACTAGCATGCCACGAGATCCATTTTTTTCGTGACATTCCAATTCATTATATGGATCTAAACTTTGTGTAAGCTATTTTAATTATCTATTTTTTCTCATCTCATATTACTAAAGTTTTTATTATTTTAGACGATGTCCCATTTTGCACAAGACCCCGGTGGTCGTGGAATGATTGATTTTGATGGGTTAGCAAAGTTATTTCATAACTAGCCTAATAGCAAGGAATGTCATATATCCTCAATCATAAGCGTCCTTTTTGGAGATACCCACGGTGAATATTCTCAATCAGGCTCATTTCTATACTTTGAACATGAACTCTATATGACAATGTTGTATATATAATGCAAATGTAGGATGGTGTGGAGTTGAAAAACGATTTTTGGTACATATTCTGAAATATGAAGACAACGAGGCGATAATTAATATTACTGCCTTAAAACGAGAATTATTGATCCCATAAAGAGATGGATCTTCGTGAAATAAGATAGTGGATGATTTTGTGTTATTTAGAATTTGATATTTAATTATCGCTTTGAAAAAACATACTGAAGATTGATGAATATATGGAGGCAGATTGTTTCAATACGGTTGTGCGTATACTAGCATGCCACGAGATCCATTTTTTCCATGACATTCCAATTCATTATATGGATCTAAACTTTTGTGTAAGCTATTTTAATTATCTATTTTTTCTCATCTCATATTACTAATGTTTTATTATTTTAGATGATTTCCTATTTTGCATGAGACCCCGGTGGTCGTGCAATGATTGATTTGATGGGTTAGCAAAGTTATTTCATATCTGGCCTAATAGCAAGGAATGTCATATATCAGAATGTGGCACTGTGAGAGTTTATTATTTCGGTCATGATAGTGCTTCATTTTCTATCAAGGTGATTGATTTATTATTTCTAAACATTTTATTAATATTTACTTGCATGATGACATTCTTGGTATATTCATATTGTTCGTGCTGGACCGAAAAAAGAAAAATATCTATATTTTGGACCCTCTTCCGAGACCGGCCTGGGGGTGCACATATTGAAAAATATGGAAATTTGCAATAAGTTAAAACTTGGGATTTGACTGGCAAATCCTGAATGCAAGGACGACGTCTCAAAATGGGAATGTAAAGTCCCTGTTGTTCCGTCAAACTCGCACCGGTATGATACTTTTTCACTTAAATATAACCTCACTTGATTTCTTCAATGATCGATGTGACATTTCATATGAATGCAGTGCTCTGTCTAGTTATTTAGTTTTTAATCTAATGCACTCATGGTAATGAAGCGTCCTTTTTGGAGATACCCACGGTGAATATTCTCAATCATGCTCATTTCTATACTTTGAACATGAACATTATATGACAATGTTGTATATATAATGCAAATGTAGGATGGTTTGGAGTTGAAAAATGATTTTTGGTACATATTCTGAAGTATGAAGTCAACGAGGCGATAATTAATATTCCTGCCTTGAAACGAGAAACTATTGATCGCATAAAGAGACGGATCTTCGTGAAATAAGATAGTGGATGATTTTGTGTTATTTAGAATTTGATATTTCATTATCGCTTTGAAAAAACATACTGATCATGGATATATATATATATGGATGCAGATTGTTTCAATACGGTTGTGCGTATACTAGCATGCCATGAGATCCATTTTTCCGTGACATTCCAATTCATTATATGGATCTAAACTTTTGTGTAAGCTATTTTAATTATCTATTTTTTCTTATCTCATATTACTAATGTTTTTATTATTTTAGACGATATCCCATTTTGTATGAGACCCCGGTGGTCATGGAATGATTGATTTTGATGGTTAGCAAAGTTATTTCATAACTGGCCTAATAGCAAGGAATGTCATATATCAGAATGTGGCACGATGAGAGTTTATTATTTCGGTCATGATAGTGCTTCATTTTGTATCAAGGTGATTGATTTATTATTCCTAAACATTTTATTACATATTTACTTGCCTGATGTCATTCTTGGTATATTCATATTGTTCATGCTGGATCGAAAAAAGAAAATTATCTATATTTTGGACCCTCTTCTGAGACGGGCCTGGGGGTGCACATATTGAAAATATGGAAATTTGCAATGGGTTAAACCTTGCGATTCGACTAGCAAATCCTGACTGGAAGGACGACGTCTCAAAATGGGAATGTAAAGTCCCTGTTGTTCCGTCAAACTCGCACCGGTATGAAACTTTTTCACTTAAATATAACCTCACTTGATTTCTTCAATGCTCGATGTGACATTTCATTTTGCAAATATTTCCTTTTGAATAAAATAGATTTTCAATTTTTGGTCTTTTCCTAGTTCTAATCCAAACCTAGGGTTTCGAACCTACAGGCAACACAATGCTCTGATACCATCTGTAGCGATCCTGCCCTTTTGAAAATAGGCCAAGATCCCTGTGTTCTGTGCTAGTCCCTGGATCGAATAGCTAGCACCACAGTTTAAGATGAAGTATCATAAATTGCATCAAAATTCTATTACAACGTATGATCCAGAAAAGTAAACATTACAAGTTGCATAGCCAAAGGCTAGAATTTTACAAAGTTCAGCAGCGGAAAACATAAAATAGCATGGAGCCTCATCCTCTTCATGTGCCATAGGCAGACATGTTGGTTGCAGACTCGAAACCCAAAAGCGTTCCTTATTCGTCATCGGAACAACCTGCAACAGTAAAAGTGTTGCAGCCAAAAATTGGTCAGAACCATTGGAATGGATCTGGCAAGTGATACTTGTGGACTCATAAAGGCAAACTCCTATTAGCTATATGCATATTTGGCTGGTGGAGTTCAAGGCTATTTTGCATAAAGCCAACTTTATCCTATCTCTTCAAAACATTTCTTCAACATCTAAAAATGAGACAAGTATGGCATGAAAACCATTGTCTCTTCTACTCTTGTTCAGACTTCAAATTTTACTTGAGAAATTGGAATGTTGAGATCCTCTGTTGACATCCTTGTTTAGCTGCTCAAAATTGTCCGTAACCGGGGACACGGCTATGATCATAGTTTGGCACTCTCGAGAGGTTGTGCACTTTCACCACAAGACTTCATCAACCCATTCTGTCCTTGACCTTCTTGAAGTGAAAAGGAAAGGTGAAGATGAAGACGAGACCTTTGGGAACCAGTCCCCTGTTCGTCAGGCAGACCCACACAAGACATTCATCCACTGAGAACTGCCGGAATCAGGTTCCTAGAACTTACTTAGTCAAGGCAGAGCCATAATACCAAGTGGCTGCACTTGAAGCAATCTTCACATGGAGTAACTTCAAATCTCTTTGTTCCTGGGTGGCCGTCCACAAGTGAGCATCTCGGGTGAAAACCACCATAGAAATGGCCCCGAGTAGCCACTCAACTATAAACCTCCATCCACATACCACATCCACCCAGGTGGTTTGTTAACTTAGTAGAATTTTCATTACCAACTTTTATAAAACACTTTCTTATCGTAGCAATGCTAATATCTACTAAGTTATGATATAGGTACTATACACTTAGGAATATTTGGAGTAATACTAAACAGGTCTAGCATAGCATAGTAATAACACCTGACATGCAATTCTACTTAGAAAAAGTAAACTACAATGCATATCAAAATACTTAGGAATTTATGCCGTGAGCATCACTTGCCTTTGAAAAACTTGTCATTGCTCACACTCTCTTTTCAACGCAACTTGGAGCACTCCGTTCACTCTAAACAATACAAACAAATCACAATAAATAACAATACAACAATCAAAATAAAACAAACACAACATCAAATATGGGCAACACAACAAAAGTGTTGGTGGTCCAAGTTCAATACATGATTCAATATGCAAAAGGAATCAATGTATTTTGGGTTATTCAATTTTGGTTAAGGGATGGTCTAGAGTCAAAATAGGATGAAGAGGTGATCTTCAAGGTTCTATGGGTTGGTTTTTGTCTCTCTAGACAGAGGCAACTATTTGGGGTATTTTTCTAAGAGAAAATAAGTTAAAAAGATTTATAGAATTTAAACAATATCAAAAATACCCAAATTGAGTCTCTGATTTTTAAATCATCAAAATAATGCTCAAAAATATTTTACAACAGAGGAATAATATTACAAATATTCTAAGGTTTGTAAAACTATTTTACACACAATTTTTGGACTTATAGATATAAAGATATGCCAAAATTACTCAAATAACTCATTTGCAATTTGAATAACTTAACTAAGGCAAAACAGAAAACTAACAGATCTAAAATATTCTATAGATCCAGAGGTTTCCAAATATATAAAGTTTACAAAATTTGGCCAAACAGATCTAAAGATATGAATTTTACAAGATTTGATGAAATTTGTCTAAAAACTGGAAAAAAAAAACAGATAAGACAGAGCCACGTGGCGCTCTCGGATTGGCTAGATCGGATCTGACTGGGCTGCTGACTCGGTGATGATGTGGCGCTGACTGGGTTCAGATCTGAGACACTGGATATGGATCAGACGGTTCATAATCAACCGTACCAGTTCGTTTAAATGGATCTAATCCTAACCGTGGATTTCAGATTGGGCTGCTGGGATCGAGGGTTTCATTACCGACGCGCCGAGTGGTCACCGGAGACGAGGATGACGGTGATGGACGGCTCGCAGCGGACAGGGACGGCGCCACGGTGATGTTTAGTCTTGGGGAAGATCATGACGGGGTGCGGCGCGGCGCGACACAACGAGGACGAAGACGTGGTCGACGCGTTCGTGCGCTTCCTGGAAGGGCAGCGCTTCTCACCGGCGATAGACGGGACGATGGCGATGGACGGCTCGGGCATGGACGATTCCGGCGCTCTGAGAGCCGAGGGGATCCGGGAAGGTGACGTAGAGGTGCTTCACCGCGGGGTGAGGACGAACGTGGTCACGGCGACGTCTTCCGCATCCTGGAACGACGGTCAGTCGCGACTGGAGTCGCGGCGGCCGACGGTGCTTCGGGTCGCGGATGAATACGTTGATTAGGCTGCGAGAAAAAAAACAAACAAGGACATGAGGAGGTGTGCATGGTAGAGGGGAAGAGATGAGGCCAAGAATCGGCGTGGGGGACGCACTGTGTCGCCCGGAATCGGAGAACAATGGCGGCGGTGAGACGGAGCTCTGATGATAAAATCTGACAGCCTGGGGGCGATTCGGAGGGGGCTTTTAGGGAGAAATGAGAGAGGAGACCGAGGGCTTCTTATAGGAAGAAACGGTACGTGATTTGGGGCAGTAAATCACCCGCAATCAAATCGGGAAGAAAATGCCATCGGTGAGCTGTTACGGGCGGAAATCACGTCCAGGACGTTGAAGAAGACGATGACGTCATCCTTTTTTTTCTGTTTTCTGTTTTCTTTTATAGATTTTGATTTAGGACTCCAAATCAAGTCAAATAAATTTTTAGAAATTTGTAAAATTCCCATTAGTCAACGTAGACATTTAGGAACCATTTCCAAAATATTTCAAAACTTATAAAATTCAATTGATGCATAAAGGCTTATTTGACACCTTTATGTCATTTTAGAAAATAGGGTTTTATAAATTCTTTTTGAACTTAAATAAAATCCAGAAAATAGTATGAGTAATATCATTCAAAATGATAAACTCAATAAAATATTTTGGGACAAAGTACTTTATTTAAGTAGAGTTTGATAAATCCTTTTTAAATACAAATACCCATTTAAATATGGGCTTGTCAAAATATGAAAAAAAATTGCAGAAAAGGTTTTTTAGGATTTTATAGAAATCCAAATTAAGTATTTTATTTCCAAGACTTTAAAACTTGAAAATGAAGGATAAAATAATATTTAAAATAATAACCCCTTTGAAGAAATCAAAATAATCTTCAAAGATGGTTTTTTCTTGATTTTTGGAGACTTTATTTATTTAATAATAAAAGTTTTAAATTTTTTTGATTTTTAAAACATTCCAAAATTTGGGATGTTACAAACCTACCACCCTTAAAAGGAATCTCGTCCCGAGATTCGAAGAGGCTAGAAAGAAATATGGGTTTCGTTATCCGGGTTTGGCAACTGGGTGGGCTACCACCCTTAAAAGAAAATTTTGTAGGTAGTCTTGAGATTTCTCTTCGGACTAAGGTCCATGTGTGGATCCTTGTATCATAGGCTTCAATTCTAGTTGTTGGGGTCTCTTCAAGTAACTTCGGATATTGACCAAGGGTCACTCTTTGGGTCCACCAAAGTCCAAGATGAAAGGATTTCACAACGTCATGTCATCCATCTCTGTATTTTCTGTGGCACGTTGATTCTCCTGGTTGACTTTCTTCAGTGCAAGCACTACACCATTTCTATTGAAACTCTCATGGTTGGTCAACACTTCCATTTGCAGGATTCCTTCTTCTTCATGAGAGCTGTGGTTTATCCTCACCGTATATTTTATGTTTTTGACAACATTTTCCTAACATAGGGTTATAATATCCATGTGGTTTAGGCTCATGAACGTCGTCTCTCTTTATAGGTTAGTCACTCAGATTTACCATTCCTCATAGCAAAGCAATGAAATGAGTAGTCGTCATGGTAGCTACTCCACGTCGCACTCAAATCATTACTTTGTACTTAGCTTGGTGCATCTCGTATTCTAACACTCGGTTATCCTCACTTGTCTGACAGAAAGTTACCAATCTATAAGACAGACCCGAGCTAAACTATCGATCCTTCAATACTATGGGGTTGCAAAAACTCCTACATAAGGTTAGCTCACAAGTCATAGCTTCTTCTTTGATCCTTTTCCTTGGTGCAGTAGGCTTCCCAAAGTATGCTTGAGTTGTTGGCTCACTTGTTGCATCTTCGCATGGAGCTGGCATTTGGTCGTTGCAATCTAAGAGGTAAGTCACTTCGGTTGGCATATTGGTGATGCTTCTGGTTGGGTTTAGCAGGGATGAGTGAAGATAGAAAGAGACTAAAAGAAGTTATACCCATAACCAACAGATCAAGGCAATTCATCTACAAACAACATCTAGCAAACATCAAGCAACATGGTTCAAACATAACAAACAACCTAGTATTACCATACCAACCAAGTTGATATGATCAATACACTATCACGATATTCATTAACAGGGTAACTAAATTGGTGGTCTCATCTATCTTTTGTTGAGTTCTTCAAGTTCTTCCATGGCCTTCCATGAAGCACAACTGTCTTGTGGGGATCTCCATCGTTCTGACATCAGTTGAGTTGAATCCACCAATAAGCGTCATTTGAAGTGATAAAAGATGTTTAGAAAGTGAATAGTAGATGAGAGTACAAGAAAAGGTAACTTGCAAATATTTCCTTTTGAATAAAATAGATTTTCAATTTTTGGTCTTTTCCTAGTTCTAATCCAAACCTAGGGTTTCGAACCTACAGGCAACACAATGTTCTGATACCATCTGTAGCGATCCTGCCCTTTTAAAAATAGGCCAAGATCCCTGTGTTCTATGCTAGTCCCTAGATCGAATAGCTAGCACCACAGTTTAAGATGAAGTATCATAAATTGCATCAAAATTCTATTACAACGTATGATCCAGAAAAGTAAACATTACAAGTTGCATAGCCAAAGGCTAGCATTTTACAAAGTTCAGCAGCGGAAAACATAAAATAGCATGGAGCCTCATCCTCTTCATGTGCCACAGGCAGACATGTTGGTTGCAGACTCGAAACCCAAAAGCGTTCCTTACTCGTCATCGGAACAACCTGCAACAGTAAAAGTGTTGCAGCCAAAAATTGGTCAGAACCATTGGAATGGATCTGGCAAGTGATACTTGTGGACTCATAAAGGCAAACTCCTATTAGCTATATGCATATTTGGCTGGTGGAGTTCAAGGCTATTTTGCGTAAAGCCAACTTTATCCTATCTCTTCAAAACATTTCTTCAACATCTA
Organism: Puccinellia tenuiflora; assembly: GCA_012064385.1. NCBI lineage: Eukaryota > Viridiplantae > Streptophyta > Magnoliopsida > Poales > Poaceae > Puccinellia > Puccinellia tenuiflora. Next base: position 410,433 of record QRDG01001200.1, read on the forward strand.
AAAATGAGACAAGTATGGCATGAAAACCATTGTCTCTTCTACTCTTGTTCAGACTTCAAATTTTACTTGAGAAATTGGAATGTTGAGATCCTCTGTTGACATCCTTGTTCAGCTACTCAAAATTGTCCGTAACCAGGGACACGGCTATGATCATAGTTTGACACTCTCGAGAGGTTGTGCACTTTCACCACAAGACTTCATCAACCCATTCTTTCCTTGACCTTCTTGAAGTGAAAAGGAAAGGTCAAGATGAAGACGAGACCTTTGGGAACCAGTCCCCTATTCGTCAGGCAGACCCATACAAGACATTCATCCGCTGAAAACTGCCGGAATCAAGTTCCTAGAACTTACTTAGTCAAGACAGAGCTATAATACCAAGTGGCTGCACTGGAAGCAATCTTCACATGGAGTAACTTCAAATCTCTTTGTTCCTGGGTGGCCGTCCACAAGTGAGCATCTCGGGTGAAAACCACCATAGAAATGGCCCCGAGTAGCCACTCAACTATAAACCTCCATGCACATACCACATCCACCCAGGTGGTTCATTAACTTAGTAGAATTTTCATTACCAACTTTTATAAAACACTTTCTTATCGTAGCAATGCTAATATCTACTAAGTTATTATATAGGTACTAGACACTTAGGAATATTTGGAGTAATACTAAACAGGTCTAGCATAGCATAGTAATAACACCTGACATGCAATTCTACTTAGAAAAGTAAACTACAATGCATATCAAAATACTTAGGAATTTATGCCGTGAGCATCACTTGCCTTTGAAAAACTTGTCATTGCTCACACTCTCTTTTCAACGCAACTTGGAGCACTCCGTTCACTCTAAACAATACAAACAAATCACAATAAATAACAATACAACAATCAAAATAAAACAAACACAACATCAAATATGGGCAACACAACAAAAGTGTTGGTGGTCCAAGTTCAATACATGATTCAATATGCAAAAGGAATCAATGTATTTTGGGTTATTCAATTTTGGTTAAGGGATGGTCTAGAGTCAAAATAGGATGAAGAGGTGATCTTCAAGGTTCTATGGGTTGGTTTTTGTCTCTCTAGACAGAGGCAACTATTTGGGGTATTTTTCTAAGAGAAAATAAGTTAAAAAGATTTATAGAATTTAAACAATATCAAAAATACCCAAATTGAGTCTCTGATTTTTAAATCATCAAAATAATGCTCAAAAATATTTTACAACAGAGGAATAATATTACAAATATTCTAAGGTTTCTAAAACTATTTTACACACAATTTTTGGACTTATAGATATAAAGATATGCCAAAATTACTCAAATAACTCATTTGCAATTTGAATAACTTAACTAAGGCAAAACAGAAAACTAACAGATCTAAAATATTCTATAGATCCAGAGGTTTCCAAATATATAAAGTTTACAAAATTTGGCCAAACAGATCTAAAGATATGAATTTTACAAGATTTGATGAAATTTGTCTAAAAACTGAAAAAAAACAGATAAGATAGAGCCACGTGGCGCTCTCGGATTGGCTAGATCGGATCTGACTAGGCTGCTGACTAGGTGATGATGTGGCGCTGACTGGGTTCAGATCTAAGACACTGGATCTGGATCTGACGGTTCATAATCAACCGTACCGGTTCGTTTAAATGGATCTAATCCTAACCGTGGATTTCAGATTGGGCGGCCGGGATCGAGGGTTTCATTACCGGCGCGGCAGGTGGTCGCCGGAGACGAGGATGACGGCGATGGACGGCTCGTAGTAGACGGGGACGGCGCCACGGTGATGTTTGGTCCTGGGGAAGATCATGACGGGGTGCGGCGCGGCGCGACGAGGACAAAGACGTGGTCGACGCGTTCGTGCGCTTCCTGGAAGGGCGGCGCTTCTCACCGGCGATAGACGGGACGATGGCGATGGACGGCTCGGGCATGGACGATTCCAGCGCTCTGAGAGCCGAGGGGATCCGGGAAGGTGACGTAGAGGTGCTTCACCACAGGGCGAGGACGAAGGTGGTCACGGCGACGTCTTCCGCATCCTGGAATGACGGTGAGTCGCGGCTGGAGTCGCGGCGGCCGACAGTGCCTCGGGTCGCGGACGAATACGTTGATTAGGCTGCGAGAAAAAAACCAAACAAGGACATGAGGAGGTGCGCATGGTAGAGGGGAAGAGATGAGGCCAATAATCGGCATGGGGGACGCACTGTGTCGGCCGGAATCGGAGAACAATGGCGGCGGTGAGACGGAGCTCTGATGATAAAATCTGACAGCCCGGGGGCGATTCGGAGGGGGCTTTTAGGGGGAAATGAGAGAGGAGACCGAGGGCTTCTTATAGGAAGAAACGGTACGTGATTTGAGGCAGTAAATCACGCGCAATCAAATCGGGAAGAAAATGCCATCGGTGAGCTGTTACGGGCGGAAATCACGTCCAGGACGTTGAAGAAGACGATGACGTCATCCTTTTTTTTTCTGTTTTCTGTTTTCTTTTATAGATTTTGATTTAGGACTCCAAATCAAGTCAAATAAATTTGTAGAAATTTGTAAAATTCCCATTAGTCAACGTAGACATTTAGGAACCATTTCCAAAATATTTCAAAACTTATAAAATTCAATTGATGCATAAAGGCTTATTTGACACCTTTATGTCATTTTAGAAAATAGGGTTTTATAAATTCTTTTTGAACTTCAATAAAATCCAGAAAATAGTATGAGTAATATCATTCAAAATGATAAACTCAATAAAATATTTTGGGACAAAGTACTTTATTTAAGTAGAGTTTGATAAATCCTTTTTAAATACAAATACCCATTTAAATATGGGCTTGTCAAAATATGAAAAAAATTTGCAGAAAAGGTTTTTTAGGATTTCATATGAATGTAGTGCTCTCTGTGGTTATTTAGTTTTTAATCTAATGCACTCATGTTAATGAAGCGTCCTTTTTGGAGATACCCACGGTAAATATTCTCAATCATGCTCATTTCTATACTTTGAACATGAACTTTATATGACAATGTTGTATATATAATGCAAATGCAGGAGGGTTTGGAGTTGAAAAATGATTTTTGGTACATATTCTGAAGTATCAAGTCAATGAAGCGATAATTAATATTCCTGCCTTGAAACGAGAAATTATTGATCGCATAAAGAGATGGATCTTCGTGAAATAAGATAGTCGATGATTTTGTGTTATTTAGAATTTGATATTTAATTATCGCTTTGAAAAAACATACTGAAGATGGATTAATATATGGATGCAGATTGTTTCAATATGGTTGTGCGTATACTAGCATGCCACGAGATCCATTTTTTCCGTGACATTCAAATTCATTATATGGATATAAACTTTTGTGTAAGCTATTTTAATTATCTATTTTCTCTCATCTCATATTACTAATTTTTTTATTATTTTAGACGATGTCCTATATTGCACGAGACCCCGGTGGTCGTGGAATGATTGATTTTGATGGGTTAGCAAAGTTATTTCATAACTGGCCTAATAGCAAGGAATGTCATATATCAGAATGTGGCACGATGAGAGTTTATTATTTCGGTCATGATAGTGCTTCATTTCGTATCAAGGTGATTGATTTATTATTCCTAAACATTTTATTACATATTTACTTGCCGGATGACATTCTTGGTACATTCATATTGTTCGTGCTGGATCGAAAAAAGAAAATTATCTATATTTTGGACCCTCTTCCGAGACCGGCCTGGGGGTGAACATATTGAAAAATATGGAAATTTGCAATAAGTTAAACCTTGCGATTCGACTGGCAAATCCTGAATGGAAGGTTGACGTCTTGAAATGGGAATGTAAAGTCCCTGTTGTTCCATCAAACTCGCACCGGTATGAAACTTTTTCACTTAAATATAACCTCACTTGATTTCTTCAATGCTCGATGTGACATTTCATATGAATGCAGTGCTCTCTGTGGTTATTTAGTTTTTAATCTAATGCACTCATGTTAACGAAGCGTCCTTTTTGGAGATACCCACGGTGAATATTCTCAATCATGCTCATTTCTATACTTTGAACATGAACTTTATGTGACAATGTTGTATATATAATGCAAATGCAGGAGGGTTTGGACTTGAAAAACGATTTTTGGTACATATTCTGAAGTATCAAGTCAACGAGGCGATGATTAATATTCCTGCCTTGAAACGAGAAATTATTGATCACATAAAGAGATGGATCTTCGTGAAATAAGCTAGTCGATGATTTTGTGTTATTTAGAATTTGATATTTAATTATCGCTTTGAAAAAACATACTGAAGATGGATTAATATATGGATGCAGATTGTTTCAATATGGTTGTGCGTATACTAGCATGCCACGAGATCCATTTTTTCCGTGACATTCAAATTCATTATATGGATCTAAACTTTTGTGTAAGCTATTTTAATTATCTATTTTTTCTCTTCTCATATTACTAATATTTTTATTATTTTAGACGATGTACCATTTTGCATGAGTCCCCCGGTGGTTGTGGAATGATTGATTTTGATGTGTTAGCAAAGTTATTTCATAACTGGCCTAATAGCAAGGAATGTCATATATCAGAATGTGGCACGGTGAGAGTTTATTATTTCGGTCATGATAGTGCTTCATTTTGTATCAAGGTGATTGATTTATTATTCCTAAACATTTTATTACATATTTACTTGCCTGATGACATTCTTGGTGTATTCATATTGTTCGTGCTGGATCGAAAAAAGAAAATTATCTATATTTTGGACCCTCTTCCGAGACCGGCCTGGGGGTGCACATATTGAAAAATATGGAAATTTGCAATAAGTTAAACCTTGCGATTCGACTGGCAAATCCTGAATGGAAGGACGACGTCTCAAAATGGGAATGTAAAGTCCCTGTTGTTCCGTCAAACTCGCACCGGTATGAAACTTTTTCACTTAAATATAACCTCACTTGATTTCTTCAATGCTCGATGTGACATTTCATATGAATGAAGTGCTCTGTCTGGTTATTTAGTTTTTAATCTAATGTACTCATGGTAATGAAGCGTCCTTTTTGGAGATACCCACGGTGAATATTCTCGACCATGCTCATTTCTATACTTTGCACATGAACTTTATATGACAATGTTGTATATATAATGCAAATGCAGGATGGTTTGGAGTTGAAAACCGATTTTTGGTACATATTATGAAGTATCAAGTCAATGAGGCGATAATTAATATTCCTGCCTTGAAACGAGAAATTATTGATCTCATAAAGAGATGGATCTGATACGTCCATTTTGCATCACTATTTTACATCATAATTTATCTTTATTCATCGATATATTTCATATTATGACGCAATACTTATGTTATTTTACCTTATTTTGCATGTTTTGAATTATTGCGGATTCATCTGTCGGAGCCCGGAATCAGCTGGAAAAGTACCTATCAATATACCTGACGTCGGAAGCTCCAAAAATTCTAGAAAAATTCGGAGGATATTATTTTGGGAAATAAGTCATAGAGTCAGAAGGGCGCATGGAGGCGAGCTCCAGGGACCCCCTTCAGCTCCCCCTTGGCGTACTACTACCCTTTGACCTAAAATCATCGGGGGCACCGACTAATAATTTTTCCGCCGCCTCCACGAGGCAGAAACCAGACAGAGAGAAGAAGAGCTCCGGCAGGGAGAATACTGCCGGGGAATTTCCCTCCCGGAGGGGGGAATCGCCGCCATCATCATCGCCATCTCGCCAGGCATCATCGGGATCATCATCAACATCATCTCCATCATCAGCACCATCATCATCGCCGCCATCCCATCTCATCTCGCTGTGACAATTATCATTGTGTTGTTTGTAGTTCACCGGAATCGTATCCTGTGTGTTTTTTTTTGAAAGTAAAAGACTGTGAGGCAAAAGCCCCACAGCAGCTTTATTGCATAAAAACAGAAATTAAAAGCATATGTACAAAGAAAACTACTACCTACCTATAATTACAAAAATTTACAACAAGCCGCCTATCCAGGCTCTAAGTGACTGTACATGTTTCTGCTTAATCCTATGCTCAAGCATAGTGATATCATGGGTAAAATTTCTCTTCCAACCAGTAAAACTAGGCCTCTCATTCTCAAAAATCTTGCCATTTCTCTGTTTCCATAACTTGCTCTTTATTTGTTATTTATATCAAAACTCCAAAAATATTTCTCTTTTAGTGCTTGCAGTAAAAGCTTGCCGAGATCTACTTGTCAACACCTTCTGCTCCTCGTTGGGTTCGACACTCTTACTTATCGAAAGGACTAAGATAGATCCCCTACACTTGTGGTTCATCAAGGCTCTTTTCTGGCGCCGTTGCCGGGGAGTGAAGCGCTATTGGGAAGTGGAATTGGTAAGGAACGCTTTTATTGTAGGTGTTGTTTTTATTTCTGTTTGTTATTTTGCTTCATTATGGAGCACTCCTCACTTAGTATGCTGTTCGGGAGTGACTCTACCACCACACCCATGGTGGAGAAGAGTCCTCCACTCTCTGAAATTGATCCAATTAAAATACCTATGGGTATCATTGATCATGTTATGAGTAATCGTTATGCAGGGGATGGGACTGTCTATCCGGGTTATCATTTGCTTTATATTAAAGAACTGTGTGAGCTATTTAAGATTGCATGTATGCCAAGAGAAGTAATCATGAGGAAATTATTTTCAATATCATTAAAGGATAAAGCTATGGATTGGTATATGCTTCTGGATAATTCTCATTTGATGGATTGGCAAGAGCTTATGTCTCTCTTTTATTCTAAATTTTATCCTCTTCATGAAATTCATCAAGATAGAAATTATATTTACAACTTTTGGCCACGTGAAGGAAAAAGCATCGCTCAAGCTTGGGGGAGGTTGAAATATCTAATGCTCAAATGCCCCAATCATGAGCTTCCTAATGATATAATTGTTAACAATTTTTATGCAAGGCTATCACGTCGTGATAAGGATATGCTTGATGCTTCTTCTCTTGGATCTTTTACAAACAAGAATGTAAATGCTAAATGGGATCTTATTGAAAGGATTTATCGCAATGCGGAGGATTGGGAGGTCGACAAAGGTAAAGAACCAGGTATAAATTATGAGTATGACTGCATTAAATCTTTCATGGAAACTGAACGTTTGAATGTGCTTAGTACTAAGTTTGGGCTCGATTCTCAAATTGTTGTTGATCTTTATAAATCCTTTGCTGATCATATTAATATCCCAAAAGAAAAGTGGAATAAGTACCATGAACCTTTTAAAGATGTTTGTAAAAAGGATGTGCTTGCTAGTAATAATATACCTGTGCACACGGTTGAGTCTGTTTTACCTGCTATTCACTTTGAAAAACCACCCTTTCCTATAAGAATTAAAGAACACTCAATTGTTGCTAATGTTGTTAATAAAAGTGAAAGAAAAGCTTATGAACCTGATGAAAAACTTGAAATCGCCTCTCCAGTAGCTTTGGTTAAAGATCTTGTAACTGAGAACGTCGATGGAGGTTCTATTAATGTTTGTGAAGCTGCTACTAACATTGTTAGGCAAGATAAGAGTGCGAAAGTTGTTGGTACTCCTGTTGTTTCTGTCAAAATAGGTGATCATTGCTATTATGGACTATGTGATATGGGAGCAAGCGCAAGTGCTATTCCTTATACACTTTATCAAGAAATAATGCGCGAGATTGCACCATGTGAGCTTGAAGATATTGATTTGGAGATTAAATTGGCTAATAGAGATGTCATTCACCTGGTAGGAATTGTCAGAGACGTTGAAGGCTTATGTGGTAAGGTAAAATATCCAACTGATTTCCTTGTTTTGGGGCCAGTTAAAGATAAATTTTGTCCTATCATATTTGGTAGACCTTTCTTAAATACTTGTAGCGCTGTTATAGACTTCAAGAAAGAAAAGGTCTCTGTTCAATTCGCTGGAGAACCGTATGAATTTAATTTTCCAAATTTTCTAGACATCGTTATGATAAAGAATTACCTAATGAGGATCTTATTATTGAAATAATTGCTTCTATTGTTGTGCCTCCTAACGATCCTTTGCAGCAATTTATGGAGGAGCACGAGAATGAAAAGTTTATGCAGGAATGGGAAGAAATTGATGAGGTCTTCTTTAGACAGCCGGCTATTCTAAAGCATGATCTACCTGTGGAATCGTTGGGGATGCCCACGCCTCCAAAAGGAGATCCTATTTTTGAATTAAAAGCTCTCCCACATACTCTCAAATATACATATTTAGATGAGAAGAAAATATATCCTGTTATTATCAATTCTAACATTTCTAGAAGAGAATAGGAGTGATTATTGGAGGTTCTTACGAAACATCGAGCTGCAATGGGCTATACTTTGGATGGTCTTCAAGGGATTTCTCCATCTATTTGTCAACATACAATTAATCTTGAATCTGATGCGAAGCCCGTTGTTTATCATCAACGAAGATTGAATCCAAAGATGAAGGATGTGGTAAGAAATGAGATACTTAAGCTTCTCGATGCAGGTACAATCTATCCTATTGCTGATAGTAGATGGGTTAGTCCTATTCATTGTGTTCCTAAAAAGGGAGGTATGACTGTTGTTGCTAATGATAATAATGAACTCATTCCTCAGAGAATGGTTGTAGGATATAGAATGTGCATTGATTATAGGAAGCTTAATAAGGCTATTCGAAAAGATCATTATCCTTTGCCTTTTATTGATCAAATGCTTGAAAGATTGTCTAAGAATACTCACTTTTGTTTTCTTGATGGTTATTCTGGTTTCTCTCAAATTGCTGTTAAATATGAAGATCAAGAAAAGACTACTTTTACTTGTCCTTATGGAACTTATGCTTATAGACATATGCCTTTTGGTTTGTGTAATGCACCTGCTACTTTTCAGAGATGCATGTCTGCTATTTTTCATGGTTTTTGTGAGAAAATTGTGGAAGTCTTCATGGACGATTTCTCCGTCTATTGAACTTCTTTTGACAATTGTCTCTATAATCTTGACAAAGTTTTGTAGAGATGCGAGGAGACCAATCTTGTTCTCAACTGGGAGAAGTGTCACTTTATGGTGAATGAAGGCATAGTGCTGGGACACACAATTTCTGAGAGAGGAATTGAAGTTGATAAGGCTAAAATTGAAGCAATTGAGAAGATGCCCTATCCAAGGGACATCAAAGGTATACGTAGTTTCCTTGGGCATGCTGGTTTTTATAGCAGGTTTATTAAAGACTTTTCTAAGACTTCGAGGCCTCTTACTAGTCTTCTTCAAAAGGATGTTCCATTTGTTTTTGATGAAGATTGTAAGGAAGCCTTCGAAGTACTTAAGAAAGCTTTAATCACCACACCTATAGTCCAACCGCCTGATTGGAATTTACCCTTTGAGATTATGTGTGATGCTAGTGATTATGCTGTAGGGGCTGTTCTTGGCCAAAGAATTGATAAGAAGTTAAATGTCATTCATTATGCTAGTAAAACTTTGGATAGTGCACAAAAGAATTATGCAACTACTGAAAAGGAATTTTTAGCAGTTGTTTTCGCTTGTGATAAATTTAGACAATACATTGTGGATTCTAAAGTAATTATTCATACTGATCATGCCGCAATTAAGTACCTTATGGAAAAGAAATATGCTAAGCCTAGGCTTATTAGATGGGTGCTTTTGCTGCAAGAGTTTGATTTGCATATTGTTGATAGAAAAGGTGCAGATAATCCTGTAGCTGATAATTTGTCTAGAATGGAAAATATACCTCATGATCCTATCCCTTTAAATGATAGTTTCCCTGATGAACAACTTGGTGTCTCTAAGGTAACCTCTCATGACGCTCCTTGGTATGCTGATTATGCTAATTTCATTGTCTCGAAATTTTTGCCTCCAAGCTTTACTTATCAACAGAAAAGGAAATTTTTCTATGACCTGAGGCACTACTTTTGGGATGACCCACATTTATACAAGGAGGGGGTTGATGGAATTTTGAGGAGATGTATTCCTGAGCATGAACAGGAGAGAGTGTTGAGGACGTGCCACAACAGTGGTTATGGAGGACATCACGCAGGAGAAAGGGCTGCACATAAGGTTCTTCAATCAGGTTTTTATTGGACTACTTTATTTGAGGATGCTAAAAGGTTTGTTTCGTCTTGTGATGAGTGTCAAAGGGTTGGTAACATTAGTAGATGTAATGAAATGTCTATGAACTATTCTCTTGTTATTGAGCCTTTTGATTGTTGTGTATTTGATTTTATGGGTCCTTTTCCCACTTCACATGGGAATACTCACATCCTTGTTGCTGTAGACTATGTTACTAAATGGGTAGAAGCTATACCAACTAAAAGTGTTGATTATAAGACCTCCCTCCCTAAAAATGCTTAAAGAAGTTATTTTCCCTAGGTTTGGCGTGCCTAGATATCTTATGACTCATGGAGGGTCTCATTTTATTCATGGTGCTTTTAGAAAGGTTTTAGCTAAATATGATGTTAATCACAGAGTTTCTTCACCTTATCACCCTCAAACTAGTGGGCAAGTTGAGTTAACTAATGGAGAGATTAAGCTAATCTTGCAAAAGACCGTTAACAAGTGTAGGAAGAATTGGTCTAAGAAACTTAATGATGCTTTATGGGCTTATAGAACTGCATATAAAAATCCTATGGGCATGTCTCCTTATAAAATGGTTTATGGGAAGGCATGTCATTTGCCTCTTGAATTAGAACATAAAGCTTATTGGGCTGTTAGGCAACTTAATTCTGATCCTACTCTTGCCGGTAAAACTAGATTGCTTAAATTAAGTTCTTTGGATGGGTGGAGAAATGAAGCTTATGAGAATGCTCGTTTGTTTAAGGAAAAAGTAAAGAGATGGCATGATAAGAGAATTTTGAAAAGAGAATTTAATGTTGGTGACAAAGTGCTTTTGTATAGGTCTCGTCTCATATTTTTTGTAGGAAAATTGCTCTCTAAATGGGAAGGACCATTCATCATTGAGGAAGTTTATCGTTCCGGTGCTATAAAGATTAACAGTCTTGACGGTGACAAACCTCAAGTGGTGAATGGTCAGCGACTCAAGCAGTATATCTCCGGTAATCCTTTGGAGAAAGATGTCGACGTCATCCAAGTGGTCTCTCCGGAAGAATTTATCGAAACCAAATACCGGAAGACTCCAGAATCAGAAAACGAATAGGTAACTGTTTCCGGTACGGAAAGTGCCTCGGAAAATTCCAAAAAAATTATATTATTTACTTTTAGAAAATTAGGAAAATTCGGGGACCGGACGGAGTATGAGACGGAGTCCAGGAGGCAGGGGCGGCCCTTGGCCGTGGCCCCACCCTAGGTCGCGGGTGGGACCCGCCCCTGGCCCCTGGACGCCGCTGTAATACCCCGCAGTATAGGTTCCGAAAGGGTAGAAATAGGAAGTTTGCATCTTTACATTCATGCATGTTTGAAAAGTCCGAATAATTTTCACGCTTTTATGCAAAAAGGACTTGGACGTCGAACTTTGTCAAACGTCGATGATTTGGAAACATGTCACTAACTAGTAGTCAAGTATTGTCGATATAACCTAAGTCGATAATTTCAAAACTCTGTTTTATAAAAAGGGGTCACTAAATCTTGAGAGTTAAATCCTTGTTGAAATTACTTCATCAACCTAAGTGATAACAACTTATGGTTTGGATTTTCTCTTGTAAATAATAGAAAATAATTAAAATACATTTTCTAAAAGACTCAATTCTATATCTTTTCTTTAGTCCTAACAACCACAAATTTGTATCTCAATAATTTAAGTCAAACACATAATTATGACAAGCTCTTACAACTCATATCATCGCAATATTTCATCTCATAATTCCATATCTTACAAGTGGCATACAAGTGGAGATTCCATCTTAATACAATAATTGAATACAATCGTTAACATAAACATTTGCATATACTTTCTGTCACAAGGAAAATTACATAAATAAAAAGAAGAAGAAAAAACCTAAACTAAATCTTCATCTTGATCTCTTTGAACATCTTCTGATCTGGAAATCAATCACAACACCAATTAAAGAAAAAGAGTGGTTATTGTCAAAATGTAGCCAACACCATTTTGGTGCTGGCAGTTCATTATTTAAACTTGGCAATAGCTTAACTCAAGAGAAACTTGAGAATGTTGGGAATCAAATTGGAGATTAAACTTAGGCAACATAGATCAGACCACCATATCATGATCTGTTTAATTCAGGGCAATAAGGGGGCAAGGGCTATAACCCACAAGGAAACAAGTCCCATTTTCTTTTCACAGCAAGTAATAGAAGGCAACAATGCATCGTAAGCTGGTTGAGCATGATCTAGTTGTAACGCCCCGACCCCGGAATTATACATTGAGGCAATGAATCCGACACAACCATCAATGTATAAGACAAAGATCGAGACTTGTGGAACAGAACTGGCATGAAGCATGACTCTACGACACAAAAGTATGGCAACTCATATAACGAGAAGAATACAAATATTACAAGCAAAAGGATCACAGATCCAACAATTCAACAAGCGGAAGCGGGTAGTGTTGTCTAACAACAAGAAGCAAAATAGGGCCTAAGAGGCCTACAATAAATATCATCCCAGCCAGCTTGTTCCACGGTCCCAAGCTGCCACCTGGGAACCCCAGACTAGTAGTCGACGTCAACGAAGAACCCACCTAGCTGCTCGGTGTCGTCCTCCTCTGAAATACAAAATCATAGAGGCAGCAAAGACAGACTGGGTATGATGTACTCGCAAGTTTAGTAGGGCGATATAGGCCCAATGACTGACGGAGGCTCTAAAGCTGTTTATGTATTTCTTTTGCATAAAACTAATTTTAATAAACCGAAACATAAAGGACACATGGCATTCGTCTACTCAGAATATTTTATAAACGGGGTAAGAGAGTATCATTCTCATCTTCGGTTCTCGACGAACCTACTTGCAACCATCACCACTCATCTCTCCCAAAGGCACTCCCTCGACTCACCCTCGAGGAAATGAACCTTTATCTCATGTTTGTTATGCAACCTCTAGCTGCCATATCAATTAGGTTAACGTTATCTATGAGCTAATCCGCCTTTCCCAAGAATTTGTCCATAACCGTGGACACGGCTTTTCGAAAAGATTAAACCCTGCAGGGTGTACTAATTTACCCATCGGTACCGTCCGGCTCACCTAGTTGGCCCTCTTCCGGGGAAGGCCGGCGAGTGGGCGCGGTTAGACCTTTACATTGCATGAGACTATCCAAGAGTCATCTGTGGCCACAGGACAGGTTCAGTGCCTATTTCAGCACCCTGCCCCATCGCCACGCCCTAACACCACCGTCCACATCATTCTTTTTCCACCCACATACTCACACGCAAATGGAAAACCGAACTAGAGGACCCTTGGATACGCCCGCACAACTTATTCGGTCAGAGGGGGTTCCATATGCCCCCACCTCCGGAAGCACGCTCGTTTTTCTTGGTTCTAGCTAAAAGCACTCTCAACCTAGGCGGCAAGAATGAGGCAAACCACCCTCCCCGAGGGCAACTCATCCAAGCCTTTAGCAATTTAATTAAGCATCACATTTATCCACCTTGCCCGAATCATTCCATCAACATCAACAATTATGGAATTTAGAACGGACATAAAGCATCTAATTAAGCATGGCTAAGCATATCTAAGCATATGAATATAGCAATTATAACTTTATCTCGGCCAACACTTCAACCCTAGGTTTCATAGGTAGGGATACACGTGTTTGGCTCGGGAGGAACATGCATTCATAGGATATTCTAATATTTACCAAAAGAGACATTTGAATCGCATGCAATATTATGGTGGACAAAATAATTTGATAAAAACATAGGATGCTAGATGCCAAGAAGGTTAGGTTATCTCTTGCCTTGCTGCCCGGGCGTGATGTACTGCTCGTCGGGGTAAGTAGAGAGACCCTCGACTCCGGAATCTATCGATACCCAAAAGAGAAATACAAAGCACACATAAATCACACGAACTCAAAATGCAATGCTCAATCACATGATGACATGTCCAATTGATGCGACCATATTATTATATAAATTAAAAGCAAATTTAAATGAGGGGCCAAATAATTAGTGCAATTATTTGGGACCAACCCCATATTTATCTTAGTGACCACATTCTTCATAAATTATCAAATTATTATGGAAGTGGCTCAAATATGCATGAACATGACATGAATGGATAGGGTTCGTTCTTCCGACCATTTCGGTAATTTATTTGTAATTTTCGGAGCACCGATGAATAAATAGCAAATTAATTAAATAATGTAATTTAATTCATTTAAACAAATTATGAATATCATCAAATAAAAGTTTGTGCTCATGATGTGATGAGTGCATGGTTTGATAGCATTTGACATGTTGATCACTTTGATATTTAATTCATAATTTTTGGACAAGTATTTAATAAGTTAAGAATTTCCCAATTTGGGTATTAACTAACCCATTTTAGGAGTTCTTAAAACAAACCACAAAATATGGATTCAAAATAAAGTCACAATGATCTCACATTGTAGGGTTTGTTTTCCTGATCAAAATGGTATTTTACTTGTTGAAAAAGGACTAGTATTTGAAAAGTTTTCAAATAATTGAATTACACAAATTCTGTTTTTACTGTGCAGGCCGGCCCGTAAGTCGGCCCAGGCCGGTGTGCAAGCCGGGCCAGTGGCCGAGGCCGCCGGCCTCAGAGCCGGCCCAAACCGGGTGGTAGGCCGGGGACCCAACCGAGACTGCCGGCCTAACGGCCGGCCCAGACCGGGGCCAGGCCGGGGAGGCATCGGAGGCTTCCGGCCTCAAAGCCAGCCCAGGCCGGTTTCTTGGCCGGCGCGTAGGGCACGCGCGCGTGCGGCACACGACGGGGAGCGGCCGGCGACGAAAAATCGGCGGCGAGGAGAGGAAGAAGGGAGCGGGAAGAAAAGCCAAGACGAAGAGTAACTCACCCTACGACACGCGAAACTGCTAGATTCGGCCGAGGGCGAACACAGTGGCCGGAATCCGGCAAAGCGGAGAACAGCGGGCGGCGGCCGAGATTGACGAGGTCGAGGACGAATTCGTCGGGGACGAGGCACCCCGGCTCGATTAAACCGGTGGAGGGGGAGAAAGGGAGACGGCGGAGCGGTTGCTGGTCTTCAATCCACCTCGCTTGCTCTGGTACGACGGCGGCGAGCTCGGCCACCCGACGGCAGGGAGGAGCTCGGGAAGGGGAGAAAAGGGAACGCACGATCCGGAGATTTCGGTGGGAAAGGAATGGTACCGGGGGGGGGGGGGAGCAGGTGGGCGACATGGCTCCCTTCTAAACGCCCACAGGCCACGGCGGCAAGGGCAGCTCGGCCGGCAGGGAGGCATGGCGCCAGTGCGCCATGGCCACAGTGGACAGAGAGAGAGGGAAAGAAGAATTTGCAAACAAGTCCTTGGGAAGTTCGAATTACTTGCAAACAAGCCCAGCAGCAGCTTTCAAACATT